>JAUIZM010000013.1:1800000-2290795 GCA_030848705.1 Heracleum sosnowskyi | reverse complement strand
AGTTTTCTATGTTGGAGAAAGTATAATTTGTAAATAGGTATTTTGCCTTAGTAGTTTGTTGTTTGTTTTTCAGCGATCAATTGATTTGGTTTTTTTTTATTTTTTTGCAGTCTAGAATATAAATCGTTAAATGCACACAATGTTGTTGTAATATAATCGAACACATGTGAATGAGATAGAGGATTTTAAAAAGAAGCTGAAGGTTGGTGCATCTTTACACACTCTCACAAGACAAATACCTTTGGGAGATGAGCACCTATTGCAATATGGAGTATTCATATCACGTGTTTATTTTTTTAACTTGGGAACTGATTTCGCACTTCCTCTCTTGTGTCCATCACTGTATTAAATTATATGAACACACTTAGTACTTTAATAATATGTTTGGAATGTCGTTTTACAGTTACAAATTTTAATCCAATTTTTTTTTATAAATGATCATCGTGTACTAATAATATGTATTTTAACTTGACTATATATATGTATTTTATGTAATTAATTAAGCGTTAATAATATCGAATTCAAAATTCAAATCTCATTTCGATTAATTTAATATATATACATATATATTGGCGACCGGAACGCCCTTAAATTCATATATATATATATATATATATATATATATATATATATATATATAATATATATATATATATATATATATATATATATATTGAAATCGTAGATCCAACCATATATTTGAAAAAAGATTACATAATTGTTTTTGAGTATATTAACTTATGTACAAATTGGCATGGTTAATGATTGCAATTTATAATTATATTAGGATATAAAATTTGAGTCTTTGTCTACTTGATACAAATAAATATTATTTACAATATAAAAGTAATTCTTATTATTTTTGGGTCAATTTTAGAACAAGTTGTTTTCGTGCTTATTTATTTATGTTTTTTTTTATATGTTATTATTTAAGAGATAATTGAAATAGAGTCCAAAATTTAAATCTCATATATATTAATTTGATTAAATATTTTTTCGATCCAAACTCCTTTAAAATTCACATTGTGTTTTTTTTATATATCGTAGATGCAATCATACAAACGAAACAGTAGTTACGTTAAAAATTGTTAAATGTATTAATTAAGTTACTTACAAATTACAAATTAGTGCATAGATGATGTAAATTGTATTTATATAATTAAAAAATTATGAACCCACTATCTATGTATAGTTGCATGGTTACATTTGCAAAAAACAAAATATGTTATAGATGAAAACATTCGTCTACTATTTTTAAAAACATTTAAAAGAAATTAAAACATTCGACTATATATGTATTATTTCGACGAAAACGTTCTTAAATTCAAATCTATTTTTCTTAAAAAAATTGTAAGTTCAATCATATAGATGAAAAGATGACGTAATAATTATCGAGTATATTAATTTATGAAAAACTTTATATGATAGACCGACGCCAATTTGTAATCTAATACGATATAAAAGTTCAAACCGTTATATATTTAATGCAAATAAATAAAATTTATAATATTAAAATAATCTTATTTTCTACGGGTGAAAATTTATAAATATTTTGTGTAATTTGTTATTTTTGTACGATCTTTTCTTTTAGTACCGTTAGATTTACAAAAAAAATATGAAATAATATTTATGTAAATCCATTTGTGTAGATAGATTCCCTATCTTGCGAAGTAAATTACAAAATTGTCGGTATATAACATAGGCGATGCAAGTCTTAACATTGTCAGATATAAACGTAGGGCTGGAGACTATTACAAAATCTATTAATATTATTTAAAGTCATCCATGCGGCGTCTCACTCAATTTTTTTACTTTTAAAATTTTATAAAAAATTTATACTCTAATCTTATATGTTATCTATAATCTTATTATTATGTAGAAATTATACGTTATCTATAATCTTATACTCTTTTAAAATTTTATTTTTTATATCAATCATTTTAAAATAAAAGAAAAGAATCGTAGAGAGTATGCTCAATCCATTAAAATATTTTTGGTAATTATATACAATGCAATATTTTATAAATAATATAAACCAACATTTTATTTATTTTAAAATAAAAAATTATAAAAAAGAAGATGAGAGAAGAAGAGAAATAACATTAATAAGATTTTAAAGAAAACTTAAAACAAAATGTTACTATGCTACTTATGCATGAGCTTGATTAGGAGAAGATTAATGGTTCAATTTACTACACTAACATAATCTTATCTACTATTTGCATAAATATAAAAGAGTTGACGTTTTTGTAATTTTTTAGCATGTAGGGGCAAAATCATAAATTCAAGGTATTAAAATGACATATATAAATAATTTAAATTGATAAAAAAGAGAATTGTAGATTATGTTCAATGCTAAAATTATTTATTATAACTATGTATTGTGAGCAATATTCTAAAAATAATATAAATCAATGTTTATTAACTCAAAAAATAAAAAAATTGGAAGAAGAGGTGGTTTATCTAATAAGAGTTTGAATATAAACTCAAAACAAAGGTGTAGCACAGTTGGTTATGACATGAGTTTGACATGGATATGTTAAGGGTATCGATTCCCCTCATTAACCATAATTTCACAATTTTTACATTTTTATTAAAGAATGATATTTTTGTAATTTTAGAAAATAAGGGTAAAAATCGTAACTTCACGGCCATTAAAATGGCAAACTTTGCCCTTTGTTGGCTTTTTAATATATAGAGAAAGATGTGTAGGACTAAGTAAGTATGTCAAAAACTGTTTTCAAAATATTTATAAACTAATATGGACGACACATGATGTTTTTTAATTCGTGGACACATATTAATGCATACGGGTCCATATTACAATTAGAAAAATTATCATTCGAAACTCATTTGAGAACAAATTTTGAAAATACTTTTGGGATGAATTCTAGCATTTTTTCAATTAGAATACATGCAATAATCGTCTATAAAAACATCTAGAGCCTCTTTTAGACCCCCCCCATCAACAATTTTAGTAGCAAAAGACTATTTCAAAATGCTCGGTGTAACAAAATTTCTTGCCATCTTGGTTGTTGTTACACTAGTGGCCACCGATGCAGCTGCACAATCACTGCCACCACAGAGGCCTCGTGCCTTTTTCGTGTTCGGCGATTCTCTCGTCGACAATGGCAACAACAACTACTTGATCACCACCGCTCGAGCTGATTTGCCCGCCCTATGGCATTGATTCTCCTAATCATTCTCCTCCGGTCGCTTCTCAAATGGCCTTTAACATCCCTGATCTCATCAGTATGTTAATTATATTTGTCAACACTCGTTTATTTACGATGTTTTAAGATAGAAGATATATATAGCTATGTGGTTTGATTTTTATTTTTTTTTGACTAGGTGAAAAGCTTGGATCAGTAACAACATTGCCATACCTGAACCAGCAGCTTGACGGAGACAATCTACTGATTGGTGCAAACTTCGCTTCCGCCGGTTTCGCGGAATCCTCAACGACACCGGATTTCAGTTTGTAAGTAACACAAACACATATAATTCCAAGATGTATTTAAGTTTTAGATATATAGCTCTGTAACAAAAGGTGACGCTTAACAACGTATTGCATGCAAAATATAAGACTCAAATTTTATAAGTATAAATACGACATCCTTTTGTCATTAAAAATTTCATCGTAAATGACAAATCTTAGATCGATGAATCATGACCATTGTAACGGTTTGTGCATTGGTTATTTGGATAGCTGAACATAATAAGGATCGGGCAACAATTGCATTATTTTGAAGAATACCAGAAGCGACTGATTCGTGTCATCGGAATAGACGAGGCTAGGAAGCTCGTGAACAATGCTCTCGTCTTGATCACTCTCGGTGGCAATGATTTCGTCAACAACTATTTCTTGGTTCCTTTTACTGGCAGAAGGCTTCAATACAGTCTTCAAGATTACACCACCTTTCTCATTGCCGAATACAAGAAGATACTTCAAGTAAAAAAAATATTAACTGCCGTAAATCATTTAGGTACGTATTACACTACATTTTGCCATACAATTCATGTATAATTTCATTGCAGAGACTGTATGAGTTGGGATCTAGGAGGGTTCTTGTGACTGGAACCGGACCACTAGGATGCGTTCCCGGGGAGTTGGCCTTTAGGAGCCTAAATGGGAACTGTGCTTATGAGCCACAGATAGCTGCATCATTGTATAATACAAAGCTTATTGAAATGATTTAAAGAACTTAATACGGAGTTGAATACGGATTGCTTTGTTGCTGTTAATGCCATGGAAATGCAAAATGACTTAATCAACAATCCCACTGCCTATGGTTTTTACCTTTAATCCCTTTAATCTCTCTCTCTCTCTCTCTCTCTCTCTCTCTCTCTCTCTCTCTCTCTCTCTCTCTCTCTCTCTCTCTCTCTCTCTCTCTCTCTCTCTCTCTCTCTCTCTCTCTCTCTCTCTCTCTCTCTCTCTCTCTCTCTCTCTCTCTCTCTCTCTCCCCTCTCTCTCTCCCTCCTCTCTCTCCCTCTCTCTCCCTCTCTCTCCCTCTCCTCTCTCTCTCTCTCTCTCTCTCCCTCTCTCTCTCTCTCTCGCTCTCTCTCTCTCTCTCTCTCCTCTCTCTCTCTCTCTCTCTCCTCTCTCTCTCTCTCTCTCTCTCTCTCTCTCTCCTCTCTCTCTCTCTCTCTCTCTCTCTCTCTCTCTCTCTCTCTCTCCTCTCTCTCTCTCTCTCTCTCTCTCTCTCTCTCTCTCTCTCTCTCTCTCTCTCTCTCTCTCTCTCTCTCTCCTCTCTCTCTCTCTCTCTCTCTCTCTCTCTCTCTCTCTCTCTCTCTCTCTCTCTCTCTCTCTCTCTCTCTCTCTCTCTCTCTCTCTCTCTCCCTTCTCTCTCCCTATTTTTTTGGTTAATGATTTGTCACGCATGCATGACCAATTGAAACAGGTTTCAAGTACTCAAGAGTGGCGTGTTGTGGACAAGGACCATATAACGGAGTTGGGCTTTGCACCGAGTTTTCATTTCTGTGTTCAAATAGACACGAATATGTGTTCTGGGATGCGTTTCATCCAACAGAGAGCGCAAACAGAATAATAGTCCAAACCATTTACAATGGATCTGACAAGTACATGCACCCAATGAACCTCCAAAGCATCATGAATTTGGGACTCTTATATTAATGCAATGCAACTTTATTTTAACACTTCTCTGTTCTAGCCAGCAAGCTACATAAATTATTTGGTGAAAAATTTAGATTTTTGGTTTTGTTTAATTATTGTCAACAATTATATATGATCTTTATCGAAGATATAGAAGTTTTATATTTCTAATTCTCTTAGCTGTCATCTTAGCTGCTTAGCTGTCATCTTAGCTGTCAGCAAAAGTTTGTTACTAATTTGTTACATTTGTGGGCTTGTATAAATACTCAAAACAGTTTGTAAACTTACTTACTTTTATTTCAAACATTTCATTTCTTTCGTCTCTCTTATTACTTCTCTGTCATAGTAACTTTCTGCAACTACTTCTTGTTTTCTGGTTCTTATTGATATCTTCATTGATGAGTAAGTAGTGATGTAGATTCATTTCTATAATCTCGATATGGTATCAAAGCTATTCCGCATATTAGTTCCAATTGATTGTTCTGGTAAGCGTTTTCTGCGATTGATTGTTTTGGTAATCGTGAATTGATCGATTTGGTGATTGTCTCTACAATTGATTTCTGGTGATTGATCTATGATGTCTCGTGATTTTCGATTCAATCTTGTTGTACAATCATATGCTAACGCCGTATCAGGTACTCCTTCGTCAAATCAAGTTCCAGTTGTTGATACTGTTACAGATGCACCTATAGATACATCTCATGTTGATGATAATGTCAATAGTATTACCAGTAATTCTCATCCACTTTATCTGCATAATAATGATCAGCCTGGAATGATCTTGATTTCTAAGAAACTTATCGGTCGTTCTGAAAATTATGCTAGTTGGAAAAGGTCTATTCAGATTGCGTTGTCGGCTAAAATAAGCTAGTTATCTTGACTGGAGAGTATCAAACACCTCCTGATAATTCGTCTTTGTTTTCTCACTGGAAGCGTGTCAATGATATGGTTATTACCTGGATATTGAACACCGTTTCAGATGAGATTAGTAGTAGTATGCACTACTTAGATAGTGCTTTTGATGGTTGGAATGAATTAAGTGAGAGGTTTTCTACTGTAAGTGGCCATAAGATTTATGAAGTACAAAAGGATTTGTTTAAGCTTGAACAAGGGACTGATTCAGTTGAAATTTACTTTCACAAGTTAAAAGGTTTTTGGGATGAATTGAGAGCCTTAGAGCCTGTTATAAAGTGTACTTGTGGAGCTACAAAGGCATGGGAGTTACAGATAGAGAAAACTAGACTGATTCAATTCTTGATGGGGCTACATAGTAGTTTTACAGCTGCCAGATGACATCTCCTTATGATGAATCCTTTGGCCTACTGTGAATCAGGCATTCATGCTTATTAAGCAAGAGGAAAAGCAAAGACAAATTCATGGAAGTAGTACCCCTGTAGCTATGATGGTGAACCCTTCCTAAGTCTCCAAATAACCAGCCTTCTAGTCACCCTACTTCTACTACTTTTCAAAGGAATTTTGACAAATCTGGTGGTGGTATTGAATGTACATATTGTCATGGCAAAAACCATACTAAAGAGAAATGCTATAAGCTCATTGGCTATCCACCTAATAATCCATACCATGTAAACAACAGAGGCAAGAGAAAACCTTTTGTTAAGCCTGGTCATATGTCTTCTTATTCTAGACCTGGCAATGCTATGCAGGCTACAAGTTCAGATACTCCAACAACAACTTGGCATTCTCAAATGGAATCTTTGCAGAACCAGATGCAATCATTGATGCAGTGTTTTTAACCAAGGCCAGTCCAAAGCATCTCCAATTACACAGCCTTTTTGCTTATGGGAACACTATGACTACCAGTACTCTTATTCCTTCTCAAGATCAGTTTGTCTGTGGTAATAATATAGCAGGTACCACTTACTCTCTGTCTTCATTTTCAGAAATTGCTGATACTAATGTTTGGATTCTTGATACTGGTGCAACAAATCATATGTGTTGCAATGTTGCTGACAAAGTGTCCATGCTCTTACTCATCCTATAAGTGTCAAATTTCCTAATGGAGACACTTCTTTAGTCACTCATACTGGATCTGTATATTTGCATCATCTTTCCTTATTGATTCCTGAGGTTTTATTGGTGCCTTCCTTTAAGTTCAACCTGCTCTCCATTAGCAAATTGTCTTCTCAAACTAATTCTCTTATTTCATTCAATTCTCATGAGTGTCTTTTGTAGGGCCCCATCCCAGATCAGTTTCAAGATTCTTGGTAGATTAGTTGGTGGTTTATATCAATTTGTTAATTCCAGTGTCTCAGTTTCTTCAGTTTCAGCTTCTTCTCAAGTGTCAACACATTCTCTTTGGCATAAGAGGTTAGGTCATGCTCCTCACAAAATACTTTGCAAAATTTCTGTTATTCATAATTCCCAAGTTTAATCTGATACTGGTTTTTCTATATGTGACATTTGTCCTTTAGCCAAACAGTGCAAATTGCCATTTTCTTCTAGTACATCTTTTTCTTCACATAGATTTGACCTTATTCACTGTGATTTGTGGGGACCATACAGAATCCCTACTTGCAATGGTTGCAAGTATTTCTTAACTATTCTTGATGATTTTAGTAGGGCTATTTGGACTATTCTTGTCCCTACTAAACAACATGTTACTCAATCTTTAAAAGATTTTCACTCTTATGTTTTTTACCCAATTCCAGTATTCTATCAAATGTATAAGAACAGATAATGGAGGGGAATTTGTTAACACTGAATTGTCTTCTTTTCTTGCTTCTGTTGGAGTTATTCATCAAACTACTTGCCCTTATACTCCCCAAAAAAATGGGAGAGTAGAAAGGAAGCATCGCAATCTTCTAGAAATGACTAGGGCCTTGAGGTTTCAAAGTAAATTGCCTAAGTCTTTTTGGGGGGATTGCTTGTTAACTTCAACCTACTTGATTAATAGGCTACCAAATTTTGTTATAGGTTTTATTAGTCCTTATGTGAAACTGTTTAACAAACCACCTTCCTATGATCATCTGAAGGCTTTTGGGTGTCTTGCTTATATGTCTCAACATTTGTCTGACAAATTGGAGGATAGAGCCCTTAAGACAATTTTTGTTGGTTACTGTCCACATCAGAAAGGATATAAACTCTATGATCCTATTCAACATTCCTTTTATGTGTCCAGACATGTTATCTTTGATGAATCTATTTTTCCTTATGAAGATATTCTGAACTTTTTAGTTCTCCTCCTTATCTTTCCACACATTACATATCATGATGACAGTCCTCTTGATGACCTTAGATACTTCTATACAAACTATACCAATTATTGTTAGTGATAGTCTGCATGATATTCAATTTTCTCCTCCATCCACTGAACCTATTTCTCCAGATTCCATTTCTCCAAAATTTCATCTCTGATAATTCTCTACCTAGTGTTCCTGAGATAGTTTCTCTACCTGGTTATAGTGATACTGAGTTACCAGCCCCTCCCATAACTGACTCAATTTCCTTCTACTACTAGAATTTCTTTAAGGAACAAAATCCAACCTTCTTGGATGAAAGATTTTCAGGTTTACAATTGTATTGTTCCATCTGACCCTTTTGTTCAAGCCATTCAGTTCTGCTGCACTGTCCTATTAATTCAGATAAATATAGCTTTCATCATTATACTTCTCCTTCTTCTGATATCTATGCTTGTGCAGTCAGTTCATGACAAGGTAATTAAAGAACCTTACAGTTATAATCAAGTTATACATGATTCTAGATGGGTAGATGCTATGAACAAAGAGATGCATGCCTTAGAATCTAATAATACCTGGACTGTTGTTTCTACCTTGCCACCTGAAAAGAAGGTTGTTGGGTGTAGATGGGTGTATAAGGTGAAGTATCTTTCTAATGGTGAAGTTGACAAATTTAAGGCTCGATTGGTAGCCAAAGGTTACACACAAACTGCTGGAGAGGATTACCATAATAATTTTGCCCCCTGTTGCTAAGATGCAGACAGTTAGAACCTTATTAGCCATTGCTGCTGTTAAAAATTGGGATATTCACCAACTTGACATTAATAATGCCTTCCTCCATGGTGATCTACATGAGGAAGTTTACATGGATTTACCTCCAGGGCATCCATTGCATGGTATTTCTGTTTGCAGGCTTAATAAGAGCATTTATGGTCTTAAACAAGCTGTAAGAGAATGGTTTGACAAACTAGCTGATACCCTGTTATCTCTTGGTTTTCACCAAAACTAAAGCAGATTCTTCACTCTTTGTGTTCAACAATCAGACTTCTTTTGTGACTGCTTTAGTCTATGTTGATGATATCTTATTAATTGGGAATGATTCATCTTTTATTGTTCATGTCAAATCCGTTCTTGATAAAATCTTCACTATTAAGGACTTGGGATTGATCAAAAACTATTTAGGAATAGAAGTCTCAAGGACTGATGATGGAATTTATATACATCAACTTAAATTCATCCATGATATGCTTGTTGAGGCAGGTTTAGAGAATCGTAAGCCTTTATCTCTTCCAGTTGACACTACTGTTAAGTTGTCTTTACACGAGGGTTCTCCAATAGATGATTCCTCCTTGTATAGGAAATTTATTGGAAAGTTGCTTTACTTGACAGCTACCAGGCCAGATATTACTTATATTGTTCATCATTTGAGTCAATTCCTCCAGGCTCCCAAAGCTCCTCATTTACTTGCTGTACAAAGATGGTTTTGAGATACTTAAAGGGAACTCCTTATCAGGGACTGTTTTTCTCTGCTTCTTCTACTTTTAAACTGATTGCATATTGTGACTGGGGATCTTGTTTTGATACTGGTAGAAGTATTAGTGGTTTCTGTATTCTTCTTGGCAATTCTCTAGTTAATTGGAAATCAAAGAAACAATCAGTTGTTTCTAGGTCTACTGCAGAATCTGAATTACGGGCTATGGCTGATACTTCTTGTGATTTGGCTTGGATGCATTTACTTCTTTCTGAATTACTGATTCCACAATCCTTTCCTATTTCACTCTACAGTGATAGTCAAGCTGCTCTTGATATAGCTGCAGATCCTGTGTTTCATCCCAAGACTAAACACTTTGCTATTGATTGTCATTTTGTCAGGGAACAAGTTCGTTTGCAAATGATCCATCCTTTCTTTGTTTCCAGTTCTGATCAGTTAGCAGATATTCTCACCAACGACTCTCCCGGCTTGCTCATTGGCGTATACTGTCCAGATTGAATGTCTTATCTCCAACCATTTCAATCTGAGGGGGGAATATTGAAGAGATACAGAAGTTTTATATTTCTAATTCTCTTAGTTGTCATCTTAGCTGCTTAGCTGTCATCTTAAGCTGTCAGCAAAAGTTTGTTACTAGTTTGTTACATTTGTGGGCTTGTATAAATACTCAAAACAGTTTGTAAACTTACTTACTTTTATTTCAAACATTTCATTCCTTTCGTCTCTCTTATTACTTCTCTGTCTTAGTAACTTTCTGCAACTACTACTTGTTTTCTGGTTCTTATTGATATCTTCATTGATGAGTAAGTAGTGATGTAGATTCATTTCTATAATCTCGATAATCTTGTTAATCATACTATAAATAATTCATTCAACAGTACTCCTTGTATAAATAATGTATTTCAATATCAACTGCTAATAATTTTTAAATGATAAATTAATATTTTAAAATTATTAAATTAATCTAACAATGAGTAATATGATATGCAAACATGGATTAACTGAAATTCTTTGTTGGGCCTCGTCGAGGTCCATAGTTTACAATGTCAAACTTCCACTGTTCCACACAAAACTGTCAACTTTTGCTGAACTGGACCAACTCAAATACGGTGGGTCGATATATGGGCTCGGCCTAGTGTCGGTCCGCAAGTGTTCTTACTTCTTACCATGTACAATCACAATATGTAATTGAAAGCCGACACGCTATATTATTGCAAGAGTTCCGAGAGCTGAAACTGAATGTAAACTAAAAAAATATCATTGTCAATTTTAATTAAAATAGAAAATTTATTAAAAATTGTTATTATTTCTTCAAAATTGGCCTCATCTACGATCTGTTATCCTGTATATCCCGCCACAATTGCACGAAGTTTTACGCCTGCACAAGTTTTGACTTCTTTTGATAATGTGGTCGATATGGGGCCACATCCACATTCCTCAAACCGGCCAAATTACTTCGTTGCGAAGGAAAACACATCTCCAGTTCAGTGTAATTATTACTGCACTATCGGAAAATACAATTTCAGTTTATTGTAGTTATTATTGTAGAACGAGAAAACACAATTTCAGTCCGGTGTTTATTACTGCAGCATTGGAATCCACAATTTCAGTCATGTAGTTAAAACTATAGCACCTTCTTGAATTTTATTTTCGTTGGAACCAAATTTCTATTGGATCGAGTTTCGCAAGATTCTTCGGATTAACCTACAAAGAGAAGAATGTGAGGGGTGTGTTACCCGATTCATCTCCGGGATGTGAGAATAAGTTAATCGGTTCCGGGTGAGTAGAAATGAACGTAGAAGAGCTTGTATTCTAATGTAAGTACTGAGTAATCAATGATCAAATGGAACCCGATTGATGCCTATATATCCTTAATTGTTCTGTTCCTTAATCTTCAGGAGCGCTCAGAACATGGAGGACGTGCCTTCATACGTCTCGGAGTGGACTAGACCAAGTCTTAGTGGACTAACGGTCGTCCCGATCAATTGGGCTTGAGATAATGGGCCTCCCTCGATTTTCTTGTATAGGCTAGTTCGGTCGTCCATCTCAATTATATTCGGGCTTCCAACATGTCCCCGGGTTTCGATCGAATGATCTATTCGATCGTAGACCAAATTCATGCCCTTCTTCGGGATAAATCCTGAAATCCCGTGCTTTGATTCGATCGTAGCACAAAGTGATGACGACACGTCTTGTGGAAAAGGGTGTCATTTTAACGATGACAACTGTTAGATCCCGAGATTCGTGCCCCATCTCAGCCGTTGAAGTCATAACGTTTCCATCCGGATCGTCGAATCTGAAACGTTTCCTTTTCTTGTCCAAACATCACTCCAATATTTCATATAAATCCAAACATTTCCCCCCATTTTATTTCACACATTCTCACAATTACCACAAACCCTCTGAGCATTGTGGTTCCTAAAGATCAAGCATCTCGCGAGCTCATTCAGCACATCAACACTCTCTCTTTGCAATCCCAACGTATTTACAACAAGTAAGTTTTCGCAACTCCGTCTTTTCCCTTTCGATTTCAATGCATGTGTTCGTAGTGGTGCTACTTTCCGTGAATATCACTATATGCATGTATGAAAATGTATCCTAATAAAAAGTTTAAGTAGTTTTCGTTTTTGAGTAAAGATGTAAGCGTATTTCTGATTTTTGAGGGTATGTTCATAAATTGCTTTAGGGGAACACCTGGGGTAGATGTTTTGGGTTTTTTACTTGATAAAAAGTGACAATAGTAGTGGGTTATAATCAACTTACTAGGATATTTATGGGACAAGAACATTTTTTGGAACAATTCTGTCCCAAAAGCACTCTTCGGACACTCTTCAAATATGTAGAACGTTCTTCGGGGTGCCTGATTTTATAGAACACACTTCGGTGTCCACCCCTTTTTCCTTAGATACATGTCCCAAGATTAGGATTTCCCTGTCGATCCAAGCCCTCTATACTCGGCTCTTGATTTTTTCCCTTTTTTTTATCCTTCTAGATTCTCTCGAGTACATGGCTAACTATTTCCTCATTTCCGGATGCAGGGATATGAATCGGTCAACAGCGGAAACAGAAACTTCTGGCAAAATAGGACCATCTTCGAAAACAAGACGCGTCCAAAGAACGGGACAGTCTTCGGGAACGAGCCCTTCGGAGGTGTCCCCTTTTAGTATTACCGCTGATTACCCAACAACGAATTATCACTCGCTGCTAACCGAAGATACGGTGGTCGGTTTCGTCCAGGAGTACGACATTCTCTTCGGCGCATGACATATCTATCCAGCCAGGAAAAAGGATCGTATCTGGCATAATCCTCCCATGCCCGAAGGCTACAGTCAGGTCACCACGGAAATTTTCCGAAGCTACCTTCAAATGCGGCTTCTGAGTTCTTGTCCTACCTTTGGTAAAGAAACTGTTCGGCCAAATGGGCATTGCTCTTGGCCAGATGGAACCAAATATATTCCTTCTCATGAACGGCGGTTTTTTAAAGTAGTTGAACCGAAACCGCGAACCACACTTTAGTTTCGGTTCGGATCGGTTCAAAATCGGATTGGTTTTTGCGGATTATGCGGTTTAACCCGAACCGTGATTATTTCTAGTTTTAATAGTTGGTTAATTTGTAATTAATATTCGAGTTACTGAAAAGACATATAAAGCCTGTTTGGCTAAGCTTAAAATTATTGATTATGACTTAAAATTACTTAAAGTAATAAGTAAAACGTAAAAATTTGAAGTCAATATTGTTTGGGTAATTTTATGTTACAAGTGAATTATGAGTTATTAAAATTGTAATAATAAAAATAAATTTGATTAATAATACATTTGAATGGTTATATTACTTTTATCAAATAAAACAGTCAAAAAAATTAAGTTATTCAAAAAAATACTTCCTACCAATTTCTGGGTTTAAGCTATTTTTTTAACTTTAAGTCATTTTCTGATTTATTACATAAACAGACATTTTTTAGCTTAAAGTCAATGCTGTAGTAAATTACACTTGATAGCAATTTATATTTACGGTATCTTGTAACTGTAAAAACAGGATCTCTTGTCACATTAATTTCGGTAAATAAATGTGTAACATAGCAAAAATCTACGGCATCGGGAGTGCATAAGCATGGAGCCTGGGTTCCACCTGAGCATGGGTAGTGGGGTCCAGTTAACATGAGGGTGTAGGGCCCTGCCACGTCGCACAGTTTATTTGGGCCGCATTCCAATTACTGATTTCTGTCGCGTCTTCTCTTGGACCGTAATGCTATCCACTCAAATTTTTTCGTATAAATAAACCCACTCCAATCCAAATCTATGCATGGGGTGGCTTTTGATTTGGTATAACTTTCTCCGAGTTATGTGTTTTATCGTCGACTAGTTTACTAATCCGCCCTCGCGGTTTTATAATAACTAGCTTTATGTACAATGCACGGGAAGATTTATAAATTATTTATATAAATATATTTTATAAATTTTATTTATTTTTCCAAAATTTTATTTATTTTTAATCATATATTAAAGTAAATATAAGTTGTATACTAATTTTTAATTTTTAAAAATGTTTGTACTCGTCAGGAATCGAACCTTGAACTTATTATTTAATAACACAGTTACTTAATTTATACTGTATATTAGTGATGAAATTTTATGTCTTTGTAAATTTTAAATTATTAAAATTAAGAAGTTATATAGTTTTTAGTTTATAATATTCAATTTTATATTTTTTTTGACACTACTATAATATTCGGATACTAACAAATATCTTAATACTGTTTTCTATAAATTTACAACACTGACAAAGGAAAAATAAACACTTGCAACATGTTTCCTCTTTTATCTCCTGTATACTGTATGTCGCTTTTTTCTTTTTTCTTAATAATAATTTGTATGTCGCTTTTTTCTTAATAATAATTATTAATTTACTGATTTAGCCCGGACGACCAAACCACCTAAACTCTCTTATGCCAATTATATATAGGATATAATTTTTTTTTAATTTTTCTAAAAATTATTTTACAAAATATGTTTTTAAATAAAATAATACTAGGTTACTAAGCCGCCCTTCGCAGCGGCATTATAATATATTTATTAAGAAAAAGAATATTAGAATAAATATTGTGAAATTAATATCTACAAAATTATTTAAATTATCAAATAAAATATATTCTATAAAATCAGCGGCATTATAATATATTTGTTAAAAAAAGAATATTAGAATAAAAATTGTGAAATAAATATCTACAAAATTATTTAAATTATCAAATAAAATATATTCTATAAAATTTGTATCTGGGTAGGTAATATTATAAAGTATTTACATATTCGTTTTGTTTATATAGTTTGATTTTTTATTTTATTGGACCGATACCATTGCCATATATATATAAAAGGAAATTTATATTGATAAAAAAAATACTAAATTACTAAATTTATAAAATACTAAATTTATATTGATTTATATTTCTGGGTAGATGAGACAATTATTATATAGGCTCCACCATCCTCCTTGTATAAATTTGTATCAAGTTATGGTAATGGTGATAGAGCTGTTTAAGAAAAAAATTAGGAAAAATTAAATAAGTAAAACAAATAAATTGGGGTAACCAAAGAAGTAATATAAAATTATAAGAACAATAAAAAACAATTAACAGTTATATTAAAATTAATATAATTCATAACTTACTAATTTGTAACAATTTTGAGATCTCTTTTTTTCCAACCGTCCTTGACAACTTCAATGCCACCCAAGTAGGTCAAGCATCCCACAACATCTAAATCAACATATAAAAAATAATATTAGAACATGATAGTTTGAATTATAACTTATATAATAACATTACTTATATATTACTCTAATATATTACTGCATCAAAAACCTGAGAGTATGTTGGTGTCATTAATACGTGCATCAATCATATCCGGACATATGAACTGAAATTCATGTTGTGATATGTTGACGATACCTTCTTCCAATCTCTTAGGCAACGTTATGCGTATGAAGAGCAATTTAGACCCATGTGATAGTGATCTATATTTCCCTGTACTTGAAACAACTTTCAGATTTTTGATGTTGTACACGGAGCCTTCCTCTAAAAGATTTTTGAACCGAGAGACCAGAATCTTCGGGATCGTAGCATGGATCAAATTTTCCTGTCATACAACATATCTTAGAAAAGTTAATAACATCATACAATTTGACAAATTAATAAGTTATAAGTATATTGATTTATTAACCTTTTCATCGATCAAAATCATGTCAAGACTGATCAGTTCTTCAGTATTTGGATTGACAGATTCCCACATTCTACACACTTGTACTCTTATCATCCAGGCATAGCTGTTGTCGTTCAAAGCATCCAACATGGTGTAGGCCATAGTGTTAGGCTCAAGACATGTCTGAATACCACTATTAACAAGCCTACACAATGTGACTATGTCACATTACATGACCTAGTGATTTCTATCACTGGGATATAGTATAGGTCTCTAGATGTACTTGTCTTGTTCTCATGAACATTAGTTTGATCATGTATGCTCAGACTTATAATGAGCTTAGTAAAGTTTCTTGCATCTAGATTGTATATAGGCCATTGAATAATTATCCTGGTAGAAGTTCAGAAGTGTTCATGCAGCAGGATAGAGTTGAATAAGGCTATGAAGAAATAAGTTGCAGGAATTTGTCTAAGGCATTATATAGCAAAGTCAAAAGAAAGCTATGTCGTGAAGTCACCAATATCCATGTCGTGAAGTACTATATCGCATAGTCCATTTTGTACTATGTCGAGAAGTCCTCAAGACACATGTCGTGAAGTGTTGAAGTCAGCAAAGTCAAAGGAGCCTAGATCGTGAAGTCCTCAGAAGCATTATGTCGCATAGTCATCAAATGACCTATGTCGTATAGTCATCAAATGACCTATGTCGCATAGTCGTCAAATGACCTATGTCGCAAAGTCTTCAAAGGCTATATCGCGTAGTCCTCACAAGGGAGATCGCATAGTCAGGGATAAAGTGGAGTTCACGATATCAACACTTAGCCGTTTATAACAAGACAAATCAAGGTACAGAACCAAGAATCAAAGGAGACAAATACTGAAGCATTTGTTCTGGCAAGGTGGTCCAAAGAACAGATGGCAAATCTACAGCTAAACTTGGAGAGAAAGATAAGAGACAAGCAGCTACAGAAACGGGAAAGACTCCGAAAAGCAGGTGGTCCTTCCTGACACAGTGAACTTCTTATGGCAGGACAAGTTGGACTTTCAGAAGGGGTAGCTGTGTAATATTGTGTGTGCCTAGTTTGTATAGGAAAATATATATATCGTGCACACACAACTGTAAGCTGTAAGAGAGATACACATAGTTATTTGCTAAGCTCTTTTCTCTGTAAGCAAGCAAGTTCAAACCGTTCTTGTTTAGAAGCCAGAAATTCGATTGTGAATTTCCTGGAAAGCTGTAGTATTTAATTTGCTTATACAAAGTAGATTAAAGTGATTGTGTGTGTTATTTACTTTCTGCATATTACATATCATAATCACATACAGTTGTTTACTTAGTTTTCAAGATCGAAAAATATATCAAACTATCCATTCACCCCCCCTCTGTCTAGTTTCTAGTGGTATTCATTTCTAACAAGTGGTATCAGAGCGTAGGCTGTTAACGTACAAACAGGAAAAGATCAAGAATGAGTTCACAGAAACTAAGCAGTATCAAGATTCCTCCCTTTAACAAGGAGCACTACAGTTTATGGAAGAAGAAGATGTTGCTTTTCATCAAAGCTTCTAACCCCATGTATTTAGATATTCTAAAGCATGGTCCCTTCATTCCAATGATCGAGATTGGTGAAACAACCAGTGGCACTGAGATTATACCAGCAAAACATGTGCCCAAAGATCCCTTAAAATACACTGATCCTGAAAAGGAAAAAGTGGCATTGGATGGACATCTTCAACTTATCATTTGTGAATCTATGGACTTCAACATGTATGGCACTGTTGCTCATTGTACTAGTGCCAAGAAGATGTGGGATCTTATAGAAGTGCTCTGTGAAGGAACTACTGAAGTAAGAAAGAACAAGAAGCAGATTCTCGTTTCACAATATGAAGCCTTCATGGCTCAGCCAAAAGAGGGAATCACAGAAGTGTTTGAGAGATTCAACAAGCTGATAAACGAGCTCAAACTCTATGACAAACACTATGAAACAGAAGAGCTCAATATGAAGTTTCTACTAACTCTGCCAGATCACTTGGAACCAAGAATCTCTTCTCTTAAAGAAAGAGATCTGACAAAGATTGGTTTTGATGTGTTGTATGGTGTTTTAAAGACATATGAGTTAGAGCTGTTTCAAAAGAGATCTATTCAAGCAAAGCAAGGGTTAGTGGCTAATACCTCCTGTGCACTTATTGCTGACAACCTAAGTCAAAGAATGGACTCTCTTAAAATCAGTCAGGTCAAGATTGAGGAACTAGAAGTTGAAGACACTGGTGATGAAACTCAGGTGGTGTATGATTTACCTGAAGAGGATGAGTTCTACAGTATAGATGAGCTGGACAAAATGGAAAACAAATCTTTTGCTTATATGGCTAGGAGGTATCCTAACATAAGGTTTAAAAGAAAGCAGCCATTTAGGTCCAAGTTCAATAATGGAAACACTGGTGGATCTAGTGGCTCAAACACCTTCAATAAAGGAAAAGGGATTGCTGGTGCTGCTAAAGGTGGATACAAGACAGGAAGTGTGGATAGGACCAAGATAAGGTGCTATAACTGCAATGAACTTGGGCATTTTGCCACTGAGTGCAAAAAGCCTAAACAAGTCAAGAAGGACAAAGCATACTTAGAGCTTGAAGCTAAGTATGAGGCTCTACTCAAGAAACAACAGGGCAAAGCTTTTATTGCTGAGGGAAAATGCTGGGATGACTCTGATGAAGAAGAAGAACAAGAGTACTCAAACTATGCCTTGATGGCATTCTCTGATGAAGGTGATTCAAGTCAGGTACCTATTCTTACTTCTCTTGATATGACTCCCCTTCAATATAAGCAAACTGTTGAAGATATGAGCACTGAGATGTTTAATATTCATACTAGCATGTTAGTGGCTAATGAAGAAATTGACAGACTAACTGCTAAGAATGTTGAGCTTACAGAAAAGAATGAGCAACTTGAGTTAATGGTTGTGAACCTGGATGGTTTGAAAAAGGAGGTTGAGTATCTTAAAAACAAAGTGATTTGTGCTGAGCAGATAGAGAATGCTCTTAGAGAACAAATTGCTGAAACTGAACTGAAACTAAGAAGCTTCAAAAACTCCTCTGAACTTATTCAAACCTACCACAAGGAACACACTGAAGATTGCAAGGTTGGAGTTGGTTTTGACTATGATAATGACAAGGGAAGGAAGAAAGTCAAGGGCAAAGGAAAGGAAACTTTTACAAACAAAAATGCCCCAACCATTCTGTCAAGTGTTGAACAGCCCATCTTCAGGAAGAGTGTTGTTGAGTTTGATGAGGAACTACTGATCATCAAGCAACAACTACTTGAAGAAGATGAGGCTGCTAAGAACACCTCTTCCTTTCCTGAACTTGTCAATCAGAAAGAGACCAAAGACAATCTTGTCAAGAGTCCTAAAGCAAAGAAAGAAGTTGCTAAGAAAAGGAAACAAAACAGAAATGGTAAAGTTGGTGTTAACAAAGGAAACAACTATGCTTATGTGCCAAATGCTCCCAGGAAACAATGTCAAAAATGCCTATCTGTTAATCATTTGACTCATAAGTGTAGTAAGCTTGAAATTGTTGAAGTTGATAACCTAAGTAACCTTTCTGCTAGCATAAATTCTAGTCATGATTCTTTCTGTGGTAAGCCAAACTGCATGACATGCTATGTGACTGTGATTGCTAACTGTTTATCTCTTAAACATAAACTTGACTCTGCACAATCTGGTGAATCACACACACACATACATTCTCATAGGACAGGGTCCCCAATCAGGGTTGAGAGGGTGAAAACTTCATGTGAGCCTAAGAGTGTAAACTCCAAAGCCACAGAAAAAGTGAAGTCTCCTACTATGAGAAATGCAATTTATGACAGAAGAATTATTAATCAAAATGTTTCTAAATCATCTGGACCCTACCAAGTGTGGGTACCAAAAACAACTTAGTCACTTTGTGAATGCAGGGCAACAGGAATAAAAGAGTCATATGGATCTTGGACAGTGGATGCTCAAGTCACATGACTGGTGATATAGCCCTGCTATCACATTTTGAGGAAAAGGCTGGCCCATCAGTAACCTTTGGAAATGACAACATTGGTTATACAATGGGATATGGCAGTGTTGAATCTGGAAATGTCATTATTGAAGATGTAGCATTTGTTGAAGGACTGAAGCATAATCTCTTGAGTATTGGACAGTTTACCAACAGAGGCTTCAAAGTGGAATTTGATGAAGACCTTTGTTCAATCTCAAAAAGGGAAAGTGGTGAAGTTGTTCTAACTGGTGTGAAGAAAGGAAGCTTGTTTGTAGCTAATCTCAAGGCTGCAGATAAGGGAGAAATTTGTTGTTTCTACACAAAAGCCACAAATGAGGAATTCTGGCTGTGGCACAAGAAACTGTCTCACTTGAATGTTCAGGCAATGAACTCTCTAACCAAGAGAGAACTCATCAGGGATTTGCCTGCCTTGGAGTTTGTGCAAGATGGAGCATGTGAAGCTTGTCAGAAAGGGAAGATTAAAAGATCAAGTCACAAGAACAAGTTGCTCAATACAAACTCAAAACCTCTGCAACTAATTCACATGGACTTATTTGGCCCTGTGAATGTAATGTCCCTTTCCAAAAAGAAATATGCTCTAGTGATGGTTGATGACTATTCAAGATATACTTGGGTGGAATTCCTATTCTCCAAGGATGAAGCACCCCAAGTCATAATAGAGCATATCAAGAGAGTTGATAAAGAAGCACAAAGCACTGGTGCCTCTGTAGTTGCTTTGAGAAGTGATAATGGGACTGAGTTCAGAAATTCAACATTGTATGAGTTTTGCAAAGATAAAGGAATTTCTCAACAATTCTCAGCTCCTAGAACACCTCAACAAAATGGAGTAGTTGAGAGAAAGAATAGAACTCTCATTGAAGCTGCAAGGACAATGCTGCTGGATGCAAAGCTACCCACTAGCTTTTGGGCTGATGCTGTTAACACAGCATGCTATGTGCAAAATAGAACATTAATCAATAAGAAGTCTGGCAAAACTCCTTACTCATTAATGACTGGAAAAAGAGCATCCTTCAAGCACCTGCATGTGTTTGGAAGCAAGTGCTTTGTGATGAAAGATACCTCTGAGCATATTGGAAAATTTGATGCTAAGGCATTTGAAGGTATCTTCATTGGATACTCTCTGGAAAGGACAGCATACAGAGTGTTTGTACCTGAGCAACACAAAGTCATGGAAAACATGGATGTTACCTTTGATGACAAGAAAACTCCAGGACTAAAAACAAGTGATCAAGACAGTGTGCTATTGAGATTTGAGAATCAAAGTTATCTTGAGGATTCTGAAAGTGAAGATGAACCCCCTGTTCAAACTGTTCTAGAAAATGAAATTCTTGAAGTTGACAATCTTCTTCAAACACCTGTGCAAGGATTCACATACACAGGGGGAGAAGAAGAGAATGCAACTGTCAACCAAAATGAGATTGGAACAGATCAAGGAAATGAACAGGGGCACACAAGGAAATGGGACAGAGCCCACACTAGGGATCAAATCATTGGAGATCCTAGTGAGGGAGTTAGAACAAGAAGGGCAACATTAAATACTTGTCTGTATAGCTGCTTTCTGTCACAAGAGGAACCTAAATTAATTGAAGAAGCTTTGAAGAATTCTGATTGGATTGTTGCCATGCAAGAAGAGTTGAATCAATTTGAGAAAAACAAAGTATGGGAACTAGTGCCACCTCCAAAAGGAAAGAATGTTATTGACACCAAATGGGTGTTCAGGAACAAGATGGATGAAGAAGGAGTGGTAGTTAGAAACAAAGCAAGGCTGGTTGCCAAAGGTTATTGTCAGCAAGAAGGCATTGACTATGATGAGACATTTGCACCTGTAGCTAGACTGGAAGCCATAAGAATCTTCCTGGCTTTTGCAGCTCACTCAGATTTTAAGGTGTATCAAATGGATGTGAAAAGTGCTTTTCTCAATGGTGATCTTGCTGAGGAAGTTTATGTGTCTCAACCACCTGGCTTTGAAAGTGAAGACTTCCCAAACTTTGTGTATAGACTGCTCAAGGCACTCTATGGACTCAAACAGGCACCAAGAGCCTGGTATGAAACTCTATCTCAATTCCTTCTTGAGCATCAATTCACTAGGGGTACAATAGACAAAACCCTATTCTTCAAGAAGCATGGAAATGATATCATTCTTGTTCAAATCTATGTGGATGATATCATCTTTGGCTCTTCAAATGAAAAACTCTGTGAGAGGTTCTCTAAGTTGATGCAAAGTAAATATGAGATGAGTATGATGGGAGAGTTAACCTACTTCCTAGGCCTGCAAGTACATCAAAGGGAGGATGGCATCTTTATAAACCAATCTAAGTATGTCAAGGATCTTTTAAAGAAATATGGTTTAGAAGAGTCATCCCCAGCTAAAACTCCTATGTCTACTGCAATCAAGCTGGATGAAGACAAGAAAGGCAAAAGAGTTGATATCAAGGTCTATAGAGGAATGGTTGGATCCCTGCTCTATCTCACAGCTAGCAGGCCAGACATCATGTTTGCCACATGCCTTTGTGCAAGGTTCCAGTCTGATCCCAAGGAATCTCACATGATGGCCATCAAAAGGATTTTCAAATATCTGAAGGGGACTCCTAATCTTGGGCTATGGTATCCAAAGGGCACTGGGTTCAACCTGGTTGGTTACACAGATTCTGATTATGCTGGATGCAGAATTGACAGGAAGAGCACCTCTGGAAGCTGTCAATTTCTAGGTCAAAGGTTAGTGTCCTGGTTTAGTAAGAAACAACAATCCACAGCAACATCCACAGCTGAGGCTGAATACATTGCTGCTGGAAGTTGCTGTGCTCAATTGCTTTGGATTAGAAATCAACTCATGGATTATGGACTAGTGTTAGAACACATTCCTCTGATGTGTGATAATACTAGTGCAATATCCATTGTTGCCAATCCTGTTAATCATTCTACTACAAAGCACATTGAGATCAGGTACCATTTCATTAGGGAACATGCTGCAAATGGTACCATAGAAGTCTCTTATGTTCCAACTGAGAAACAATTAGCTGACATATTTACTAAACCTCTGAATGAAGCAGTCTTCAACAGACTTGTGTGTGAAATTGGAATGCTCAATCCTTCATTTAGTTGTTCCAAGTAAGTATGCTAGGTAATTGTTGCAGCAGTAAATTTTCACTGTATTTAAATGATCTATTTGTTTGGAGTGAAAATTAGCTGAGATATGATTTATAAATATTTCAGTATTTTACTGCATATTTTTCAAAATCATATTTGTGAGTGGAGTTGTGAGCTTTTGAGACATCTCGATATAGATGATTTTCAGAGTTCACGACATAGTTCAAATTAAACAGACTTATATCGCAAACTGTTGAGATTGTGAGACTTTGCGACATAGTTCATTTCATGAGTTTGCGACATAGTTAATTTTATGACTTCGCGACTTAGAATAACTATGTCGACAAGTCTCCATAGCTGACAGAATTTTGATTTAAATTAATTTTATTTCAAAATTTGATAAAAGTCTGACAAATTGCAAAAAAAAAAAAAAAAAAAAAAAAAAAAAAAAAAAAAAAAAATCCCTAAAAGAGAGCTTTAGACAGGGTATTTCTACTATATCGCAAAGTCTCCCCAATCCTTTCTTTTTGAAGACTTTGCGACTTAGTTCATTCTTGAGACTATGCGATATACTTTGCAAGACTTTGCGGTACAGGCCATTTATGACTTCGCGACATACAGATAGACTGTACACATTCATAACTCCATATCGCAGTGTCTCTATCATATAAATACCTTTTCTAACCGTTTGCAACTTTTCATCTTGTCTATTGCTCTCAAACTTTCTAACCTAAGCACAAATTCTCTACTCTCTTTCTTACTCTCTCTCTTGAAATGGCACCCAAATCTCAAACAGTATCATCCTCTATTCCTTTAACCATCCCCAAAGAAACAAATCTTCTCACCATTCCCTCTGAGGCTGAGGCTAAACCCAGGTACAAGTGTTTTGTACGGTTCCTGAATGATTCTTACCTCAGCCAAGCCCTAACCTTGAACCCCACGTTGTATGTTGATGTATTGGAAGGATTTTGGCGAACGGCGTTGGTTTCTACAATGGCCAGGGAAGATGGAACTTCGTTCCAGGAGATAGCTTGTTCAATTGGAGGCAAACACTTCCAGTTTGGGGAGAAGGAGATAAATGAAGCTTTAGGGTTCAAGGTGGAGGGTCATGACCAAGAAGCTACAGATGCTCAAATTGTAGACTTCATGACCTTCATTCGGTATGCAGATGAGATAGATACCGGAAAGCTGAACAAGAAATTTGTAAGAAGGGAGTGGTCATTCCTATTTGATGCACTCCAGAAGGTGTTCCTTTGCAGAAAGACAGGATGGGACCATATCAGTCACATTGCTGTGAAGCTGGCCTATTCCCTAGCCCACAATCAGGAAATCAATGTTGGAGCAATAATCCTCAAGGAATTGGCTCAAAGGCTAGGGAGGACAGTCCGTGGAAGAGGTAATGACATCTTTTACCCTCGCTTTCTTCAAGTTATTTTAAATTATCTTGATGCTAATGTCCATGACTTGGAGGGTATTGATAAATCAAAGTTGGCTTATTCCAAGTCCATGTCCAAGATTCTGTTTGGTTCATTGGACACAAGGAATCAAGTGGATGTGATCTTGAGTGTGACCAAGCATATGCAGGACACATTCGAGTCTTATCCACTTGATAAGCCCATATACCATGCTCTTTCCTGGACAGGGGAGGCTGAGACTGAAGGAGCTTCACAGTCTAACCCAAGCCTCCCTATCCCATCCAGCAACCCCACTGTAAACACCACTGTAGAGTCTAGTCAGCCAAGTGCATCAATCTCTCAAAAGGTTGATGTTCCTAAAAAGAAGAAGAAGAGAACCCTAGCTATTATCCATGAATCTGTAGAACTAGCAAGTGAGATTCCTGAGTCACCTCTCACCAGACCAAAGAAGAAGTCAAAATCTAAAGCTACCACTGAATCCTCCCAACAGGATTCAGATGTGGAAAAAGGGGTACACCTGCTACTGTCTATGGCCTCTCAACAGGTCATGGGCATTGAAAAGAGCAGCCTCCCCACTGCAAGTTGTAAAGAGTCTGCACAGGGTCAAGACCTCACTCTTGATCCTAGGAGTGATAAGGGTGATCAAACACTAAGTGGAGAGCACATCAATGTTGAAACTCCTCCTATTTCTCAGGGGGAGTTGCCAAAATCTAATCTGAACCCCACTTCTCTCTCAGATTCTTCCACTAAAATTTCTTCTGAACAAGAGAGTCATTCTCATGACAATCTTGCCCTTGATCAATCACAATCCAGCCCTGTGATCGAGCCAACTTCAAGTGACATGGTGCTTGACACTGTGCTCACCACTCAGGACCCACATTTGGTTGGTCAGGGAATGCATGCTGAGGCATATCCTAATGACACCAACACAAACATGGAGGATTCACCAGTTTTCACTGGAGACTCTGTGCCTAATTCTCCCATCCTTAGGAATGTGGAAATGTCTTCACAGACAAATAGGGCTGATGTTGTAATACATCCCATTTCAATGGAGACAACATCAGACCCTACAGCCATTCCAAGGCTGGAGGAGACTCAAACTCACACATCTCATGAAGTGCCTAATACTAGCTCTCACTTGGCTCAGGCCACAATGTCCGAATGGCTGAAGCCTGTGCAACATGACAGGCCTTCAGGATCATCATCTGTGCCCTCCAAAATGACAGAAGAAGCCATACAGGATCTCCATGTGGCACAGATTGATGAGTTCTCAAAGATAGCTCAACATCTCCTCACCTCCAACCTTCCAAATGCTGATTATGAAGCTATCCTGCTCTGCCATAAGGAGGATGTTGAAGCTCAACAGGAGAAGATTGTGGATACAGCTGAACCAGAGGGGAATGTGGATGCCTGGTTGGATGCTAAGAGGACTCTCAAGCTCAAGGATGCCCTGGCTTTTGTGAGAGAAGCATACCTCACCTCTCTGGGCTCAAATGCTAAGGATCTTTCTCCTGTTGCCATATATGAAGCTGTGAATGATGTGTACAAGAACCAGTTGAAGGCTCTGCATTATCTTGGGAAAGGGCTTCAATCAGAGATTTCTTCTATTCAGGAGGAGACAGACAGATCCCTCACCAAGCTAAGAAACTCTTATCTCTCTGATTTTCCCAAGGTGGATGGTATCCTCAAAGAAGTCCAGAAAACCTCCTCCAATGTGTCCATGATGGATGTGACTCTTGCCATGGTCACAGACAACATCAAGAAACTGGCTTCTACACTGGAAAATCAAGCAAAATCTACCATCACCACCAATGCTATGTTAAATGTCATGTGGAAAAACCAGTATGGTGATAAGCTGGTGGATGAAGTCCCTCTGTCAGACATCTCCAAATATGACTTTGCCAGGGTCAAAGATCAATCTCTAAACTCCTTCAAGTCTCAACAATTATTCTCCAAGGTGGATGGCTTAGAAAAGGAAGTGGCCTCTCTCAAAGATGAAAACAGAATGCTATCTGCATCTCTAAGCCAACTCAATGACAAGCTAGATGCTCAAGGCAACAACACAACAAACATCTTGCTGGTGCAGCAACAAATGATGACCTCAATGATGAAATCTTTCAACCTGCCTATTCCTGGGGAAGCTCAAGACATCTTGTCTGATCCCAAGCCTAAGGGGGAGAAAGGAAAGGAGGTCAATGTGAAAAAGAAAGGGGGAGCACCTGCCAAGCAATCAAAACTTAAGGGCAAGCTTATTGAAGAGACAATAAAGCCAATCAATCTTCCCCCTGTAGAGGTCATCAATGCACAAGGTCAGAAAAGCACAGTAACCACAACATTCTATCCATCCACAATGCCTAAAGACATCTTAACCTCTCAACCTGCTATACCTACTCCAATTGCTAAACCTACCCAAGCTACACTTATCACTGAGGCCAAGCTACAGGAAGTTGCCAACTCTAACATCTATCATGATGAGGCATTCCTGGAGTTTCTGAAAGCCACCTACAAGAATGCTCAAGGAGATGCACAAGTGTACAGAAAGAAGCTCAGGGAAGGTATCAAGTACTTCACAGTTGCAGTAAGGAAAATCAGGGATGTTTATCTGAGAGAAATAATCATGGTGTGCAAGGACAACTGCTTGTGGCACTTAGCATTTCAAACTCTAGAGAAACTGAGGTTTACTGAAGTGTCAATAATTCTGGAGTTGATTGAAAGGAGTGGGGCTAACAATGAAAGTCTTTATAATGACTTGGAGTTGAACCAAAATCAAAGACTGCCTGAGGTCATACCCAAGCCAAGGACAGTAATTTTTCAAAGTCTATCCAAAGTCAGAAGTATTGACCAACTAGTCATTCCCAAAGATCTGCAAATGAAGAATAACTCAAAGATCAATCAAGTGCTGCAAATGCTGAGAGCAAAGAAAGGAGTCAAGACAGCAGAGGAATTAGAGATGATTAACATTCTACAATCTTTTCTGATTCATGGTGTTTTGCCTGAATCTATCAAAGAAAAGAACATGAAGAAGGATGGGGAGGATGATGATGAGGAGAAAACCTACAGGAGGAGATCTCATTCAAGGAGTAATAAGGATGGACCAAGTGACAGCAGCAGGAGCAAATCTTCCAAGAAATCTAAAGATGATGGTGATGACACAAAGGGGGCAAAGGAGACAGTGAAGAGAACTAGGAGTGGAATTCAGCAAGTCAAGGACATTGCTAGTAGTACTTTAACCACAACACAAGACTCTAAGTCTAGGGTGGGTACTGTTAGCAATGATCCTCCAAAATCATTATCCATGACTTCTGAACCTGAATTGCCACAGATGAAAGATGAAGCCACTAAAATAATCTCAAGAAAACACTTCCACAAAGTCACAGCCAGTGGAGTGTTACAGTGGATGAAGGGGAAAGGAATGAAGCTACTTCCAAGTGATGTGGCACTGAAGACTAATTCTCCTTGTTCAAGAAAGGTATCTCTTGTGAAGCATTTGAAGATCAAGAGTGTACCCAAAAGGATAAGGATAACAAAGAAGACTGGAAAACTCACAAATGTTATTGGCATCAATGTGCTTCCACTAGATGAGGACTATGATGAAGATGCCCTAGCATTTTTGAGGGCTCAAAGGATCTTTGAAGTCAAAGTGAGGTTGGATCATCTAGATATCAAATACACTGATGGAAGAGAAAGAATAATGAAGCAAGGAAGCTGGCAATATTTCTATAAGTATGAGCTTGAAAGGATAAATGCCTTACTGAATTTTGAAGAAAAGGATGAAAGGACATGGAAGATAGATATTGCCAGGTACTTGAAGTTGCATGCTGATTATGAAGAAAACATGAGGAAAGAGAATGAAAAGAAAAACATACAGAAAGAGAAAGAAATGGCTGAGATGGAGGAGAGGGCTAAGGAGCTAAGGCAGAAAGGGATGTGCAGGGTCAAACAAAATCCTTACATTGTGGAGTACAAAAACTCACATGGAGGCCAAAGCAAAATAAGGATGGAGTTTCTGGACTCATATGTAGAAAGTGCACTCAAAGCTGCAATTGATGACTTGGAAGGCTCACCTTTCATTGAAGAACTGATTGCAAGAGAAGAAATTCAAGAAGCCATCATTGACATGAAGAGAAAAGAAGAAATAAGGAAAAAGAAGATATATGATGATTTGCTAGAGAAACAATTGGAAGCTGAAGCTGCTAAGCAACAAAAGTAATCTGTAAGCTTTCAATGTTTCTATGTAATCAAATTTCTGAATCTCAATGTTCATGAATTGTCCTCTCTGTTACTAAATTTCCTTTTATGTAAGTTAGGCTTGTTATCAGACATGAAATTGTGCCTAAGGATCTTACTCACAATTTGGGGGAGATTGTTAGGCTCAAGACATGTCTGAATACCACTATTAACAAGCCTACACAATGTGACTATGTCACATTACATGACCTAGTGATTTCTATCACTGGGATATAGTATAGGTCTCTAGATGTACTTGTCTTGTTCTCATGAACATTAGTTTGATCATGTATGCTCAGACTTATAATGAGCTTAGTAAAGTTTCTTGCATCTAGATTGTATATAGGCCATTGAATAATTATCCTGGTAGAAGTTCAGAAGTGTTCATGCAGCAGGATAGAGTTGAATAAGGCTATGAAGAAATAAGTTGCAGGAATTTGTCTAAGGCATTATATAGCAAAGTCAAAAGAAAGCTATGTCGTGAAGTCACCAATATCCATGTCGTGAAGTACTATATCGCATAGTCCATTTTGTACTATGTCGAGAAGTCCTCAAGACACATGTCGTGAAGTGTTGAAGTCAGCAAAGTCAAAGGAGCCTAGATCGTGAAGTCCTCAGAAGCATTATGTCGCATAGTCATCAAATGACCTATGTCGTATAGTCATCAAATGACCTATGTCGCATAGTCGTCAAATGACCTATGTCGCAAAGTCTTCAAAGGCTATATCGCGTAGTCCTCACAAGGGAGATCGCATAGTCAGGGATAAAGTGGAGTTCACGATATCAACACTTAGCCGTTTATAACAAGACAAATCAAGGTACAGAACCAAGAATCAAAGGAGACAAATACTGAAGCATTTGTTCTGGCAAGGTGGTCCAAAGAACAGATGGCAAATCTACAGCTAAACTTGGAGAGAAAGATAAGAGACAAGCAGCTACAGAAACGGGAAAGACTCCGAAAAGCAGGTGGTCCTTCCTGACACAGTGAACTTCTTATGGCAGGACAAGTTGGACTTTCAGAAGGGGTAGCTGTGTAATATTGTGTGTGCCTAGTTTGTATAGGAAAATATATATATCGTGCACACACAACTGTAAGCTGTAAGAGAGATACACATAGTTATTTGCTAAGCTCTTTTCTCTGTAAGCAAGCAAGTTCAAACCGTTCTTGTTTAGAAGCCAGAAATTCGATTGTGAATTTCCTGGAAAGCTGTAGTATTTAATTTGCTTATACAAAGTAGATTAAAGTGATTGTGTGTGTTATTTACTTTCTGCATATTACATATCATAATCACATACAGTTGTTTACTTAGTTTTCAAGATCGAAAAATATATCAAACTATCCATTCACCCCCCCTCTGTCTAGTTTCTAGTGGTATTCATTTCTAACACATAGTTGTATTGATTGTAAATATGGTTGTAAAAATTTGAAGCTATGTAAAGAAGTTTCGGTGTAGATTTTTTTGTTATGAATGACCTTTAATTTATAGGTGTTTGTAAGGTGAATAGTATGGAAATCCATTATGTTTAAAAGTCAAGAAGTATTATAAAAGAAAAGTTCTATAAAGTTTGAAAATAATAAAAGAAAGTTTTATAAAGTTTGAAAATAATAAAAGAAAGTTTTATCAAGTTTGAAAATAATAAAAGAAAGTTCTATCAAGATTGAAAATAATGAAAGAGAAAATTGCAATTATTAACATAAGATCCTAAAAATTCAAAAATAATAAGAAAGTTGTAATTTTCTAAATCAAAAAAAGTTCTATCAAGTTTGAAAATAATAAAAGAATGTTATATCAAGATTGAAAATAATAAAAAAGAAAATTGTAATTATTAACATAAGAGCCTACAAATTCGAAAATAATAAGGAAGTTGTAATTTTCTAAATCAAAGAAAGTTCTATTAAGTCCTACAAATTCGAAAATAATAAAAAAATTGTAATTTTTTAAATCAAAGAAAGTTCTATCAAGTTTGAAAATAATAAAAGAAGGTTCTATCAAGCCTACAAATTCAAAAATAATAAGGAAGTTATAATTTTCTAAATCAAAGAAAGTTCTATCAAGTCCTACAAATTCGAAAATAATAAGAAAATGTAATTTTCTAAATCAAAGAAAGTTCTATCAACTTTGAAAATAATAAAAAAAAGTTCTATCAAGTTTGAAAATAATAAAAGTGTAATTTTCAATTTCCTTCCTACAAAATCGAAAATAAAAAAGGAAGTTGTAATTATTAAAATTAAAAATTGTGAAAAATTGAGAAAATTAAAAAAATAGAACGAAGTGATTCTAGAGGCGCCACCTCACCGCCCCCGTCTTCTACTTTATATAAGTATATTGATTTCTAATATAAAATTAAGATTTCTTTTAAATTCTCTGTTTCGTCTTTGATCATTTATCGAAATTTTGAATAAATATTAAAAACGTGAGTTGTTTAATATTTTTCATTATTTTAATATTATATCAAATATTACTATATTTATGACCATTTTTATTTTACTTAAAATTCATATTTCAACTTCTATTTTAAAATACATAATATAATACTAATATTAAATTCTAGCATACAATATGCTCTTACTAATGAATCGCATCAACATTTTACATGTTTCCTCTTCTAATAGATTTTTTAGGAAAATATTAAGATGATAATATGATTTTAAGATAAATTTTAGAACTTGAAAAAAAATATAAGAATATTAAGATGATAACTTTGAGGTTTAGAGAAAGTATAAGAAAATATCAACATGGTAATTTGATTTTAAGATAAATTTTAGGAGAATATTAAGATATTAATTTGATTTAAGAAGAAAGTTTAAAAGAATATAAGGTAATTAAGATTTTCATTACTGAAAATTTAAAAAGCAATTTAGATATTTTATACTCCTTCTGTCCCTCTAATTTCTTTACAGTTTTTTTACATTATTTGGCACGCATTTTAAGGCTCCTATAAAGTATAATTCTACAACTTATTTTCAAAATTTTCTTTTTCTAAATAAAAATTTAAACGTTATAATTTTATTCAGAAGAAAAAAAATATTTAAAATAATTTATGGAAATATATTTTATAGAAGCCTTAAAATGCGTGCCGAGCCCCCGTCCCACAATGTAAAGAACTCAGGGGGACAGAGGGAGTTGATATGGTCAGAAAAGTAATTATAGAAATATAAATGACTAGTCAAACAAAAGGCCGATATTTAAGGTCCGACACCCTAATTATTCATTAATTACGAAATTAATGAATAGGGAAAATATACAGCTCATTAAAAGAGTCCGAATTATGGCAAATTGGTCAAAGAAGGATCCAGAATCCCAATTAAAGGCAATTAATGAGTCATAGCCTTTATCGACAAGGAAAAGACTTATCCTGCAAGCAATACAATGCTTATCCAATATCAAAAAGGAGACTTATTCGCTAAGACTCCTAAACATACCATAAATACTAGGCTCCAGACGCCTATATAAGGTCCCTGATCCTACAATCAGAACTACATCTTTGGCTTGATTCTCAATAACGATTTGAGATACGTAGGCATCTTGTGAGGACCTATTTAGTCTCGAAACACAAGTGCAGCCATTAAAGCTTGAAGCTCATTAAACCCTCGCATTAAATTCACTAGCACGTTTTTTAATCCACAACATTTGGCGCCGTCCGTGGGAAGACAACATCAACCATGGCAAACACGCGAAGAACAGCTCGGGATAATCAAACTCCTGAGGATCGCCCTATCACCTCTGAGGCTGATCAGCCACCGCCGACTACTGGCACTGAAGGGGCGAATATCCCCACCAACACTCAAGGACCGGAAATCCCGATTTCGGTTGAAGGGACGAATCCCCTGCAGATGGTCATTCATGGATCTAATCCACAAGAGACCGTCCACCAGCAACCAATCACGACCTCCCCACTGCTCATGAGTGCACCAAGGAGCCTTCAACTCCATACTACTGATCTCCCTCAATACGCGAATCAAACTTTGGGGATGCCAAGCTATGACATGCCCCCTCGACCCATGGCGGGCGGTAGTGGAACTAATCCAATCTACCATGAGACATATGTGCCCCCTTATATTCAAGGTCTGGGACCCCAAACTCGTCAGACCCCTTTCGTTCAAGATTACTCGGGCCCATACACCGAGGATGAGGGTTATACAACTGGGGAGGATGTCGCCCCAAGAAGGAGACGTTCTTCCCAGACCAATCGGGAACAACCCCAAACTACTAGGGAGAAACTTGCAGCCCATGAGGCAGAGACTGCAAGGCTCAAAAAATTCCTTGCTGAGGAGGAGGCCGCTCAATCTCGAGGCCGAACAACTGAAGGGATCCCAATAATCAACTTGGATCCACCGGCAAGGAGAACCAAGAGGGCCGAAGCCCCAAGGGGTGATCCTAGTATTCTGTTGCCCCTAGGAGATCCTGATGATCCTACACCACCGTTTACTCAAGACATCATGAAAACGGCTATATCCAGAAAATTTAAGATGCCTTCGATCAAAGCCTATGATGGAACGGGAGATCCCGCAAATCATGTAAGGACCTTCTCCAATGCACTGCTGTTGCAGCCAACCAACGATGCGGTCAAGTGTAGGGCGTTTCCACAAACCTTGGCAGGCATGGCCCAACGTTGGTATAGCCGTCTACCTCCCAACTCTATTGGGTCATTCAAGGAACTAAGCAAGGCTTTCATCAATCAGTTCATTAGTGGAAGGGTGCATGAGAAAAGTTCTGCATCGCTCATGGCAATACGTCAAGGAAAGAATGAAGCCCTAAGGGACTACATCAATCGATTTACTCGGGAGGCTCTGAAAGTCCCGGACTTAGAGGACAGAGTGGCTATGATAGCCCTGCAACAAGGAACTACTGATGACCACTTCAAAAGGTCGTTGGCTAAACATCCACCCGAGAGCATGCTGAAGCTCCAAGATAGAGCCAGAAAGTATATCAAGGCTGAAGAAAGCATGAGAAAGTATGAGTCCACTGCTGGTGACAGTGGAAACTCAAAGAAAAGGAAAGAAACTCAGGAGTACGACGTCAAGGAAAAGTTCCCCAGAACATCAAAGAACTCCGATTCTCCCCCCAAGAGAAACAATTTTGGGCCAAAATTCACAGAATATGCAAGATTGAATACTCCCAGGAGTCAAATTCTGATGGAGATAGCCAAGGAAGAAGATCTCAAATGGCCAAAGCCAATGAGGGCTGATTTGTCCAAACGGAACCAAAATCAGTTTTGTCGGTTCCACAAAGAAGTCGGTCATGACACCGACGATTGTAGGAAATTGAAAGATGAGATTGAGTTTCTGATATGAAGAGGAAAACTCAGCAAGTTCACTAAGGATGGAAGCCAAGGGAGCCAAAGGGGGAACTATGAAAGGAAGGATTATGATAGAAGGGACAACGATCAAGATCGGAATCCCAAGCCCCGAGGGCCAGTGATCAACATGATATTCGGAGGGCCAACTGCTGCTGGGTCCTCCCAAAACTCGAGAAAAGCTTATGCTCGAGAGGTAATGACTGTGGTTGGAGAAGCACCAAAGCGTGCCAGAACAGAAGTGTCAATAGGTTTTGACGATTCAGACTTGGAAGGGGTGAAGTTCCCCCATGATGATCCTCTTGTCATAGTACCTGTGATAGGCAACTCCGAAACAAAGAGAGTTCTGGTTGACAATGGAGCTTCAGTGGATATCTTGTTCCACGATGCTTTTATCAAGATGGGTTACACTGATTCTCAGCTAACACCCTCAAATATGCCTATATACGGATTCAATGGGGTGGAATCAAAAGTGGAAGGCACTATCCAACTCCCAATGACCATGGGGCAAGGGACGAATACGTCTACTCAAATGCTGAACTTCATAGTTATAAAGGCAACTTCAACCTACAATGCAATCCTGGGAAGGACTGGTCTTCATGCGTTCAAGGCCGTTGCCTCATCTTATCATCTGAAAATCAAGTTCCCAACGAGGAATGGGATTGGTGAAGAACGAGGAGACCAAAAGATGGCTAGAAGTTGTTATGTAGCCGCGCTAAGGCCTGATGGAATCGGGGGGCAGGTTCTCCCCATTGAAGACATGGACACTAGTGACAATAAGGACCGAAGAGGGAAACCAGCTGAGGATTTAATCCCAATTCCCTTAGTCCCGGGTGAACCAGAGAAGGTTACTTATATTGGGGCACTACTGCCCGAACCATTGAAGAGCAAACTCACATCTTTTCTTCAAAAGAACAATGACGTTTTTTCTTGGACAGCGGCCGACATGCCAGGGATTGATCCCCAATTGATATCTCACAAATTGAATGTGGATCCAGAAAGGAAGACAGTGAAGCAAAAGAAAAGAAGTTTTGCTCCAGAGAGGCTTGAAGCCATTAAGCAAGAAGTGAATAAGCTTTTGGAAGCTGGGTTCATTGAGGAAATCCAATTCCTAGAATGGTTAGCTAACCCCGTGATGGTTAAAAAAGCTAACGGGAAGTGGAGAATGTGCGTCGACTTCACTGACTTGAATGATGCATGTTCTAAGGATTGTTTTCCCTTACCAAGGATTGATGCTCTAATAGATGCCACTGTTGGGCATGAGATGTTAAGTTTCATGGATGGCTTCAGTGGATATAATCAAATCAAGATGCACAAAGATGACATCGCCAAGGTATCATTCATCACTGACTTTGGCGTCTTCTGTTTCTTAGTCATGGCTTTTGGACTTAAGAATGCAGGAGCGACCTATCAAAGGTTGGTAAACAAAATCTTTGAGCACCTAATTGGAAAAACCATGGAGGTCTACGTGGATGACATGTTAGTCAAAAGCCTCGATAAGGCCGATCACATTGAGCACCTCCGAGAGGCATTCGAAGTGCTAAGGCACCACAAGATGATGTTGAATCCGGCTAAGTGTGCCTTTGGTGTAGGGTCGGGAAAGTTCTTAGGCCTGATGGTTTCCAAGAGAGGAATCGAGGCTAATCCCGACAAAATCAAAGCAATTCTAGACATGGAACCACCGAAGACTGTCAAGGATGTCCAAAAACTAACAGGGAGAGTGGCTGCATTAGGAAGATTCATCTCCAAGTCTGGAGAGAAGTGTTTACCCTTCTTCAAAGCACTCAAAAAAGTGAAAAATTTTGAATGGACAACTGAAAGCCAAGAGGCCTTTGAGGCCCTGAAGAAATACATGGCTGAGCCACCACTATTGGCCAAACCAAAACCAGGAGAGGTTCTTTATCTATACTTGGCAGTATCCAACACTGCCCTGGGAGCTATTTTGGTAAAAGAAGAGTTAAAGGTTCAGAAACCCATCTACTACGTGAGCAAGATCCTGTATGGGGCAAAAATAAACTACTCTACTATAGAGAAGTTTGCCTTAGCCTTGATAATGGCCTCAAGAAAGCTATGCCCCTACTTCCATGCTCACAAGATAGAGGTCTTGACTGATCAACCTCTAAGAAACATCTTGCATAGCCCTCAAGTTAGTGGAAGATTGATCAAATGGGCCATTGAATTGGGAGAATTTGATATCAAATATAAGCCTCAGACGGCCATAAAAGCTCAAGCACTTGCTGACTTCATGGTTGAATGCACCATTGACAACCAAGAAGTCGGGGGGCAGGAAGTGATAGTGGAAGATAAGAAAGATGAGGAAACGGACTTCAAAGAATATTGGGTGCTCTATTTTGATGGAGCATCAAAAACAAAATCAAGTGGAGCTGGTTTGGTGCTACAAAGTCCTGATGGATTCCTCGTAGAGTATGCACTAAAGCTTGACTTCTCAACGACAAACAATGAGGCTGAGTATGAAGCTCTGATAGCTGGTTTAGGGCTGGCTGGAGCCCTGAGGGTCAAAACTCTGAAAGTATGTGGAGATTCGAGGCTAGTGGTTTCCCAAGTGAATGGGGAATTTGAGGCCAGAGATGAAGTCATGGCCATGTACTTAAAACTTGTCAAGGCCATCATGACTCAATTTGATGAATGTTATGTGGAACACATTCCAAGGGAAGAGAACGTGAAGGCCGATGCCTTGTCTAAGTTTGCTTCTTCCGAGATTGAAAATTATGCAGGGAGTGTATACTTCCAAGTCTTGAAGACCCCAAGCATCAACGGAAAGTTGGTAGCACCCATTGGTATTACCAGTTGTTGGATTGATCCCATCAAAGCTCATCTGGAAACTGGGTGGCTGCCCAACGACACTTCAGAAGCACGAAAGCTATACGTCAGAGCACTAAGGTATGCCCTAATTGAGGGAATCCTATACAAGAAATCTTTTGTTATTCCATACTTAAAGTGCTTGAGACCTCAAGAGGCAGAATTGGCCCTAAAGGAAGTGCATGAAGGAATTTGTGGGCAACACTTGGGGGGCAGAGCCCTTGCTCATAAAGTCACCCGTCTAGGTTTCTATTGGCCAAGCATGCTTGCTGATGCTAAAAGCTATGTGAAGAAATGTGAACGGTGCCAGAAACATGCACCAGTGGTTAGACAACCACCAGAGATGATGACATCCATTAACTCACCTATCCCCTTTGCTATGTGGGGAATGGATATACTTGGGCCATTTCCTATGGCAAGTGCTCAGAGAAAGTTCTTGATAGTAGCAATTGACTACTTCACCAAGTGGATTGAGGCTAAGCCATTAGCCAAGATAACCACCAAGCAAGTAATGCAATTCTTCTGGGAAAATGTGATATGGAGATATGGAATTCCACGAGTCCTGGTCACGGACAATGGAACTCAGTTTAACAACGATGAGTTCAAGAAGTATTGTGATGAGAACGATATCAAGTTGCGCTTCACTTCTGTTGCCCATCCTCAAGAAAATGGGCAAGCTGAGGTTGCAAATCGAATTATCCTGGATGGACTAAAGAAAAGAGTTGAACGCTCCAGAAACACTTGGGTAGACGAATTACTCCCCATACTTTGGGCATATCGTACTACTTGTAAAGTCACCACCGGGGCAACTCCATTTCTATTGGCTTATGGAGCAGAGGCAGTGGTCCCGGTGGAGATTACTCACACCTCCCCAAGAGTTGAGGCTTATGAACCAGAAGAAAATGAAGAAGGATTGAGGCTAGCTTTGGATCTAATTGACGAAGTTAGAGATGAAGCAAACGCCAAGATAGTTGAACATCAAAAGAAAGCCTCTTTCTACTACAACCTAAGGGTTAAAGAAAGGTTCTTTCGTCAAGGAGACTTGGTTCTCAGAAAGATTGAAGCATCCGGAGTTGGACAAAAAGGGAAGTTGGCCCCAAATTGGGAAGGACCATATCGCGTCAAGAACGTATTTGGTCGAGGCTCATACAAACTAGAAACCCTTGAAGGGCATGAGGTACCAAGGACTTGGCATGCCTCCAATCTGAAAGTTTATTATGTTTAAAGTGTTTCCCAAGTGGACTCACTACTAGAAATAAGGTTCGACGAAACCAATCCAAGTTTTTAAACTTGAGTATTATGTAAGGGTTGATCCCATTTTTAAAGTTATGAATTCCATATTCTTATGATTTCATTATATATGCAAAGCATTCTGATAGACATGTGAACTAAGCATGCAAAATCAAGAAAAGCTTAAATAAACTTACTAAGAAAGTTAAATTAAAACCCCGAAGGGTGAGTTCAGAAAAGAACATAAATAAAGAAAATAGCCACGCAGGACCAACCTAAGCTATATCATCCTGATGAGTCTCTTCCTATAAGTTAAGGGGAACATCATCCTTAGCAGCATCCATCAAATCTTCCTCTCTAACTGGCTCAGAATCCAGAAAGAGCTCAGGATCATCAATAGGCTGAGAAGAGGGGTTGGCAGTGTCCATGATAGTATCCTTGGATGTCCCAGATAAATCAGGAACGAGAAACTTATCCAAGGACACTCCTTCAATCTTTGTCCCCAGCTCTTCAATGATGGATTCCCAACAATCCTTGAAGGTGCTAGGAAAGTTAGCATCATACTCAGCATTAAGGAGGTCATCAAACTCCTTAGATGCTCTATACTCAGCAATAACATCCTCGCGACCCCTTTGGAGTTGGGCCTCCAACTGCCTAACCCTCTCCTTCTCAGCCACAAACTCCCTCTCGACTTCTCTAAACCTCTCGAAGTTCGAGGTAGAGGAAGCAAAATATATGTCCCTGTCTCTCTCGGCTATCAACTTCTCAGCTCGAACTGCCTTCAAGTTGTGAAGAGCAGCTTGATGATAGGTATTAGCCTATAAAACAAAGGCACATATTTAAAGAATGAACAACTAAAAGAAAGAATAAACAAAAGTGAAAATTACTTACAGAAGCAAGGGCTTGGGCCCCCAGAAGCTCAATCTGGAGATCCTCTGAGGACTCCACAACGTGGGCCACGTCCCTTGGAGTGACCACATTCCTGGACCACTCTGCTGCAGCCCTGGAATCACCAACTATGGTATCCCTGTTGAGCAAACCCCATTTAACCACAAATGGGTTGGGGTCCTCATCAACAAGGATAGGCTGCTCAGTCAAAAAAGCTGGCACCTTCTCCACAGCAGGGGAACCATCTCCAGCTTTCTTCCGTTTAGAAACCCTCTCAACTTCCACCACCACAGCTTTAGAGGCATGATCCTCCCTTCTCTTGAAAATAGCGCCTAAAGCAGCTTTGGATGAAAAGAAAAGGCAAATGTTACAATCATATTATGTGACAACAAGTAAGAATAAAAGAAAGAAAGTTAAGGTTATATACCCCGAGGTTCAAGGGTGCTAAGCCCCATAGCTTGAAGGTTATCCTCAGAAATTAGGAGATTGCAATGATGCAAGCAATCACCCGTCAGGAGTTGAATTGCCGCAAGATCATCTACCCCTAATTTGAGGGACCTTAAAGAACCATCCGTAGCCCTTGTGAAGTGAGGACAAAAATAATTGTTTCAATCATCCCCATCTAAGTAAATATAAAACCACTCTTTTTTCCACAAGGGAAGAGAGTCGGGAGAAGAACCAGAAACGAAGCAACTACGGTTTAAGGTTCAATATTGAATCTTAACCCAACCTATATCATCCGGAGAATTTAAAAATTTTAAGAGATATCGAAATACTGATACACTGGGCTCTACCCTATGTTTCATGCATTGGGCCAGGAAGCAATATATGAATCTCCACCCATTGGGCATTAGTTGTGTGGGACAAATTTGGACCTCAGCTAATAAACGAAGAACAAAAGGGTGAGGAGGAAGGCGAAAACCAGAATAAAAAGTTTCTTTATACATCCTAATGGCCCCAGGTTTAGGATAACAGGCCCTATCATTTGGGCCAGGAGCTACGGCCCTATAAGGGGCCTTTATACCGAAAAGAACAGAAATATCATCAACCCTACTTTGTTTGTACTTAGAAGGGATGTTATGGGCCTCTAAATGAAGAAGATTGGGAAAAGCATCCCCAAAATCAGAAAGTAAATCTCTAAGAGAAAAAACGTTTGCATGAACTAGAGATTTTGGAGGTGGGTTACCTCGGTTCGCTCTAGCCGGACGAGAAGGCTGAGAAATCTGGGATTGGGATGAGCTTGAATCCGCCATTGAAATCCTTCCAAAGAATGCTTGAACCCAGAAACCTTGACGGAGAAGATGAAGATTTAAACGGAAACTGGAAAATGCACGGTGGTTTGAACGCCGGAAATCGCTTTACCGCGGAACCCTACACTAGTACAAAAATGATCTTTTACGTCGCCTATTATACGTCGGTTCTATCCAAAGGCGACGTATAAAATACTTATATACGTCGGTTCCGCCTAAAGGCGACGTATATAAGTGTTTTATACGTCGGTTGAGGAAAAGGCGACATATATAATTCTACTATATACGTCGGTTGAGTAAAAGACGACGTATATAATGACATTATACGTCGGTTGAGGAAAAGGCGACGTATATAATGCTACTATATACGTCGGTTGAGGAAAATGCGACGTATAATATGTACTTTTTACGTCGGGCTTTGTATAAGACGACATTTAAAATCAATTTTTTAAATTACCCTTTTAACCCTTCCCATTTTAAAAACCCCAAATCCCTAAATTAGATAGCAGTTAATCCCCAAAATCCCAAGAACTCTCTCCCCTTTCTCGGTTACGCCTCCATCACCACCAACACATCCACCGCCTCCAGCTCTCGGTTGTGCAACGCAAGTTATCCCTAATTGTCTCTGTTACCTTGCTCGTCAAGCTTTGATGTTTGGATTTCCGATTAATACTACGAGGATTTACTCGCTCTCGTCGTTTTGTCCGATGAGTGATAGTGGATCAGATAGACTCGGCACTCTTGATTCTATTTGCTCAGGTTTGGAACTCTTCGGTTGCTGTTAATTTACGATATAGATCTCGAAAGTGAAGTGAATTGAATTGTTATTTTTTTTTTCGTTTGAATTAGTATTGTTGCGAAGTTGAATTTGAATAGGAGCTTCTTGTTGATGTTAATTGTTTACTTACGAACTGAAATTTATCACTGAGTGATGTAAGATGCGTATATGATAGTGTGTTTTATATTTATCTGTGTGGAACCTGTTTAATTAAAATTCAAAGCAGCTTGTTTATGTGAATTGGTTGTTTATGAACTAAAATTGATCATTGAGTAATGTATGATGCGTATATGATAATATGTTGTGTATTAATTTCCGTGTGAAATCTGTTTAATTTGAACTCAATTCCAAATTAAACAATTCAGAAGACATCCTGCAAGATATGAAGTCGAGTATGGGATCAGCCCAAGATTTTCTACATCGACTGGAAACAATTCGTGTTATGTGAATGAAGGAAGTGCTCAAGTTGCCAAGTCAAGTCCTTGTCAACTGCCTTCTCCATGGGCAGCACCTATTTGTCGGCAATTTTGGAAAGCTGGAAACTCTGGAAATGAACATAGCGCTAAAACTACAATAAAAAGTACATTTACCCTCTTTTATATCTTCCAGTATGCCATTATCCTTTTTTATTGGTTTGTATTCATGTATGTCATTGATCATCTTTGACTTGACATGGGGCAGTCCAGTCACTTATTCATAAATAGATTTAAATGAATACCAAATCTTTATGTTCCCTTTGTTGAGCTTGTATAAAGTTTGCTTGTGCTTCCTTACGTTACTAGTATAAAAAGGATTATTTAGATGCAGGCCCGAAACACAGATAGTAAGGAGTTTAAGAATATGAAACTGGACTGCTTCCTGTGATATAGCTATAAATCAAATCAACCTATCTTTAGAGAGCATGTGCTCATTCATGCTGGTCCAGTACTTTCTAAAATACTTTCTTCATCGTCTTTGTTTTCTCTCAGACGGGAATAGTCAAATGCACATACATCCAGAGTTCCTTCACTCAAATGCCACCTCACATAAGTGGGTCTTTGGCGGTATGTTTCCTTTAAACTGTCTTCTGCTCCCTGGAAAATTTCTCTCCATTGTCTAACAATCTATACACAAATATAAGTTTACAGCGTACTTAATCTGATTACTTTTTCTGGTTTGGGTTCTTGCTTGCAGCAATAGCAGAGTTACTTGACAATGCAGTTGATGAGGTGACATTTACTCTTTATTTTTTAATTTTTTGTTGTGGTTGATAAATTTATGCTGGTTGTTTTTTAATATACGTAACTCTGAATTTGTTCCGCGTACATTCTCATTCTATTTCTGATTTGATTTTTGGTTACTGCCATTTTTCAAAATAAAGTGTTATTGATATTTGTATGGTCACTTGTGACAGTAAAATGCAAGTCGCTAAATCATAGATTTTAAGTGACAGAGAGAGACTCTATTCCCATTGGATTTTTCTTTAATTTAGTTACTATTTATTTATTTTTGAGTTGTAATGTCTGGCTGAAAGCTTCATATCATGCTATTATCTGTTGGTACTGGTCTTGATGTCTAGTTATAATTAAAAGCAAATGATATTTGTTGTCTAAAACTAGATACAAAATGGGGCTACATTTGTTGTGATAGACAAGACTACTAATCCTCGGGATGGAAGTCCGGCGTTACTTATTCAAGGTATTAATGCATTAATATGTCCTCTGTTCTTTGAAGTTCATGTGGGAGACACATTTCCTCCATTTTCATGTATGTTTAATTTAGTTGCAGTATATAATCTTCTGAAACCTTGTATGTCTATAACAAGATGATGGTGGTGGAATGCACCCGGAATCTATTCGCCATTGCATGAGCTTTGGATTTTCAGATAAGAAGAAGAAAAACGTAATCGGGCAGTGTATGAATATATTGAGTTCATTGGCGCTCATTTTTGCTCTCCACTTTGTGTGCTGATTACTAACTGTAACTCCACAGACGGAAATGGGTTTAAGACGAGCAGTATGAGACTTGGTTCGGACGTTATTGTCTTCACCCGACACTCCAGTGCGAGGTTTGACATCTGTTCAAGAATTTTAAATGTATCTCGACATGTATATTGGCAGTTTATATGATTTTTTAGGCATCAGGAGAATCTTTAAATTTAGGCTATCTCTGAATCCTCAGTCTTCCATATAGTTAACTACAATATCGAACAAAATTTAAGGTTACTTTGCAATTTGATGCAATATGGCATCTGTTGAAGTTTTTCAGCTAAAACTTCATGGAATCTGTATTATTGCCCTTTGCAGAACATTAAACATCAGCATCTGAAGAACATTATGCCAATTTCATAAGAATATTGTCTACTTGTGTTTTCTTCAGAATTTATCTGTCCTCTGCTTTTGAGTATTTTAAAGTTTATTTAAGCTGATATAATTTTTTTTATGAGCAGGGGACTTTATCAGAGTGTTGGACTTCTCTCTTATACATTTAAGATGTCATACATTACTGCATTATTAATATATTGACTCATTTGGATGCTAACACATTACTTCAAATTCCTTTTCAATAGTTGCGTCATATTAACTGAGTGAACAGTTTGATGACATAGGGCAGCATGGGACAAAAATTGTTATTTACAATCTCTGGCTCAATGATAGAGAGGACATGGAACTGGATTTTGACTCTGATGCAGAGGTTCAGTCTCTTACATGATTTTATTTCCTTATGCTTACTATGCGAGTTAAATCTCAAATCTAATGGGTTGGCTACTTACGATTTGGTTTCCACAGGATATCCGTATCAATGCTGATGCAAAACTCATTCAGACAGGCCTGAACCCAAAACCGATTCAAGACCAGCATATTACAAACCTTTACCGATATTCTCTCCGTGTAAGTTTCTATATTCTGTGGAATTATTGATTTTACAAGATAGGTTTACTTGCCTTCCTTTTGGTCTTCCTTTTGGCAACTCTTTGGGCTGATGCGTATATGATAATATGTTGTGTATATGATAATATGTTGTGTATTACTATATTGAACTGAATTGGTTATCTGTTGCGTATTGGTTGTTTTATGTAAGATTTTTTACGTAATTTCCGCTCTTATCTATATACTTATTGGCTGCTTTTATTATTTCAGGGATCTCGGAAGTCAATGCTATACAATGGTGGGGGGAACTTTGTTGAGTTACTGGAAGACATGGATACATCTGAGTCAGAGCATTCATGTGGCTCCTAGAATTAAGATTTTCTTTTTAAGATTTGTATAATTACAATTAGCAGGAAGCAAACCTTGACCCCTAGAATGATTTTTTCTAGTGCTCTGATTTACCATTGTATTTCAGATTTGTATAATTAGAATGGTTTGTATTTCAAGTATGTGATAATAATTATTTTAATTTAATTAGTCACTTTGTTGAGAAATTTGGGTTGCAAGTTTTATTATTATTTTTGGTTGTTAATAATAGGAATTTTGATGTATATATAAATATAAACAGGGGAAAAAATGTCATTTTTCAGTAGACATACGTAGGCCTTTTTGGTCTTATACGTCGCCCTTTTTGATCTTATTCGTCGCCTTTTTTTGATATTATACGTCGCCCTTTTTGATTTTATACGTCGCCCTTTTTATGACATTATACGTCGCGCTTTTTGATCTTATACGTCGCCCTTTTTATGAAATTATACGTCGTCCTTTTTGGTCTTATACGTCGCCTTTTTAACCGACGTATATGATGCTTTATACGTCGCCTTTTTAACCGACGTAAAAGATGGTGACTTTATACGACGCCCCTGTATACGTCGCCAAAAGGGCGACGTAAAAGACCAAAAAAGGCGACGTAATAGGCCTGTTTTGTACTAGTGCTAGCAGAGCTTTTTTAAGGAAAGTTTCTGAGATAATTTAGTAGAGTGACTTTGAAGTGTGAAAAATGGAAGTTCTACTCCACTCAATTTATAGGAGTAGTAGCCGGTGACAACGTTCCAATGAACCGTCTATAGACGGTATATGGACCGAGAACAAGTCATTGGGCCTTTCATAGGCGGGAAGCCCAAAGAAATTCAAAATTTGAATTACAAGTTCTAGAAGAACCTGGAGAATCGCTAGGCGGGAAGCCCAAATAAATTCGAATTGAAAGTTCTAGAAGAATCTAGAATATTCAACATAAAAAAAAATAGATATTGGTTAAATTTAACCAAACAAAGGCCTGACAAGGCCCAACTTCTATAAAGCACGCCCAAGAGGCATAGTTTCTAGGCGTGGCAACCTAGGACGTCTCCTTGGCGGGGGTACCCACGCCCAGAAGCTTCTTGAGCCATCCTTGAAAGACCCCCGCCCAGGAGACATAGTTTCTAGGCGTGGCAACCTAGAACGTCTCCTAGGCGGGGGTACCCACGCCAAGAAGCTCCTTGAGCCAACCTTGAAAGACCCACGCCCAGGAGACATAGTTTCTAGGCGTGGCAACCTAGAACGTCTCCTAGGCGGGGGTACCCACGCCAAGAAGCTCCTTGAGCCAACCTTGAAGGACCCACGCCCAGGAGACATAGTTTCTAGGCGTGGCAACCTAGAACGTCTCCTAGGCGGGGGTACCCACGCCAAGAAGCTCCTTGAGCCAACTTTGAAAGACCCACGCCCAGGAGACATAGTTTCTAGGCGTGGCAACATGTCTCCTAGGCGGGGGTACCCACGCCCAGAAGCTCCTTGAGCCAACCTTGAAAGACCCACGCCCAGGAGACATGGTTTCTAGGCGTGGCAACCTAGAACGTCTCCTAGGCGGGGGTACCCACGCCCAGAAGCTCCTTGAGCCAACTTTGAAAGACCCACGCCCAGGAGACATGGTTTCTAGGCGTGGCAACCTAGAATGTCTCCTAGGCGGGGGTACCCACGCCAAGAAGCTCCTTGAGCCAACTTTGAAAGACCCACGCCCAGGAGACATTGTTTCTAGGCGTGGCAACCTAGAACGTCTCCTAGGCGGGGGTATGCACACCCAGAACACAGATTTTCCGATAAATAAAGGAAAAATAATTAATTATTTTCCAGAAAAGTGGAACAAAAATTCGTGAAAAACAAGATCTCGAATCTCGAAAAAGGACAGTTATAACTTCTACGAAAACCCCGAGGAGATTTTCCCAGAAGTTGGGGGGCAAATGATATGGTCAGAAAAGTAATTATAGAAATATAATTGACTAGTCAAACAAAAGACCGATATTTAAGGTCCGACACCCTAATTATTCATTAATTACGAAATTAATGAATAGGGAAAATATACAACTCATTAAAAGAGTCCGAATTATGGCAAATTGGTCAAAGAAGGATCCAGAATCCCAATTAAAGGCAATTAATGAGTCATAGCCTTTATCGACAAGGAAAAGACTTATCCTGCAAGCAATACAATGCTTATCCAATATCAAAAAGGAGACTTATTCGCTAAGACTCCTAAACATACCATAAATACTAGGCTCCAGACGCATATATAAGGTCCCTGATTCTACAATCAGAACTACGTCTTTGGCTTGATTCTCAATAACGATTTGAGATACGTAGGCATCTTGTGAGGACCGATTTAGTCTCGAAACACAAGTGCAGCCATTAAAGCTTGAAGCTCATTAAACCCTCGCATTAAATTCACAAGCACGTTTTTAAATCCACAACAGGAGTAACATTTAATATTATTAATTCAAAATTTTGAGAACATTAGAAAAATAGATCAAAGCAATTTGAGAGGCGCCTCTCAAATCGTCTAGCACCTCTCATATCGTTTTCTTATAATTTTCCTAATTTAAAAGATAATAAAAAGAAATTACTAAATAAATTAGACTCGCAGGGTAAGTTTAGGAGAATATTAGTGTAGTATACTTAGTTTTGACTTGAACAGAAAATTCAGGAGAATATTCCGATTATATTTCCTATGTTATTAAGTATATTTATTAATAAAAAAAATTAGGAGAGTATTGAAATTACATTTAATTTCCTACATTATTAAAAATGTATATCAGTTTCTTCCATTAGTAAAAATTTTAAATGCAAGAACATTAAAATTGAATATTTAGTTTCTCCATTAATTTTAAAGACAATTGAGATATTTTCGAATATTTAATATTAATAATTTAAAATTTTGAGAAAATTAAAAAAATAAATCGAAGGAATTTAAGAGACGCTAACTCGCCGCCCTCGTATTCTTCTTTTTTATATAAGTATATGATTGCCAGTTTATTAAGTATGCAAGTCACAAATAAAAGTCATTTTCACCATTTAATCACTTTGTAAATGTCATTTGTTTAGTTTGAATCATAATTAGTTGTCAAAGTTTAAAACCTTCAAATGAAATGAAAAAGATTTAATTTATAGCCCGTGAATGGTGAAGCTTTGGAAAGAGTAAACCTGGGCCCATTCCTGGTGATGGACCTTGTGGCACATTCTAATTAGTCACCATTTTCTCTCTTATCATCGTTTGTTGGGCTTCATTTGTAATTTTGACAAATACAAGAAACGTGAAGCATCATTTTCCCAATGCGAAAATACTTATCTATTTTCATTTGCACGTATTTTAAAATATATTATTGACATAATTTGGTTAATTATTTTTCAAATTTTGTCAAAATAAAATTATATTAAACTCTTTTACAAAGAAAATTGAAAATAGTTTGTGCAATTTGTTGTGAGAAAATTTGGTACAACACAATTGAGAAAATCTCGCTGGAATATTCGCAGAACGTGTTCTTATTATCGGACGGAGCTGTAGGTTTACAGATAGAAACCTGAAGCTCGTGATAGGTATAGAATAATAGAAGTATATCTCCGGGGGCTGAGTTGACAAAACCACCGGTTGAAGTGGGTGGCGTAAATCCTACACGGCCAGTCAATTCACCGGAATATGTATCACAGAGGTGCACAAGCCTTATGCGTCTCAAGAGTGAAAATCTGAATCCTTTAGTCAAGTGCCTACATATCCTATTTATAGGAATCAAGCCTCATGTAGTTCTATTAGATTTATACTTCTTCCTTACTGTGAATTCGGCCACTCTATGATAATCCATCTTAGAGTTATAGTCGAATTAGGTAGCTCCAGCTGAGCTTTCCAGTGTCCTAGTCCACATCCATAACTAAGTCCTATAAATCCTCATGCAAGTGATGTATATCCGAAACCACCAATACAAGTCCTATATTGATTATATTTGCTCTATCTAGTACGTTTTATTAAGCCTAGAAGTCCTTTGCCAATTATACTTTCGTGCTCCTAAATTATAGGTAGTTGAGTCCTTATCCAACTAGTATTCTGCCTTCCCGAGGTTCTGTCTACTCGGCACCTGAAACCAGTCCCGAGGTTCAGACCACCTGAACCTCAATACCCTTCACCTGAACCTCGACACATTGAACCTGTTTTTGGCACCCTGAACCTATTAGAGTACCCTGCACCTAAACCATGGTGTCCTGAACCAACACCTCGGTACCCTTAACCTGCACCTCGGTCCATACAATCCTAACCCAATACACCCCTGTTGGACCTACAACAAGTATGAGTCTTAAATTGAGCACATGTGAGATTTTGGGCACAACACAATTATACATTTAATGAACATTAAAATAAGTGCGTAAAAATTAAAATAAACAAGTAATTTGAAACATAAAATATCAGATTATACAAAACCAAATTTGATGAAGGGTGAAATAAATTACAAATTTACAATGAGTTTTCTATGACTAATAGAGCTTTCTTAATAGTCTGTTTATACGAGCTATCAAGTTTAAAAAATAAAAATGAATGTTTAAATTAAACTCCAATAAACTCTTAAAAATTCTTTAAATATTTAAAATCATCTTTTTTCTCCCTAAATTTATGAGGCTCTATAAGCTCTTAACTAGCATTTTATATAAAAAATAATAAAATACAATATAATCTCTTCATTTTCACTTTCTTTTATTTTTTTTTATGAATTCAAGCTATTTTTAACAATATAAAATTACATGTAGAGTGTATATAAATAATATTTTTGGAAATGAAGATACACTAATATGCTGAGAGCTAATAATTTATATAATATTTAGGAATGTTTTAAGATTCTTTTAAAGATATTTTTATCGTGTTACCTATATGTATTCTGAAATTAAAATATAAAGATATTCCCATTATTACTAAGAATTAATAATTTATTTTATATTATATTTAGAAGTATATTTTATTACGCACTTATCAACTTGTATTTATATATATTCTTACACTAAAATATAAAGCGTTAAGTTTGTTACAAACAGTTAATAATATACATTATTTTACAAGTATTTAAGAATATACCACATTCAATATGTTATTTATATATTTTCTTAAATTAAAATATAGAGATATCTCGTTTATTTTTAAAAACTTTAAATCCTGGTGAAAGTCAAATAAAGTTTGAACAAGATGATTTTCTCCTAAATTTCAAGAACCATAACACACTTAAAAATTGTGACTTTCACCTTTTATACAGAGGTGGATAGTTCGTTTCCTCTTTAATTATAAAATATTTTAAAAAATATTTAAATATTTCTTTGTAGCCTTGATGTTATTATTTTGGGGCTGTTATTCCATTTTAGGTGGCGTAAAACTAGTTGGTGAGTAGAAATGTTTGTAGGATAAGTTAGATTTTTTTAGGTTTGTAAAAAGATTTTGAAAACGAAATTTAAAAATAAGTAAGTTCTAAAGATATATTTGTATCTTATTTTATCTAGAAACAGTAAAAATTTAATAAAACCCAATTATATAAGAAAAAGTAAGGACAACCAAAATTTTAATATTTCAATCAATATACTTATATAAAGGAGACGGGGCGGTGAGGTGAGGTGGCGGCTCTCAAATCTCTTCGTTCTATTTTTCTAATTTTCTATTTTTCTCAATTTTTAATATTAATAATTACAACTTTATTTATTATTTTCGATTTTGTAGAAAGGAAATCGAAAAATTATAATTTTCTTTATTATTTTCAATTTTGTAGGAAGGGAATTGACAGAACTTTCTTTTACTTTCAAAATTGATAGAACTTTCTTTTATTATTTTCAAACTTGATAGAACTTTTGTCAATTAAAAAATTACAACTTCCTTATTATTTTTGAATTTGTAGGATCTTATGTTAATAATTGCAATTTTCTCTTTTATTATTTTCAAATTTGATAGAACTTTTTTTTTTTTTTTTTTTCAAACTTGATAGAACCTTTTTTTTATTTTCAAATTAGGAGAAGACGGGGGCGGTGAGGTGGCGACTCTTAAATCGCTTCGTTTTATTTTTCTAATTTTCTCAAATTTTCACAATTTTTAATATTAATAATTACAACTTCCTTTATTATTTTCGATTTTGTAGGAAAATATTTGAAAAATTACAACTTCCTTTATTATTTTCGATTTTGTAGAAAGAGAATTGGAAAATTGCAACTTCTCAGATTTGTAAGATCTAATGTCGATTTCTTTATTCCTTTCGAGCTTTTAAGATCTAATTTTAGAATTTTCTTTTATTATTTTCAAATTAGATAGAACTTTTTTTTATTATTCTCAAACTTCTCAAATTTGTAAGATCTAATGTCGATTTCTTTATTCCTTTCGAACTTTTAGGATCTAATGCATTATTATTTAGAATTTTCTTTTATTATTTTCAAACTAAACAAGATAGAACTTTCTTTTATTATTTTCAAACTTGATAGAACTTTTTTTATTATTCTCAAATTTGTAAGAATGGAGGAATTGGAAAATTACAACTTCCTTATTATTTTCGAATTTGTAGGATCTTATTTTTAATAATTGCAATTTTCTCTTTTACTATTTTCAAACTTGATAAAATTTTCTTTTATTATTTTCAAACTTGATAGAACTTTCTTTGTAAATATTTAAATAATTTATAATATTATCTACCCAAATGCAAATTTTACAGAATTTATTTTATTTGATAATTTATATAATTTTGTAGATATTTATTTCACAATTTTTATTCTAATATTCTTTTTCTTAACAAATATATTATAATGCCGCTGCGAAGCCGACTTAGCAACCTAGTTTATTATAATATAGATGTATAAAAATATGTAATATTTCTAAATAACTTTCCATTAGATGTATATTATTTTAGCATGTATTAAACTAAAATTATATGTATATTCCCTTTTCATTAAAGTTTTTACTGTTATGTTGATTATTAAATATTAATTTTTATTCTTAAACCAAGAATCACCTGAGGTATATTATTATATTCAAACAGACAAAAGATATTAAAAAGGTAAATTTTGTCAGATCGATGTATGACACAACGTGTTGTTGTCGGTACACACTTGTCAGAACTATAACCTAGACCAATGTTACTTATTACAAACTGTAAACCTAAATATTTCCTAAAATTTTATAAGGAAATGTTTATTGGTTTATTTTTGGAGTAAAATAGATGGTTAAATTAATTTTTTAGCTAAAACAAAATGTAAGTATATATGATAAATATTTACAAACAAAATTAGAGTGAATGGTTTATAAATTTAAGGTGTTACAACTAACAATCAAATAGATTGAAACTTTTTCTTTAATATAAATTATATATTACCATCATTAAATCAATAAAAAGTATTAAATTTGTATTTTCTACATGTTAGATTCGTATTATATATGTTTACATGCGATCGAAGAACAATTTTTTTGCTAATGATAATGTATTGTTAATTTTTTTTTCCCACTAAGTTAACACTAATATATATGTCTAGTTTACTTATTTAAAATTTTCAATAAATTATATGATCAACATTAAAATATATAATATTTAAAATAAAATCATAAATGTGTGTTTAGGTGGCTTTTATAATATGAAATAAAACATTTAAAACTTATTTAAACACTTTATATAAGTATATATCTTTTGAGTACATTTAAAATTCTATCATACTTTCCCTTGACCATATATATACCTCACCTCCAGTGTATCTTTATATATATATATTGATGATTATATAAAAAATAATATTTAATTTTTAATCAAATCAATTTGACAGCAAAACAATGGAGACATAATATTGAGATGGAAGGAATATAATTAAACACACCTACACATTTACCTTTTATTTTGACTTGATTCATGAGTATGTACTAAGCCTTTCAAAAATATAAAAAAAAAATATGTACTCACTTGTAACTAGTGACATAGAGATAGAAAAACAATGGAGACGTAACAATGAGATGGAAGGAATATAATTAAAAACATCAAATTTTTTGTTATAGTTCCAAAATCAATTTGGCGATGTAGTGTTTCTCAACCAAGTCGGTGACATTTCCATAGTGTTGCTCACTTGGTTAGGTCACACAGGTCACCGGAATAGGCGGTGAACATTAGCCTCTAATCTGCTGGTTTTCCTAATGCACGTATTAATGTTAGGTATTTTGATACTCTAATATATTAGAGTAATATATAAGTAATACTATTATATAATAAGTTAAAATTCAAACTATCATGTTCTAATATTATCTTTTCTAATAATACTATATAAATATAAAAATAATATTATATGTTTATATTGATTTTTATTAATATATTTTTTTATATATATACGACAATGATATCGGTCCAAAAAAATAAAAAATCAAACTATATAAACAAAAGAAATATGTAAATAATTTATAATATTATCTACCTAAATGCAAATTTTACCTAATTTATTTTATTTGATAATTTATATAATTTTGTAGATATTTATTTCACAATTTTTATTCTAATATTCTTTTTCTTAACAAATATATTATAATGCCGCGGGGCTTAGCAACCTAGTTTATTATAATATAGATGTATAAAAATATGTAATATTTCTAAATAAATTTCCATTAGATGTATATTATTTTAGCATGTATTAAACTAAAATTATATGTATATTCCCTTTTCATTAAAGTTTTTACTGTTATGTTGATTATTAAATATTAATTTTTATTCTTAAACCAAGAATCACCTGAGGTATATTATTATATTCAAACAGACAAAATATTATTAAAAAGGTACAAACAAATTGTCTAAAATAAATTTTGTCAGATCTATGTATGACCCAACGTGTTGTTGTTGGTACACACCTGTCAGAACTATAACCTAGACCAATGTTACTTATTACAAACTGTAAACCTAAATATTTCCTAAAATTTTATAAGGAAATATTTATTGGTTTATTTTTGGAGTAAAATAGATGGTTAAATTAATTTTTTAGCTAAAACAAAATGTAAGTATATATGATAAATATTTACAAACAAAATTAGAGTGAATGGTTTATAAATTTAAGGTGTTACAACTAACAATCAAATAGATTGAAACTTTTTCTTTAATATAAATTATATATTACCATCATTAAATCAATAAAAAGTATTAAATTTGTATTTTCTACATGTTAGATTCGTATTATATATGTTGACATGCAATGGAAGAACAATTTTTTTTGCTAATGATAATGTATTGTTAATTTTTTTTCCCACTAAGTTAACACTATTATATATGTCTAGTTTACTTATTTACAATTTTCAATAAATTATATGATCAACATTAAAATATATAATATTTAAAATAAAATCATAAATGTGTGTTTAGGTGGCTTTTATAATATGAAATAAAACATTTAAAACTTATTTAAACACTTTATATAAGTATATATCTTTTGAGTACATTTAAAATTCTATCATACATTACCTTGACCATATATACCTAACCTCCGGCGTATCTTCATATATATATATATATATATACTAGTCTATAACAAGGCACAGTCTTAAAAAATAATAAACTAAAAAATTTAATGTGAACGGAAAATATTAAAATAAAATAAAAAATTAATATGATAAATTATAAAATGAGAAACTTAAATATTAATTGGAACGTAAAAAAAATATTAAAAAATACAGATGAGGCTGATGAAGATAAATGAGGTATTATTAATATTATTTATAATAAAATAATATTAATAATAAGGACATATAAAAAATCTAACATGTTTTAATTAAAAAAAGTAATTGCCCGTGATATTTTTAGAAGTGTTTTAGTTATATTACTTTTATTTATTAAAAAATACGTTGACATGTTAAAATTAGTAAGTTTTTTTAATAATGACAAATAAGAAAGCTAACATGTTTTAATTAAAAAAAAAATAACAACCTATAATATTTTTAGATGTGTTTTAATTATATTAATTGTATTTGTTAAAAAAATACGTTCACTTGTTAAAATAGGTAAGTTTTTTTAAATAATTAAAAGTATTAAAATAATTTTTAAAATATATAAGTAATGGTTGCACTTGATATTTTTGAAAAAGAGAGATTTTAGTGATAACAAATATAAAATGTAATATATTTTAATTCAAATATAATTGTCCGTGATATTTTTGGAAAAAAGTAGAATTTGTTAGAAAAAATATATTTTAATTATAAAAGGTAATCAACTAGTTAATATTTTTATATTATTTTATTATTTATTAAATAGAGTATTAAAATATATTTTAAAATAAATAAGTAAGGATTGCACCTCATATTTTTGGAAAATAGAGATTTTAGTGATAACAAATATAAAAGATATTATGTTTTAATTTAAAGGTAATTGTCGTGATATTTTTGGAAAAGAATTAGATTTTGTTAGATTTTTTTTAATTATAAAAGGCAATCAGTTAGTTATTATTTTTAAATTTTTATATTATTTTATTATTTTATTATTTATTAATAGAATATTAAAAAGATTTGATTTGTAGTAGTTTTAGTTATCCTAAAAAGAAAGAAGTATATTTGAAGAAGTGTATCTAAATTTAAAAAAATTAGATCCCACATTTCCATTTTTTTGATTAGATTTCAATATTATTTCATTTTTATGTAGTAAAATATAGTGAAATATTAATGTAGAACAAAACTTTTCCGAATTTTGATTATATTATTAATTTATTAATTAGAAAAAGTACCGAAAACCAAAAACTAACCGAAAACCGAAAACCAAAACTTTCAATGTTTGGGCTTTAATAATACTAGTCTATAACCCGTGCCTTGCACTGGCCTTAAAAAATAATAAACTAAAAACTTTAATGTAAACGGAAAATATTAAATAAAATAAAAATTAATATGATAAATTATAAAATGAGAAACTTAAATATTCATTGGAACATAAAAAAATATAAAAAAAAATACAAATGAGGTCAAGGAAGATAAATGAGGTATTATTAATAATATTTTATAGTAATGGTAATATTAATAATAAGGACAGATAGAAAATCTAACATGTTTTAATTAAAAAAAGTAACTACCCGTGATATTTTTAGAAGTGTTTTAATTATATTAACTGTATTTATTAAAAAAATACGTTGACATGTTAAAATAAATAAGTTTTTTTAATAAGGACAAATAGAAAAGCTAACATGTTTTAATTAAAAAAAGTAACTGCCCATAATATTTTTATATGTGTTTTAATTATATTAATTGTATTTAAAAAAAATTCGTTCACTTATTAAAATAGGTAATTTTTTTAAATAATTAAAAGTAATAAAATAAGTTTTAAAATATATAAGTAAGGGTTGCACTTGATATTTTTGGAAAATAGAGATTTTAGTCATTACAAATATAAAAGGTAATATATTTTAATTTAAATGTAATTGCCCGTGATATTTTTGGAAAATAAGTAAATTTTGTTAGAAAACAAAAATAGGTAAGTTTTTTTAAATAATTAAAAGTATCAAAATAAGTTTTAAAATATATAAGTGGCACTTGATATTTTTGGAAAATAGAGATTTTAATGATAACAAATATAAAAGGTAATATATTTTAATTTAAAGGTAATTGTCCGTGTTATTTTTGGAAAAGAAGTAGATTTTGTTAGAAAAAAACGTTTTAACTATAAAAGGCAATCAACTAGTTATTATTTTTATATTATTTTATTATTTATTAAATAGAGTATTATAATAGGTTTTAAAATAAATAAGTAAGGATTGCACCTCATATTTTTGGAAAATAGGAATTTTAGTGATGATGTGTTTTAATTATATTAATTGTATTTGTTAAAAAAATACGTTCACTTGTTAAAATAGCTAAGTTTTTTTAAAATAATTAAAAGTATTAAAATAAGTTTTAAAATATATAAGTAAGAGCACTTGATATTTTTGGAAAATAGAGATTTTAGTGATAACAAATATAAAAGGTAATATATCTTTATTTAAAGGTAATTGCTCGTGATATTTTTGGAAAAGAAGTAGATTTTGTTAGAAAAAATGAAAAACTAAAAAATTTAATGTGAACGGAAAATATTAAAATAAAAGTAAAAATTAATATGATAAATTATAAAATGAGCAACTTAAATATTCATTGGAACATAAAAAAATATAAAAAAATATAAATGAGGCCGAGGAAGATAAATGAGGTATTATTAATATTATTTTATAATAAAATAATATTAATAATAAGGACAAATAGAAAATATAATATGTTTTAATTAAAAAAAGTAATTGACCGTGATATTTTTAGAAGTGTTTTAATTATATTAATTGTATTTATTAAAAAAATATGTTGACATGTTAAAATAAGTAAGTTTTTTTTTAATAAGGACAAATAGAAAAGTTAACATGTTTTAATTAAAAAAAAGTAACTGCACGTAATATTTTTAGATGTGTTTTAATTATATGAATTTTATGTGTTAAAAAAATACGTTCACTTGTTAAAATAATTAAGTTTTTTAAATAATTAAAAGTATTAAAATATGTTTTAAAATATATAAGTTGCACTTGATATTTTTGAAAAATAGAGATTTTAACGATAACAAATATAAAAGATAATATATTTTAATTTAAAGGTAATTGCCCGTGATATTTTTGGAAAAGAAGTAGATTTTGTTAGAAAACAAATGTTTTAATTAACTATAAAAGGTAATCAGCTAGTTAATATTTTTATATTATTTTATTATTTATTAAATAAAGTATTAAAATAGGTTTTAAAATAAATAAGTAAGGATTGCACCTCATATTTTTGGAAAATAGGGATTTTAGTGATGACGTGTTTTAATTATATTAATTGTATTTGTTAAAAAAAATACGTTCACTTGTTAAAATAGATAAGTTTTTTTTAAATAATTAAAAGTATTAAAATAAATTTTAAAATATATAAGTAAGAGTTGCACTTGATATTTTTGGAAAATACAGATTTTAGTGATAACAAATATAAAAGGTAATATATTTTAATTTAAAGGTAATTACCCGTGATATTTTTGGAAAAGAAGTAGATTTTGTTAGGAAAAAAATGTTTTAATTATAAAAGGAAATCAGCTAGTTAATATTTTTATATTATTTTATTATTTATTAAATAGAGTATTAAAATAGATTTTAAAATAAATAAGTAAGGATTGCACCTCATATTTTTGGAAAAATAGAGATTTTAGTGATAATAAATATAAAAGATATTATGTTTTAATTTAAAGGTAATTGTCGTGATATTTTTGGAAAAGGAGTAGATTTTGTTAGATTTTTTTAATTATAAAAGGCAATCAGTTAGTTACTATTTTTATATTATTTTATTATATATTAAATAGAGTATTAAAATAGGTTTTAAAATAAATAAGTAAGGATTGCACCTCATATTTTTGGAAAACATAGATTTTAGTAATAAAAAATGTAAAAGGTAATATGTTTTAATTTAAAAATAATTGTAATGATATTTTTGGAAAAGGAGTAGATGTTTTTAGAAAACAAATTTTTAATTGTAAAAGCCAATCATCTAGTTACTATTTTGGTAATTTGACAATAATACAATTCCATTAAAGATTTGATTTGTAGTAGCTTTTTCGTTAGAAAGAAGTATATTTGTAGCAGTGTATCCTAAATTTAAACAAATTAGATCCCACATTTCCATTTTTTTGATTAGATTTCAATATTATTTGATTTTTATGTAGTAAAATATAGTGAAATATTAATGTAGAATAAAACTTTCCCGAATTTTGATTATATTATTAATTTATTAATTAGAAAAAATACCGAAAACCAAAAACCGACCGTTAACCGAAAACCAAAACTTTCAATGTTTCGGTTTTAATAATATAGTATAGATAGTATAGATAATATAGATATATATTGATGATTATATAAAAAATAATATTTAATTTTTAATCAAATCAATTTGACCGCAAAACAATGGAGACATAATATTGAAATGGAAGGAATATAATTAAACACATCTACACACTTACCTTTTATTTTGACTTGATTCAAGAGTGTACTAAGCTTTTCAAAAATATAAGAAAAATATGTACTCACTTGTAACTAGTGACATAGAGATAGAAAAACAATGAAGACATAATATTGAGAGGGAAGGAATATAATTAAACACATCTACAGAAAAACATCAAATTTTTTGTTACAGTTTCAAAATCAATTTGGTGATGTAGTGTTTCTCAACCAAGTCGGTGACATTTCCACAGTGTTGCTCACTTGGTTAGGTCACACAGGTCACCGGAATAGGCGGTGAACATTAGCCTCTAATCTGCTGGTTTTCCTATATAAAGGAAGTATTAAACCCCATAGCAAAACACACCTCCCTCAATCTACCCAAAGATAGGTACGCAACCCAAAAACACAGGTCTTTAATTAAATACATCTAGTTATAATCATTTATTTCTTTTTCTCAATACATACACCTAGCTAGTAACTGCGTGTATCTAGAGAGTGAGAGAAAGAACTAGAAGTCTAAAGAACGGGCTAATGATCTATAAATTTCATTTGTTTTTGTCAGCTATGATGCACATGAAGATCTACATAATGAGTTTTTTGATGAGCGAGTTTTTGGCTAATGATTTGCTTACTTTCTATTTTATTTGTTTTATAGATATGTTTAATGATCGAATGTATATATAGAATTGAAGTAGCATGGAAAAACATAAAAAGAAAAAAGAGTTGACCATCACAACTGTTGCAAAAAAAAGGTCTAAAACAAATTAAAAAATTAGATTGGATAATGTCAATTTACTAACCGGTTGTCATAGTAGTACCAGATGAAACTTGCAATTAGATTGGATAATGTTGCAATTTGCTGCGGATCATCAACATACATCCAATTTGGTTCCTATTATGCTTCCTGCCTCGAGAGGAAAAAATAAATGAATAATTATTACAATCTAAACAAAGAATAAATGTCAAATTTAAAAATAATCGTATCATTGAAAAGATATAAAATTATAAAACTAAAACATGCAGATATTATCGTATCTTGTGATTCGAAACTCTTTTTATAGAAACAGAAAAGTAGTCCATAAAATTTAGAGCATACAACTACAGACATGAAAATAATTGTAAATCTAGCTATGTAAATTCAATCATGCAAAAAGGAAAAAAAAGTGAAGGTTGAGAATTAAAATAATGACAATGAAACACCGCAAAGTGACGTAAATAATGTTGTAGCCTTTTTCCGCGTGCAAACTTACACTACCATTTCCTCTATAAATTGGACATCTTAAACATGTATATATTTAATTCTATTTTGTACAATTTTTTGATATTAATTCAAACGCTTATCCTTTATAAATTCGAATATCTATTATACTTCTAATATTTTAGTGTTAAAAGTATAGCTCTTTCATATTAATTAGAGTTCTTCTCCTTTATAAATTCGAACACATATTCTACTACTAAAATGTTAAAAGATATTTTTTCCCTTTATAATTTTGAACACCTATTCTACTTCTAATATGTTTAAAAGTATACCTCTTATATATTATAAATTCGAACCTCTATTCTATTTCTAATATGTTTAAAAGTATACTCCCTCCGTCCCAGTGAATTCTATACACCGGGACTGGGCACGTAGACTAAGAAAAGATATAAAAAATGAGTAAAATTAGATGAAAAGTGAGTAAAGTGGTGGGACCTATCAATATTTAATAATAGATTTGAGATAGTGAAGGAAGTAGTGGGTGTAATAGTGATTTATATTGTTATAGAATAGAAATAGTGGAGAAAGTAGTGGGTGTAATAGTATTTTATATTATTAAAAGTTACTATTTTTGGAATGTATAGAAATGAATGGGACATCCCAAAATGGAAAGTGTATAGAAATGAATGGGACGGAGGGAGTACATCTTTTATATTATTTCGAACTCTTCTCCCATATAAATTTGAACACCCATTCCACTTCTAATATGTTAAATGATATTTTTTATTTATTAGTATTTTAAATTCTAAAATTCTACAAAATTATTAAAATAGATTGAGACGATATTAGAATCTCACCTCCCGTGTATCCTCCTTTATATATATATATATATATATATATATATATATATATATATATATATATATTAATGATTATATAAAAAATAATATTTAATTTTCAATCAAATCAATTTGACGGCAAAACAATGGAGACATAACATTGAGATGAAATGAATCTATACTAAATTATAATAGCCAAACTAGGGGATAATTGATAGTTTGGTCAGTACCTTCCTATTTTGATTAGCTCTTTCTTTATATACTTTGATCTATACTAAACTATAATAACCAAACTAGGGGATAATTGGTAGTTTGGTTAGTACATTCCTATTTTTCCTATTTTGATTAACTCTTTCTTTTTTAGATATCCTCTAATATCAATTAATTATAAATAAAAACTTAGTAATAAAGAAATTGCAATGTACACGGACCAAAACTCATCTAAAAAAACAAACAACTCTCTTACAAAAATCATAAATTATAACACTACTTAAGAAGACTCTCGGCAAACAAAAAGCAAGACTTTGGGCCAACATTAAAATATAAATCAAATCGATAAAAATTGTTAAATTAAATCATAAAGTTTTTTTTGAATAAAAAATAATAAAGTTATTATATACATATAAAGATATAAGGTTCGATTTTCACCAATACAATATTAAAATTAAATATTTCATAAAAATTATTCTGTACATAGATTTAAGGTTCGATTTCCGGCAACAACATATTAATAGTAAAACTTTGTAATTAATATTAGCTTTTAAAATATAAATAAATGTGAAATCTCATCTTAAAAAACTATTTAAAAAAAATTAAAATAATAGTGAAACATTTAAAAATATTAGAATTTAAGTACTAGCATAAAAATTAAAGTTTGTTTTGCATAGATTATAAGTTATAATCATAATTACAATATGACACTACTTTAAAATTTTAAAAAATTTTCAAAAATATAGTTATACTTTGCACACTAGTTATATACTAGTATATATAATTAAACACATCTACAGAAAAACATCAAATTTTTTGTTATAGTTTCAAAATCAATTTGGTGATGTAGTGTTTCTCAACCAAGTCGGTGACATTTCCACAGTGTTGCTCACTTGGTAATTAGGTCACACAGGTCACCGGAATAGGCGGTGAACATTAGCCTCTAATCTGCTGGTTTTCCTATATAAAGGAAGTATTAAACCCCATAGCAAAACACACCTCCCTCAATCTACCCAAAGATAGGTACGCAACCCAAAAACACAGGTCTTTAATTAAATACATCTAGTTATAATCATTTATTTCTTTTTCTCAATACATTCACCTAGCAACTGCTTGTATATAGAGAGTGAGAGAGAGAACTAGAAGTCTAAAGAACGGGCTAATGATCTATAAATTTCATTTGTTTTTGTCAGCTATGATGCACAAGAGCTACATAATGAGTTTTTTGATGAGTGTGAGTTTTTGGCTAATGATTTGCTTACTTTCTATTTTATTTGTTTTTTTTTTCAGTGGACTAGACTCTGGAGAAGGACAATGAATGATCCTGAGAGTCCCGATGACTCTGAATTTCAAAACTTTGTACATGATTTGCTTGTTCCACGCCAGGTGCATACAAATGAGAGTATATGGGATGTTGAGTTTGGTCGTGGTGCAGAAAGACTACTATGGGATGTTCAATATGATGATGAAATGACTTCCTGGATGGAGAACTACAATAACGAATTTTCTCAGTTCCCGTACGTTGAAACTCCACCACAGCAGGCCGAGAATGAAATTCTTCACTACGAAGATTTTTCATCACTGATGGCAACTCCACAACAACAGGTAGAAAATGATGTTCTTTATGACGATTTTTTTTCAGAACTGATGGAGTTTATCCATGCTGATCAACAATTCATCCAGGCTCTTACCGAGGCCACTCTAATGGAACTCGATGAATTTGTCCAGGGTGAACAACAACTCATCCAGCCGGTTTCAGGTCTACCACAACCCGAAGCCACTCTCTGGCAACCTGAACCGGCTGTGAACCTATTCCACCAGCCGGTCACAACTCCTCCACCACCACAAACTGAGAATGCTCTCTGGGTAGCAGAGCCGCCTCTACACGTATCTGACTACATGCCTCCTTTGGAGCCTGCTATGGTTGAACCTTCCGGGTTCAACAATAACTATGTCACTGCTCCCGCAGTACACAACTCTCCCTGGACTGTTTCTCCATTTCCAGGCAGCTATGCACCTATCTATCATGAGCCGGCTTCTGAGGCAACATCAGTGGTAGCTGCTGTGGAAGGAACCAAATTAGAAGAAGGCAGCACATCCAATGTCAAGGAAGAGAATCAGGTGCGCAACACACCACCTGAGAACTAAAAGTCCACTTGGGGTTTCAAGTTTCATGTTCTGATATGTTATAAATATGTTATCATTAAATATCTATGTTGTTTTTCCTTTAATGTTTCCTGGTGAACTGCAGTACTGTACTCGTCCTCAGGGCAAGCTTAGGAGTTGGCCCTTGGTTTCACTGAATAAACACTCTTTCTGTTACTTACCATATTTTTTTGCCACGCTATCTCCAGTTATCCACGTGGCATCTAGGGAAATCATTTGCCCCTAAACGTGCCCTCCTATAAATACATACTATAACTCACATGCATATTTGACAGGGACAGGGACAGGGACAGGGACAGGGAGCTTCCACTTCTAGGTTATACTTAGACTAGCTAGCTAAAATTACATTAAAAATGCTAGACATTTCGAAAGATATTCCAAATCTTTTGCAGAAGCAAATTTTGATTAATATGTTCTAGTAGATATCCTGTATGGACGTAAGTATATCAATTAAAATTAACCAACTAATCATTTTAAGAACATTCTCGGAACACGAGTATTGCTATAAATTAATATTGGCCTGTACAACAATGCATTCCAATATCGATACTAGGATTATAATTTATAGCTAATATAAGGAACATTTGGATGTATAATGGGTTTTGGAAACGTGAATGAGAATAAAAAGTATGTGAATGGGGTTAAGGATAATGAGAATGAAATCAAAATCAATAAATAGGATGAGCGAGTTTGATTTACCCACGTAGATTAGGGTTCTCATTCCATACGCTTTGCTAAATTGTTAATTCAAATACTATCACTTGGTTTAAAGACTTGGGCTTCTGTTTGAGATTGCTGTTAAAAATTGTTGTTCTATTGAAAAGAAAAAAGTGCTGTTAAAATAAGTGCTCTTGTGAAAATCAGATAACTGTTTGGTAATATTTTTGATATTTGCATGTTTTGGTCTATAATATAAAAAATTAATGTTTTTGGTGAGTTTTGATATTGAAATCAGTAGCAGCTTCCCGCAAAAGCTGAAAAGCAGCTTTTTTTCAAAAGCATAGGGGACCTGCTTTCTCTAAAAACACAGTTTTCAACCAAAAACACTTTTCAAAAAAACACCTGTTGTTGTTGTCTGCAACAGCAATGCCAAAGGGAGCCCTGATTTAAGGTTCTCATTCCCATTTGACTCATTTGACTTAAATATATGAATAAAGTAATTTTGTATTTGATATATATGAATAATATTTTTAGATATTATTTTATAATATGTACAATCTTTAATTTGGAGTAGTTTTAGTTAAAATTCCAAGAAAGTTATCTTGTTATCTCATTTTCATAATCTTATAGTAATTAATATTTCAAATTATATGAAAATTTTAGTTAAGGTATATGCATGACCAGATTTTTTCAAGTATTCTCTCTGTTTTCAAATAATTCAGGCTCGACTTTCTGGCATGTATTTTTAAGTCTTTTAATCACATAGTTAGAATTAATATTTTTTTAATATTTTTTTTGGAAATAAAAGCATTTGTTTAATATTTTTCTAGAGAAAAAGAAAATTTTAAAAATATATGCCCAAAAATCGAACGTCAAATATTTTGAAAACAGATGGAGCAGTACTCGATGGAAGTTGTGAGTTGCGACCTCTCCTATCTGAGTTTTATAACATCTTAAAAAGGTGTTATTTTACATTTTTTAATATAATGTACACTTATGATATGGTTAGGTACATGTACTGTATATGACCTATCCATATTTCTTCTTTCAGCGACTCGACACATGTATATATGTTTGCTATAACAAAAGATAAAAGAAATGACACTTAATTAAGTTCGGGCGGGGGCTAAATGATAGAGGTGGCAACCTAGGTTGAAATTCCAGTTAAATCGTAAATTTCGTAAAATTTTTTTACGAAGTTACGATTGTTAGTTGAAAATAAGTAGGAATTTTAGTTTAACCCCAGACTAACTTCTAAAATTAGCGAATATTTATTTGAGCCCCTTCTAATTTACGATTCTGGTTCCATATACATAATAAGATTAATAGTAAGTATGTTTCAACATATTAAGCTGATTTTTTTTAATTAGCCGAATGAGTTGTCAATTATCTTTATCCTCGTGCTTCTGTTTTCAAAGGTCGGGGAGCAAGATGATGATGGTACTAGAGAACCCGTGTTGAAGAGGACGCGCGAAACCCACCATGAACACGGGAGGGTATGTCGTGAAATTGACTACAAACCTTATATATATAGCAGTATGATTTATATATTGTTGCTGGTTTAATCACACTCAGAGACGTAGAGATATGATAAGAGAAAGGATGATGCTTTTACGAGAACTTGTACCAGGCTGCGAAAAGGTTTGATAATTTTATCAGATCACCAAACTGTATCTTTTTTTTTTGATAATCAAATAATGAGTTTGATTGTAATTGTTGTATCTTTTTTTTTTGAATTACAGCTAGACAGAGCTTCGGTGCTAGAGGAAACATGCACCTACTTGAAAGCACTTCAGGATCAAGTCAATGTTTGTATCTTAACAATTCTGTCACTCTACAATTTATGCGTTTTCCCTATAGGCATCGTTAATTTCATAGTCGTTCATGTGTTACTATTAATTGATCACTTTATTAATAGAAGTGCTAATTTCATACATAAAATTATAAAAGCTGCAGATGCTATCATTGGCATGCAAGATGAGAATGGGCATGATCACTGCTATATAGCCTTCCGTCTCCTTGACAGGAAATTCTCAAGTTGAAGGACCCCTGAGATCTTAAAGTGCATCTTTTCCTTTTCAGTTGATCGAATGATCGTACCTTTACTTCATCTCGTAGAAGAACATGATCAGACAACTGAAAGCATTATATTATGTTATCTATCTACGTTGAGGCCCATGTTGAACTACTTTTTATGTATTTCGCTTTTCAACGAAGTACTTCCTGCCAACTTTGTGTTTTATGCAATGTAATTGTACATGCATGGAGTTGGAACTTAGGCAACAGACTCGATCTGCAATGCCCTCAAGTATCGCCTGTAATATATTTTAATCAACGGTTTGATGTTTGTTTGATCTTCTTCTCTTGCCTTTGTTACAACTTAGACTTTTTGTAATTCCCCGATTACAAAAAACGGCTAAACTCCAAAAAACCCGATTAAAACTTTTATAATAGTTCAGTTCCATCTAATTTGTAATTCTAGTTCCATCACCGACTACAGAAATATATTAATGTATTAATTTTATACCATTACATTACATTACCGGGGGTTTATCTCCCCATACCACCCCACAGCAACTCGAAGAGCGGTACCATTACAAACAGACACAGTCCGGTTGCAGGGAGAAGATTCGTGTCTATCCTTCCACGCTAGCTAGGCGGTCATATATCTAAAAACCTATGGCAGATTACAGCTGCCCCCGTAGCTGTTTCTGCATTTCCTTCTTATCTTTTATATTTAGTTTTACTAATCTATTATCTATACTCTTTATTAAAAGCAAAACCCCCCCTAAATGATATGGTAGGTCATGTATACCTTGGTTTACATATAATTATTAATATCTTAATATATTTAACTTAATTTCAAATTAATATATAATAATTATTATTTAAAATCAAATTAAATATTTATTAAAAACAGAAAACCTTTTAATGGTATTGTATAGATAGAGTCGTGCTCCGTTGAGAACCGTTATTATTATTATGAGATATGAGATCTAATCCTCGCTATTCATTAATATACCTTATATTAATCTCCCACAACTCATTAAATTTTATTAATATTTTAATATTTAACCACCCCCACCTATCCGCCACCGGAAACCTCCATTTCCGACCACCACTAACTCCAGTCACCATCTTCAGCAACCAATTTCGGCCAACCCAAAAAATCATCACTGGAAAACAAAAAATCACCACACTACCGTCACCGTTGACCACCGGAAAACACAAATCATCACTGGAAAACAAAAAATCACCACCGGAAAACATAAATCATTAGTTGTTGTCATCACAAATCACCATCTTTTATCAAAAATCACCTCTCCACCTTCTGTCAAACTCCGGCCATCTAAAAATCACCACACTTAACGAAAAATCTCCACAATTAAAAAATAATTACTACAATTAATCACAACTACCATACCATCATCACCTTCCTCCACCATTTCTGACAACCACCACCACCTAAAAATCACCAAAATTGTACAGGAATCACCATATTTAGGTCACCATCATTTCCGGCGATCAACAACGAATCACCAACGTGAATACTAAAATCACCACTGTCAAATGAAAAATCACCGTCATTATATAAAGACCAGTGCCGTCTCTTTCCCACATTCGGTCAAACTTCGGCCACAATTATCACCAAGTTTAAACTACCACAATTAAACGCCACACTGTTACCACCTCTTCTGTATCAGGAACATCATGCCGAAAATCACTGAATTTACAAAAAAATCAACACATTCTGACAAAAAACAATGAAAACACATTAATCATCTTCTCCGTCTAAACACCTAGTTGCCGGAAATCACTAGATCTGAATCTTTCTCAGAGCTAGCCAGAGTCAATTGAGGCTCGTCATTAAGAATCACCATCATTGTAGTCGACTGCGACAATCAGATTATCCATCGATCTTTACAACAAAACATATGTATAGATACAATTTTATATTCACGTGTGTTGTGTTTATATGTTTATCGAAAGAGAAATGAAACTATATTTAGAGAAGATGAGAGTTTATACAGGTGGAGAACATATGATAAATACATAGATGAGATGTTATAGTGAGGGAGATGATCTAGAAATCAAGAGAAAGTTAATTCGCGAGAGAGAGGGGGGAGGAGGTGGATGGGCTGAAAGAATAGTGTCGTTATCGGTAGATCAATAAGTGGGGGATGATTAACGTACGGTTGTGATTAAAAGATTTAATAAAAAATAGAGGGCTCAGATTAGATCTCAGTTCTCATTTTAATTGAGGTTCTCACTTGAGCACAAGCCTATATATATACAACGAGATACATATAATTGTTAACTTAATTAACTTAATATAATTCTCTTAACTTCAAATTAATATAATTATTATTTAAATTCGAGTATATTAATATTAACAATCGAGAATATATTGATAATTTGAATTTATTTATCAATATTAATTTTTATATACCGATATATCTTCTAATATATTAATATAAATCAATAACACAATCAATGTATCTCTAAAATTACCTCTAAGAACTCTATATTTATAACAATTACCTCTTATACTATAAGTTATCTAAGAACCTTATATTAATATAATTACCATCTCTCTTACTATTACGGATGGGCATTTCATCTGCGCCACCTTATCTCGATCCGTTCTCCATTCCATTCGGGTCAAGAATTTGGAGAATTTTTCAGGTTCGGGCATGAGCGAGGAGAAGTATAAAAACAATTCGCGGATTGAAAATTCAATTAATAAGGAAAATTTCTTTTGTTAATACACAATGGTATCAAAGCCAGATTTTGGTTATTATAATATAACTAAATTAATTGATTTTATTTCAAACTCGGGTTCAATTTGCTTCCATAACAAAATGAGATATTTCATTTGGTATTATTGTACAATTGGCTTTTGTATTTGGTACCACTCGAAGTTTTTTACTTTGAAGTGGCACATTTATGCTTTGACTTCGTTAACACAATATCACTCCGTTAAGCAAACTTTAATCGATCATTACAAAATTATGAGATTTTTTCATTTGATACCACTCCACAAATTTTGGCATCCAAGTGACACCATTTTAATTTGCGCTTCAGCTCCCAAATACCACTTTTTTAATGAGTCCGATGAATTTTTTCAAACTACTAATATTGTTGGGTATATCTTTGCACACCAAAAATAAGGAGTGATTCATCAAATTTATCAGATTCATTAATATATTGGTACTTTGGAGTTGAAACTCAAAGTAAAATGATGTCACTTGAAAGTCGAAAATTTATCTAATGAAAAATTTCATAAATTTATAACGATCAATTAACGACATGATATTTTTGTGGATGAAGTCAAAAATATAATGATGCAACTTGAAAGTCAAAAGTTTCAAGTGGTACCAAATGAAAAATTAATTGTACAGTGACATCAAATTAAATATCTCTTACGTACTTACGCAAGTTATTTATTTATTTAAATTTCATTTATTTGATTTCACCTAGGATTCGATTCTCTGTAATTACATTTTTTAATAATATTTATTTATTATCAACTTTCATCTTAATTTCATATTTTAATTCTATACAACTACATATCTAAATAATATTTGTTATTATTACTATTCTATATTTTAAATTTTATTTTCAGTAATTTTATTTTTATTTTCGATCCGTGCTTCGCACGGGTTATCGGCTAGTATATCTAATACTACAACACACACCTAATGATTTTATTCAGTAGTGAATTACAATTTTACCCATGATTATTCATTAGTAAATTACAATTTTGCTTGTACATAATTCGTTCCTCCGAATTTTTGCCTCTTGCCTTCGTCTCTAACCAGTTTCTCCTTAACCAACTATGTGTTTCATATTTACATGTGTCTTGAACCCTTACGGAACATGTCAATCAGTAAATCCAAATTGGAAGAAAGAAGTTGTATGATGGGTAAATGACTATTATACATTTTGCAGCTGTGATGATCCTCAAGAAGACGTAATATATTCCAACATATTTACTCGAATGCATATTATGTTTTGTTTGTTTAGGGTGCTTAATAATTGTTTACTCAAATTCAATATTTGACTGTTTAGTTCATGTTTATTTAGAGTGTGTATCATGTGTTTGATACAATGCTTGAAGCAAATTTGTAGGCTTTGTGCATGTAAATGTATTTGGGCTTTGTCTGCTCATTAAAGTAAATATTTGTCATGAGTTGTTTGGGCTGACAGTGACAAATTGTTCTTTTCAATATTATCGAGTTTGTATTTTTTTGTAGGGTTAATTTATTTATGTTTTTTTGCTTGGTTTAGGTAGGAAATGAGTCAATTGCAAGATTCGATGGCCCTCAAGCGGAAGCGAGGGGGGCAAAGTTCGGTCACTTTGAGGGGATGAGGCAAAGAGGATCTTGGAATCTCGATTGCAGAATTAAGACGAGTTAGAAAATTACTAGCTAATAAACTTAATAAAACCATCAAGACACTCACTATTGATCAATTCATTAAGGAGGCTCCTAACATTAAATACAAAGGAGGGAATCATTATATGGATGCGGAGTTTGAACCATCAAAGAAACTCACAGGTGGGGAGTGGTATGCTGATGGGAAGCTCAACCAAGAGTTAATTGAATTTCTTAAAAGTACTTGCAAGAAGGTAATAATTAAGCTAAAGGTTGCCACTACTAAAGGAGTTCATGAGTTTTTCGAGAAGTACAAGGTTTATATGGAAGAGGTTAGCAGTGGGCAAATTTTGAAGTTAATGGTTATGGACATGAGATTTTGGAGGTGAAAAGCAATGGCTTGACGGAATATCATCTATTATATATTTGATACAACAACATTGGGATTTGGGGAGCCATTTTACTCCACCTCACCCAACCATGTCATAGCCACATAGATATGTCAAGCCACGTATTATGTGACTAATATTCCTGTATATACTGTATACCCTACGTATTGTATATTCTCCAATTATCCCACTTCTGTAGTTACAACTTCGTTCTCTATGGTTTCCAAATGTTCTCGCCTATTACATTGTTAATTGTCAGCTCCAATCATTGTGTTATCAGGTATTGATTAATCTATTACGTGAATACTCCTCTGTAACATTTTTATCTGCTCCATTCATATTATCAATGTGCTTATACCGTTTTCTCTATGAATTAGGACCCTGCCCTCGTGATTGCTGAATCATGGGACAAAATCGATATTGCTCTAATACCCCCATTCGAACGTGGAATCCATTCGAGAGGCCCTATATGCACTACATATATAAATAGTATGTATTGTTGCTTCTTCTCCTCTCCTAAATAGTTCTATTTTACAAACTCCAGCTTAGACGTGCTATACTTTTAAGTTCACAAGATTTGTTTATTGTTTTAAATGTTTATTTTTACCATTTCTAAAGTGTTAACAAGCTTTCGAGAATCGGCTCTGATACCATATGTGACAACCCGGATCAAATCCCGAGCATTTTCCGAAAATCGGGTCAAGTCCCGATTCCGAGTCTGAATAAGCCGAAGTCTACTGACCCAAATGCAGTCAACTTGGGTAACAACAAGTCCACCACATGCCCCCAAAAGATCATGATTTATTGGTGCACTTAGTATTAGTAATTTACCTTATAAACTGAACAAAAATCCCACATATATGTTACAACCCGGGTCAAATCCCGAGCATTTTCCGAAAATCGGGTCATGTCCCGATTCCGAATCCGAATAAGCCGAAGTCTAGTGATCTAAATGCAGCCAACTTGGATAACAACAAACCCACCACAGGCTCCCAAAAGATCGTGATTTGTTGGTGCACTTAGTAGTAGTACTTTGTCTTATAAACTGAACATAGTCCCAAATATTCTCGATGTGGGACTGGGGTGTTATAGTAATAATCAGTGACGGAGCCTAGATTACAAAATAGTCGGGCTAAAATGAATTATTGCTAATTTTTGGAGGTTAATCAAGGATAAAAGTTTTACTGAATTTAACTAAAAATCATGATTTTATATAAAAAATTGTTATTACAATTTTCAGTATAGCGCGGCTTCATCCTGCTGGCTTACACTTGATTCCGGACCCATTAATAATACTATCTTCCCCTTAAACATAGAGTCTAACCTTCCTAGTACCCAAACTTTAGACACGCTTCAAGTACAACTCAAAGTCAAAAGACAGCGGTCCCCTAGGTAAGTTGTACACAAGATCTTCAAGAGAGTTATATTTGTATATTAAAGTGAGAGAGGTAGAACTTGATAATAATGAGTGAATGATTAATTTCATCTGTTTGTCTAACAGTGTCGTTATGTTCCGTATGATATTTTCTCAAATTTTGTGCAGGGCGTTGGTGATAGAATTTGCTTTATTCTGGATTATTTGGTTGAATTTCGTGTTTATGAAACGTTGCTTAAGAAATTACCACACTTAGAAGGAAGGTTTATCCGAACACATCAAAAGATTTGTCAATATGTAAGTATTCATTTTTAGTGTTGAATCATTCTTGTGAACTTGTCAGTCATAGAAACTCAATACCTGAAGAGCTGGCTTTTTCTATCTTAATAGCAAAGTTTTCGTTAATCTAGTACTCTTTTAATTTTTTGTATTTGAATGATTGCTATAGGGCTGATAACAGCTGGATTCGAGAGCTAATTTCGGATATAGGAAGGGGGCTTGAAGTAAGTGCACCACAACTGGTTCATAACACAACAGCTAGGGGTGGGATTCATCATCTTGATCCCGCGGTGTCTGTGTATCCGCAAGATATGTTTCTCAACCATCTCCGTTCCATGCCGTCCTTAGCTCCAGTAGCTGATCTATTGATTTCATCTCAACCAGCTTCATTAGCTGATCTGTTGGGATCAGCTCCAACTCAACAGACAGAGTATCTTCTTCAACCGGTACTGTACTACCAAAACTGCTATTACTGTTAGAGCAAGTTATCTAAAAAGATTGATTAATGATTATATATTCATGCTTTTTCCATGCAGTGTATGCTGAATGAGGCGCAGTATTCAGATATGCCAAACAATGAATCTATGATGCTGCAGATTGATAGCAATAAACAGCAGTCACATAAAACTGAAGGTCTTGATTCTTGTTTTTCTTTTTTTCAAAAAAACGTAGCTACAGTTTCTGTGGGTAGAGACTTTAACCCCTCATCCTCAACTTCTTTATTTGTAGGCATCTCGCAGCCCAACTTTGTTGCATCAGCTGCCAATGGCATGGCCATTGATCGAAAAAGGAAGGGGAAAGAACACCATGGCGAGTGTCATACTGAGGTACAACTATACAAGTTATACAATGAACTACCTCAGTACTTAAGTGCACAAATCTGTGGTTTAGCTTGTTCCCCCCTGAACATAAATTACAACTCTCTTATTATCGTCATTATTGTTTTTTTTTTAACTTTGTTTAGGTTTTCATTTAGTTTGTGGTTTAGTATGCATTTGCACAAATAAAATTTTAAACCTTATGTTCTTCTATGTCTGTCGAGATCTTATTAACTAAATCTGGGTGCTTCTGTTTCAGGAGGCCAAGTACAAGCATACTAGCAGGGGGGAAAAAGAGGATGTCTCACCATATAAAAAGAAAAAGCGTGATAAACACAACTGCTCAGAGAAGGTGTGCATATATCTTTTTTAGTTTTGTTTGTTTCTTAAAGAATATATATATATATGTATGTAATATATTTCTTGTAATATTATCTATATATGTTGTGGGTATAATCTCTTCTTCAAACAGATGCGTAGGAAGAAGATCAGCGAACAATTCAAGAAGTTACAAAATCTGATCATACCATCCAACAATAAGGTATGCTATATATTATACATTGATTATTACTATTATTCTTATTAATTATAGCTCAGTTTTAATAAAACTGTATCATAGGCACGTATATCTATATATATATTTCAATTAAATTTTTGTTACCTCTTGAGTAATTAGGTCGATCAACTTTCGGTACTAGACGGGGTGATTGCTCATATAAAATTTCTTAAACAGCAAGTGGAGGTAAATACCTTAAGAATTTTTTTTTTTTTTTTGCTAATTAAGTAGCATTTTATTAAATATTTTTTTTACATGACTATGTATCATTAATTAGTTAAAGTTAGCTAAAATGTAAGAGTTTGCTGGGCAGATTTTGTCAATGATGAATGGGCAGCCTGTTGAACAATATCCCGTTTTACCATCTCTTACTGTAAGTATATATAACAATAATCTTGTATATGCAGTCTCTTAATGTAAACAACAATATAGCCAATGATTTTCTATATGTATAATATTCAACTAATCTAAGCTTTTATCTTTCACATTTTCAGAACCAACTAGCACCAACAAACTCATCTGGCAATTCGCGCATGTCAAACTAAATAAGGTTCTGGGTCTTATATGGTATGTTATATATATGTGTAATATTATAACAGTGGTGTGGTGATCAAATAAACATTGTAATAGCGTTACTCTCAAATGTAAATCTAAGTATAAATAAGTGCTATTACAGGACTGGCTTTGAACATTTGTTTTGAATGTTTCTACATAATTAATTTGTTATTATTAAATATTTCAATTGTTATTAAATGAAAAACCATTCAATAACAAACCTTACACCTTTTTTTTTGGTAACCCAAACCATACAACTTTTGATTTTACACAAAAAAAAAAAAAAAAAAAATTTGTTGAACGAACATGTAACTCACAAATGACCTAGCTAAGAGATTAATATGAAAAGATATTTAGCGTGCCCCATTAATTTTGTCAAAACAATTTTAGATAAATAACATAATATACAAGTTCCTACAAAAATAAATTCATTATAATTTAGTCTAATTTGACTTATCCTCATATCAAAAAATGAAAATGAACATATACATAGTGTTATCATGTACACATCAAAGGTATGTATATAAACTAACGGGATTAAAAAGTTCTATTTATTCAATCAAAGATCTAAAATTTTGCAAATGATTAAACTCGTAATTGAAATATTTAATAATTATTAAGTTGAGAAAATGTACTAAGTGATTTGTCTTGATATTATGGCAAAATAAACATTTAACTTGTAGAAATAAATTTTAACACAAAAATGGTTTCTTAAATTTATTTCTAGCCAAGCGTTATCACTTGGTGCCATTTTTTTCTGATAAGAAAAAAAAATGATGTTGTACTTCTCGTGTATTTCATCATATTAAAATTGACATATTTTTTAAACTTAGATTTCACAAATAGGCCAGTAGTAATAGTATTGTTAAACTTTCAAAACTAACTTTTTTGTTACAAAACCTTTCATCCGACCTACAAACTCAAAATTAGTCTATTTCTATTCAGGTATTTTATTTCTTATGACGGAAACGATCGATTGTAAGAGTTCAGATATTCATTCTCATACTATAAATTGCAATTCGATAGCTCTTTTTTAACTTGATAAGATGCAAAATCTATTTCAACACCTGTGTCAAATTGTATCTATACTTTTGTTCATTTAGATACAGGGTTTGGCTTAAGAACCCATCACTAAAAATGAATGATAGACTATTATAAATCTTGGATTAAAACTCATTTTTATATACAAAATAACTCATTTTCTTATTTATCTCACATATCTTTTGAGTTTTTTTTTCAATTTTAATTTTTTTCTTAAAAATTTGTTATTTATTTTATTCAAAATTTTATATAAGAAAAGAATTTCTAAGATGAAATGATTATACTGCAGAACCTATTTTATTTCGTAATATATATACAGTATTCTGCTACTGAATTTTAAAAATTATGCACATGAACTTTAAAGTTCTACAACTTCACTTATTTTTTTCTACAAAGTTTTACGAGTTAACTTCATTTTTTTTATAATGTTCAGCTGTTAAACAATGTTATTCATATTATTTTCATACCATAATTTCCGTAATCTACCGCAGAGTTTAAAAGTCATGCAATCGAATTTGAAGTCAAACACATAAATTTGAAAGTTCTACCGCTGAACTTACTTGTATTTAAATGTTCACTGAACACTGTTATTTTATATCGTATTTATACCATAACTTAAATATTCTCACCAAAATTGATAAACAATGGGGGAATTTTATGATAATGATGAAGAATTTTGTGATTGATATTGATGTATGATTATAATTATCAATCAAATATTAATTGATTCTAAATTTTGTATATTGTGTTTTTGAACAACTTTGTCCCTAATATACCTATAGTAAGTTTTTAGGTTAAGGGTCTGCAAAGAACATGATATACAACGTAAAGTACAAAACAACATTTACACACGAACGTTTTTCAAATACATTTACACACAAACTGTTTATATTCGTTGTTAGTGTTCTAAAAATCGTCCGATTTTTCAAAAATCGCCGATAAATCGTCGATTTATCGTTTAAAAATATTTGACCGATTCAATTTTTGAAATCCGATATATCGCTATGAATTATTTTTAAATGATTTATTATATTATATATAAGGCTGATATATTAAATATATTTAAAATATTACAATTTATCCGATTTTTGTTCCGATTTATCATTCCAATAAATCCCCGATTTACCGATAAATCGCTATACGATACCTCAACCGATTTGTTCCGATTTCCGAAATCTACGACCATAACAACCGTCAAAGTTGTATTTGATAAAATTTATTAAACAAAAATAAAAACTTGACACATCCTTTTCCTACGTAAAGCTCTATACCTATGCACTATTAATGCTTGGAAGATTTTTTAAAGTTGTAAATGGTACCGTCTATGATATAAAATGAAAAACTTAATCCTGTATTATTCTGTCAAAAATAACAAAATGTTGTGATATTTAAAAGATCACACTCGATATTAACGTTGTATTTCATGGTTACAGCATATATGGAGAATATTCCGTCAAACATGACAGAATTTATGATCCGAAAACCAAAACTAACACTTTACTTAGGGGTGAAGGCCATCAGAACTAAAAATTAAAAAAAGATGTCTCTTCTGGTTCAGTGTGCTTGGTGGTAGAGTTACTACTATCTATAGCAAAAAAATGACAGGCAGCCTGTCGTTTTCACATGGAAGACCTTCCCAATTCAGGGCACAAATGACCATATTAACCATTTTGGTAGCACTTTTATGTTGACGTCAATACACGTCACTTTTACTTAACTATTAAGCAACTATGTTTTTAATATTGTTAAAATTATGGCAAAATGTTTATATAGGCATTTTGTGTTTGTTATTTAAGTGTTTTATTGTACAGACATATTTTAGAAGTACTCAATGTAAGACTACTAGTTGAGTCATGAGTAGAGGTGGTCACACGAACGATTACGGCCGACTAATCCGTAACCGGATAAACATTTTTTGTTGACATATTATTACAATTAAAGTCCCAAACTCGAAGCTCTTTGAATATAAACCTGTCAGTTGTATAGTTACTCCAATTCATTTGTCTGATCAAATTTGTTTCAGAGTTAATGAGATTGTTAAATATGGGTAAACATATGACTTTAGGTAGCTAACATTGTAACAACTAAATATATTAAGTGTGCATTTTTCAGAGAACCAAACGACTAACTAGGCCACATCCGGTCCCTATCCAAACAACAAACTAGTAAGATCATGTCAAACCCAACACTAGAACAATATATCTTCTTTTACACAAGATTTTTTTTAATGATTTTCACACTATAACAATGTAAACATTGCACTACTTTGTAATTGACTCGCTTTCCCTTTGTTGATTATCCTATACCAGAAGGCCCCTAAGTGTAATAGGTCTGAGATCGTCAAAGTTACATTTAAGTTACAAACTTAAGTCTAAACTCGATTTGCTTAAGCTCATACTCTGTTACATAACAATTGAAAAAAGCATATTGTATACAACAGTGATTTTACATGTAAAGTCCTTTTGGCACCCCCTCTTTCCTCTTGAGCATGAACTTGTCTTTTGTTTTCTTAAAGTCTGGATGTGTTGCCTGAAATTATGTGAAACAATGATGTTGAAGAACAAATGCAGGAAAGAATGACACCCCAACGGGGAGCAAATCAAAAGAGAAATGTATATCCGTGTAATTTGATATTTGCTCTTCCACTCACCAAAAGACCGAATATGGAATTTAGTTTACAACAGAATAAAAATGGGAAAATAGATGTTTTTATCACTCAACTTCTATGTCTATTAGAAACTAGCCACTGAACATTCAAATACTTAAAAATAGCCACTAACGTTACATGTGTTTTTGTTTTTAGTCATTCCGTTAAGTATGAATGACATGTCAGTTAAAATAATGTTGACATGGACTTAATCACCTGATGTGGCATGATAATTATAACTTTAGAAATCATTATAATATAATCACTGAAAATAAAAAATATTTTAAAAACGTCATTGTCATTATTTTTTTATGAGATTGATCACTTTACAACATAAGAGTCAGATTAAGAAAACAAAGATTCCATCTCAACATTCTCTTGTGCGTTACAACTATTGACGACCTACAGTCCAGTAGTACGGTTTAGGATTAAATTATCTGAAAATACATCTGCACGTGCTACAGGAAACAAACATTTACTTTTCCAGCACTAGTGCACTACAAAAGTTAAAAGCACAGGTATAGTTGCATTTTATGAGATATACTACAAGTGATGGAGAAACTCGATTTAAGGATATGGACCCATAAAGAGAATTCAAACTTCAAATCACATACCTTTATACGGCGCTCTCTTAAAGCAAGCAAACCAGCTTCAGTACATATTGCCTTGATATCAGCACCAGAGAACTCGTCTTTGGTCATAACAAATTCCTCTAAGTTGACATCATCTGCTAATGCCATCCTGGATGTGTGAATCCAAGTCCCACAATAGAAAATATTAGTTGCACATAGCGGGTCAAATAGTGCAAGTACAAGACAGGTATTGCCAAAATTTAAAAAGCCACTTTTACCTGGAGAATGCGCCTCATTTTGATATCAGGGAGTGGGAATTCAATCTTCCTATCTATTCGGCCAGGCCGAAGCAAAGAAGGATCAGGGCGTTCAATTTTGTTTGTAGACAGAATGACCTTGACACCTCCTCTTGAATCAAAACCATCCAACTGATTAAGGAGCTCCAACATAGTCCTTTGAATTTCATGTTCACCCCCTGAGTGAGCATCTTACCTGTAAAGTATACTTGCAAAAGTTAATCATTAAATATCTTCCAAAATGATACAGTTTGAGAACCGAATATCACGTACCTTGTTATTCCAACATCAATTTCATCAATAAATACTATTGAAGGTGAAAGGTCATCAGCAACCCGGAAGAGCTCCCTGACCAATTTTGGACCATCCCCAAGGTATTTTTGGATCAATTCATTGCCAACAACTGGCAAGAAAGTTGCTGATGTGGAGTTTGCAACAGCCTGCCAAAAAACCCTTCCAATTCTTATCACATAACTATTCCATGGAAAGTAACAAAAGTTTAATAATAATTGGAATCAGATGTTCATACAAAGTACCGTTAATCCAAAATCCCTATGAGCACTCATTATGGAATAAAGATAGTTGAAGTGAACTTGAGAACAAACATAGATGACATATTTTTTCCATCTTTTAACCTATTTCAGCACAACACTTACCACAAGTCAAGATTTATTGCATTTCATTAATGCAGTTGGTTTTAAGTTATCAGCACCACTTGTTTCAGGATAAACATAACAGTGTGTGTGTGTGTGTTACATGCTGTTCACCCCGCAGCTACAATAGATTAGTAGTTGACAACTAAAAAAAATCATTCAACAGTCTACATTACTTCATAAAGTTACCCACAATAACCTTTAGAACAGTCAACACACAATAGAGGTAGCATGGGCCATTGATTAATCAAATATAGGACGTCATAATACAGTCGACTTTGAATTACTCTTGGCAAATCAATTCAGATGTTTCGCTTAGCAGAAGCTAATTAACTACTTTCTCGTCTCGGAACTAAAGCTCAAAAAAAAAAAAAAAAAAAATGATTTGTTCCAAAAGGAATAATCAAATTATGGACCTGTACCATTAAAAAGGACAATCTCAAACTAGCAAAAAAAAAAAAAAGGACAATCTCAAACTAGCAAAAAAAAAAAAAGGACAATCTCAATCTATTAACATCATAGATTCAGTCCATCTATTAATATAACAAATTCTGACAACAGACTTTATTACGGTATATAGACATATTAAATTTCATGGACTCGTGACTTCATACGATCTTGTTAGTTTTATTACTTGGAAATAACTTTCATTTTAAAGAAAAGTAAGAATAGATTTCCGAATATGGTACAGGACCCAAAACATTATGAAAAGGGAAGCAACTCATTACTTCGTACCTTGGCAAGCAATTTCTTCCCAATTCCAGGCTCTCCGTAAAGTATGACTCCTTTGGGTGGCTTGATACCAATGTCTTCATACAACTCGGGGTGTGTCAGTGGTAACTTCACATCTTCTTTAATTTCTTGTATTTGAGCATCTAGACCACCTATATCAGCATATGAATCTAAGGGAGCTTTCCCAACCTTCATTACAGATACCATGGGGTCGGCATTATCTTGAAGCAGACCAACGACAAAGAGAATGTGAGAGAGAAGATATATAAATACCCAACATCTATTGATTCTAAAAACATATTAAAAATTGAACATTTTTAGTTTGTTCTGCAAAAGATTAATTAGTTTATTCTGCCCAAAGCCTCAGATTCTAATACAAGTCAAAATCATTTTATGTACATGTTTGACTTTTTGGTGTAGCTAAAAATTTTAAAACTTAAACAAAAAGGTTTATATTTTTTACAAATCTGTTATTTATAATTTACTGTGATGGATGCAATAGACTTACCGCTACTCCTTTTTGATAATTGTTTAAGGTTTATTTACACAGACAACAGAGCACAAACGTACACATAAATTACAATTATGCCAAGAATAATTCTATATATTCATAATTGTTATGGCGTCCGCACTGTAAGCCAAATCTTCTACATGGCTCTATGGCATATAAAAAATGGTAAGGTGTCTGGCTCGCCTAAGATTTAAGCATTAAAGCTATCAATTTTCATCAGACACCACAGGTAGGGCCAAGCAAAATATTGACTTGCCCAACCAGCTAGACCGAAATTTCCAAACGGAGCGGGTTACATATGAACTAAGGATTAACCGTCTGGTTCGATTTCACTGTCTGTATTAACCAATATAACCAAACCATCCAGGTCTAATGTAAGCAGCTAGTTTTATAATTTGTTATATAAAATACAACTAGCTTAATAGCCCGTGCAAGGCACGGGCATGTTCTAGATATTTAATTTATGCGGTAATATCATGCAGGTGTTTATATAAATGAACAAAGTAACGACATTAAATAACTCTTACAATATTTTGGTATTTTGTAGGATTTCATACTATTTGTCCAGACCTGTATCGTGTTCCAAGAATCTACTACAAAATTTATTGTTGCAATGTCTGATAGTCTACCTCATGTGTCATTTTTCTTCCTAATTCTTTCCTCATGCATCGAATAGTCATATGGCCGCTCACTAATGCTTGCAGCCTCGCTAATCCCTTCAAAGCCTATCAAGCATAAACATCCAACATAAGGCTTGGAGATCAAACAAATAAAACTACAAAGAATCAACAATTGAACTCCATGCATCCAACGTAAGTCTAAACTTGTGCGGGGAAGACTTATCTTCTATAAAACACAATCATTTACTTAAAAATAATCACAAGTGAAACTCGAAAGTAATATATATTATACATAGCTACAGTACCAGACATCCTGAGTAACATGATCGTATAGAGATTGCATCCCTTTCTTCCTTGGGACGCCATCCATGACCAACCCAATGAACTTCTCTGGCAGTTTCTTGAGCTGCAACAGCTTCAGGAAGAGAAAAAATCGTCAAAACTTAAATCATTTGTGATATCTGGTGTATGCTGGAAAATGTTTGAACGACACAACATTAGGGTATATCATGTTTTCATTTGCTTGCATTCTACTTTTGGAAAAAATAACAATGTTAATATCTAGGACAATCACAATTATGCTAATACAAGGACATAACATATTGCCTTAATAATGCTGGCCTTGAACATACATGTACTGAAATTATGTGCCGGTTTATACTTCAGTGATACCTTGGGTGAAGTTTTCTATTTCTGTTTGTCTGCATCATGCACACAAATCAGATCTACATAAGTAAAATTTTGTGCTTAAGTTAGCATGTCTAATCCCTACATCTTTGCATAGACCATCAACATAGGCGCCAATACAAGCAAAGCCACATTTGTCCAATGCATAACAAAGAGATCTCTGCGGATCCATAACGTAGCAGAATAATTTTATTGTTAGGCATCAACGACAAAAAAATTACTTCAATAGAATGATCTCACAGGTAGTTGACCCTTGAGCTAAAAGTAACACATGGCACATATGTTGCAAATTCTAGGTAATAAATACAAAATCATCAAATATGCATAATAACAGTTGATAGAAAAATTAGTTTGCAAATATGATCATCTATGAGCATTCTTAGATATTTACCTTCTTTGTAACGTTAACTTTATAATTTTGATCTTGCCATTTTCTTTTATGTATTTTATTGATGTTTACTATTTAAGATAATAATATTTAAATTTATAAATAATAAATGTTTACTATTTAAGATAATAATATTTAAATTTATAAATAATAATTGCACGCAAACCATGTCCTATATTGGATACAATTTAGTGTCTTCTTAAGTTGATATTACTTAAGCCGAAGAACTTATGTGTATTATTATATCTATTCCTATTGTAAATGAACTACCTAGTTTCAATACAGTAAAACATACAGAGCATAATGCATCACTCTACGTATTTAATCATTTAAGCATTTCTACTGCATGTTTCCAAAATGGAGCAAGAAGAGTACATGATAAACAAAAGAGAAACCTACCTTCTATCTGAGCATCATATCATAAACCTTGCATAGTCATACAGTTCGAATAGACCAACATCAATCCCAGCGACAACCTTTGAAGGGTATAAAACTAAAACCTCGTGAGTAATAGACCATGCCATGCCAATTCATAGAAAAGGGTGAAGTAAATAATAAAAAAGGAAAAAAAGATGTTGGCCAATACAAGAGCGTATGTCGTATAAGTATTCAACCACAAGGAACAAAATGTAGAACTTACTCGATTTTGCCATTATAGGGGGCATTGGCATTGATTAAAAGAGATTAACACAAACAAAACATTATACATGTTGTAAACATGATTTAAATAAAAATAGTATCATCAGATTGATATGCAGCCATATAATCCTATCCGGTAATGTCACAATACCACCTAATGTGAAACCTTCCTTAAAAGGCTAATTTACAACGCATTTCAGTCAACGTACTGCTATAACTTCTACTTACTAACAAGCTATGCATTTATAACAACCCCTCGTTCATTTCTCCAACCAAATGGCGGCTAACCTCACATATTACCATATTACACGTAATTCAAAGACAACCCCCCCCCCCCCCCCCCTCCCCCTCCCCTTCCATCCCACCCACACACACATAAATTAAACCCTTGGAAACAACAAAAAGTGATCAAAGATAAAGGTGAAAATATACATGAATTGTCATTGTTATAATCTTTTCTTGTACTTCATACTACATTCTTAGTTAAAAGTTGCTGACCAGTGATCCCATGTTCTATCATGTGTTCTTTATAGGATAACCTACACTCATGCGGAAAATTATAACAAACTGAATTTATGTTATAAATGTACACAAAGTGTTACTGTTGGTTTTACTTCTTAGCATTTCATAATAAGGAAAAAAAATGTAAAAATAAGAGCAAATGGCTGACCTGTTAGTAATACTTATAACTGAAATTGATGGTTCACTTAATTCATGAATACACCAATCTCTTTGCAACTCCTTCACATGATTTTGTTGTTTCAGCTTGTTAAAACCGTGTGCACGAGCTTGAGCAACATGTCCATGGGCTGAATTTCAAAACTGCAAATGTCACACAAATAATGATAGAGGCTTTATTCTCCTAAAAAATGCTAGAAATTGTAATCCTAAAAACAAAAAACCATACAACACTAATTCACATAACCAAGAAAGTTAAAACAAATTCTGATTTAAATGCATCTGCTAGTACCTCTACTACCCCCTTCATTCTTGTAATTAGACGCAAACAATAATGAGTACCCCAAACATTGTCAATGCAAGATATTCTTAAACCACAATGTGCTGGCCTTTATAAAACTAAATGGTTAATGTATGGATTGAAATAGCAAACAAAATTAGGGGAAAAAAATTACAACCTCTTAAAAATACGTGAAATTAGCCATAATAAATATCTTTATATAGTTGAGAATAATCCTACTGAGGATTGAAAGTTTATTGTTTGAATGGCCCGACGGAGCAAGAAATTCCATTAGTCGAATCATTGGGATTTTCCAAAATACTTATATGCTTTACGGAGGGGAACTTGGGTTTATAGAAGGTGAGTAGTCCTGGATCATTATTTACATAAAACAAGTGATGAGTTGAGTTCTAGGAAATTGTAAATGGAAAGCCGTAGACAAAACTCAAAAGTAACAAGCAACAATACAAAAACACTGCAATATTAGTATAAGTACGTATTGCGTGCATTTTGTTTTTCTGATTTATGATTTCGAATAGTTGCAAACATACCGAGATACATGAATTTTAAATCCTAGAAAACAGAGGCGTACGGATGATCCTAACAATCCTCGATTTGGAGAGTAAATCAGAAGTTGAGAACATAGACTAACAAAGAAAACACACAAATATAGACATACTTTGTCACAACTGAGAAGTGAAAAATGTGTAGAGGAAGAGCGCAACTCCGCCAACTCCTTGAGACTGCCTTTACAATCTAAAAAGACATTTCCATTTTCGAATTCCAAAACTGCAATTACAATCACACACAAATAATAAAAGAGTTCGTCAATGAAAAGTAAAATGCTAGATATTGTATTCTAAAATAGAAAATACAGTAACATATAAATTAACGTATAAAATTATCCTTGCCCTGTTTTTTAAATTTTAAAAGCTGATCCCTCTTGACAAATTCCGACTTAGATGCACCTGGTCTTCATTTTTGTATCTCAATTTTTTTAGTTTGAACAACGATATGTTCTGGGACGATAAGTTGCTAACTTGCTTCTCAGTATCTAATCAGATGAGCAACGGGCTTCTCAATATCTCTGATTATAAGAGCATAACAACGGCAGAAAACCCTTCATAAAATCATATGGTTCGCACATGACTCTGAGTTAGCCATGTAAGAACCATAAACGCATTTAGAAAAGAAAAAAAAAGAACCATAAACGCTTTGGCAACCACTAGATTTTACAACCGACCATTATGCCAGAGATATTAGGTTCTCTTAAATGCCTTATAGACCCTTCTTTGATATGTAATTTTCTCATAAACGGAAGAACAAAGGTTCCCACAAGCACATTGAGCAAAGTATCCACTCTAAACGAAATTGGTGATATATACTCATATATGAGAACACACGCCTTTTCCTAAAAAAATTCAAGTTTCTATGGCTCAAGAACAATTAAGTTGAAGCAATTTTATCTGGTTTTGCTCAGATAATTTACATTGGCCGATATCGTGAACATTCTATAAATAAATTACTATGATTGGTTATTCAAAGCAGCATTCTTACCTCACATAGCTATAAGCGACATGAATCAGGGTCCATGATTTGAAACCAGAACATTCTCATCTGATGGAAGCTTTAACTGACAGTAATTTGTATTGGTGAAGACAAAGTATTGGAATCTGAAAAAGAATTAGAGAATATGAAGATCAAAAGGTGTAATCTGAAAATATGAGCAGTCATATATAGATCCTGGTTTGTGCTACTTCTTACAAAGAGGGTAAGAATGCCTGGAGCTGAAAGTGTTTTTAACCACCACAAAAATATTTTAAAACATAATCATAAGTTCATTCACCCCTAATGACAAAACAGGACCAAGAATAATAAGATTGTAGCTTTAACAAAAACCAGTAAACTCGCATTAAATAATCCACATTCAGATACAATTCAATGGCCTTCTTACTTGACTTAAAAATTTCCAAGAACACTGGAATCAAATGCATGTGCAACAAAGTAAGATAAACAGCGCGTCACATATATGATCTCACTACTAAAAGGAACACAAACACTGTAAAAAGTAGCCAAATGCATACCTCTTTCTTGACTATGGAGCTCCTTACAGTAGCCAAATTGCCACACGGATACGATCTCATAGTTCTTTCCTATGTTACTTTATGCATGACTCCTGGCCTATATGTTAGAAAAAAAGAGCATGCATTGGGCAAGAACATCGGTAGGACGTAGGAGTAATATTTAAAATGCACAAGGTACCTTGATTCCTAGTATGTAGTACTATTGGTCTCAGGAACTATACAGTAATTAGGAACTTAAAAACAATTCTAGAATATTAAGAAACATTTAATGTAACCTTATTACCTTGTCTTCATTAGAGGGTCACTGCAATGTTGCAGATTAATTGTATTTTTAAATGAAGATAATACCTAGTGAGTAGTGACTTGGGTATGTAAAGAATGGAGATCAGACAGCATAAGAAAATATAGTGTCTAATATTTGTATACACTTAGACATTCGATCGAACAGGTTTTACCATACCACTCCATGCTTATTACTGGAATTCTCAAATGTAAGGGTAGGATACATCGTTTGTTTAGGATAATTCATATAGATTATATTCAAGTAATTGTAAATACAAGTAGTTTCTTAGAAATGTAAGGACATTGGTAAGTACTTATACAATGTAGTTACTGATTAAAATGGGTTAATAGGAAACTAAAATTAGTTCTCCATGCTTCCCGGAACAAATATATACTTGTGGTTTAGTGTTTACCTAGCGAGGAGATAAGCGGCTTGATCGGGCGGGTCGAAATCATCCAGTCATAATCGGAAACGCAGACTCCCGATTACAAACGCCTTTCCTCAAGCTTGCTAGCAATTACCGGAACTTCTTCTTCGAAGAAGGAAAGGACATGAGGCTTTATTGACGGAGCCGCTGCTGCGCTAAGACGGTGGCAAATGATGAAACTGGCGTTTGGTTTTGAGACGAAGGGTTCTGGTGTTTATACAGATTAGTCACACGCAGTTGCTGATGTGGAAGGACACATATAGCTTTTTTTCTCTTAGTACCATGTCCCTAAATTCACTCCAATTCATCTATATCTAGTAGCTTTTTTTCTCTTAGTACTATGTCCCTTCCATGTTCTAGCCATCAAGTTCTACGGACTCGCGCGGTTTGTTTCATCCTTAGGTTTCAATCTGGATTCTTGTTCTTTTCAAAGGCTCGAGGGCGCCAAGACAATTTTTTGATTTATGTTGATCTGGGTAGTTGGATCTTCTTTTAATCTTTCATTCTCCTCTTCTCTCCAGTGAATACAATCATTTGGACTTTGGGTATTTGGAGTTCCATTAGACGTAATAGAAAAAGAGAAAAAGAATTACATCCTATAGAGTATATAGACGTCACAAAAAATGTCCATGAAGAGAAGAGAGGCGATAAGGATGGAACTGGGTCCGACCCAATGACCTGACAATTTACGAGTTACAGCTTAAAGAAAAAAAAGAAGAAGCCCTGACACATTATCTAGCTCAACATCTAACATAGTTTCACTCCTCTCATAGACTCATACAACATTAACATGTTAGTGTTCATTTGGAGCTTTAGTTATTATATCTGAATGTGTTAATCGCCGACTTGCTAGTTGTTCAGTTTTGTGACATTTTACTACTTACTACTGTTTTAAGACTGGTGAATTAATTCACAATTAGCCGGCCAAAAATGACGACATGGTGTTACAGCGGTTACAAAAGCATGGATTTGTGGTTCCAAGTGCTACTGCATCATTGTTATCATAAGCTACGATGTAAGAACTTATGACTTGTTGCAATACTAGTATTTACAATATTGTATACTACAATTTATTTAGTATATACTAAATAATATGCCACAATGGACATCAGGACACCCTATCCTTGTTAATGTTATCAAGCATTGTGGTTCGTTATTGCACTGTAAATAGCACGCCATATTTCCCCTTGCATAGTTTTACATATTACACAATCAACTCTAATAACTAATGATGGACAGAGGGCAAGTTCTATAGAAATTTGTTAATAAAGTAGATAGTGGAGAATGGTTATTATATAGGGACGAAAACAATTCATAAAATGAGTAACATACAGAAGCAGATGAAGTATTAGATAACTACAATTCACACAAAAGAAAAGAACAAAAAAATTGTTGGTAAATCATGCTTATTTATGGCACAAAATTTTTCAGCCCTAACAAAAATTCTAAAAATACACTCTGTGAATGTAAAAATTACATGTAACAAGCAAAATGTAAGAAACAATTCAAAGACTTGGGAGCATCAATCTTTCAAATGATCAAGTGGATGCCCAGCTAACAACCAAAGGGCAAGTTTACTTTTAAGACCAAACCACTAAAATTTTGGGAAATCCGCATCATTCAATGGAAAATAAACATTTTGCAGTTATATCAAAAATTGCACAACAAAGTAACAAACTAACAGAAGTATTAAAGTAACAAACTAACAAAAGTATTAATATAATCTAGTTTATTATCAGGATACAAAACTTGTAACTATCCAATCAACGGTGGCAATTATTCAATATTCATAGACAATCACCAATACTCCGACGTAAGAGACTAGTAATCTAGTATGCATTTTGTAACACTAAAAATTTCTCTTCCGTTTGCATCCTATTCAATAATAATTCACAACAGACTGAAGCTACGTGTCTGATTCGAAAAATCTATTCCACCTTGGATAGAACAATTCCCACAAACACGGACTCCATTATATTGTCTTGAGATATTGTGGTTGTAATTTTGTACAGGGCTTGGATTACAATCAGATAGTACATGACAAAAATTCTGTTCTCGAAGTGTTTATAACTAACATTTCAAAATGTAGCTTCACTATTCGTATTCTGCGATAATATGATTATATAACAAATTCACATTTCATATGGTAACTTAAATCCGAAGAATTAAAATCACAAGTAAACACAATTAAAACCGCAATCAAACACGAAAATCACTAAAAAAACATTCACCTTATTATGCATCAGAATAGCACAACCAGGCTCATCGGAGATTCGAACTTCTTTATTTCTTGTCGCCGTCTTTTTTCCGGTCGCCGGCTCATCCCTCCGGCGTTCCTTGGCCCATGGTTGTTTGATTTCCTTGGCCCATGGTCTACAACTGATTATGAATTCAATTATAATGTTATCGAATAAATAAATAGTATAATTGTTCAACTAATTTTTTTTTTTTAAAATTTAATAAAAAATTTAAAATTAAATTTTTATTCAAAAAAAAAATTTAAAAATGATATATAAAACTACTCCATCCGTCCCAAATTGTTTGAATCTCTGATTTTTTTTTTTCACGCATTTCAATGCGCTCGGTTGACGTACTTGTAAATAATATTTTTTAAATTTTTTCGATTTGTATAAAAATATAAATGCAATATTTTTATACAAAACAAGAAATTCAAAAAAATATTATTTATTAATACTCTAATCGAACTCATTGAAATGCGTGCAAAAAGAATTGGATCATTCTTTTTTGGAATGAGTATAATTTATCATCTTAAGTGGGCTAACTTGATGTTGGGAAGACCATGTCTCTTGGGCCAAAAGTTTAACTAATAGAGGTTTTCACCTATTGAGCAAATTCGTTGTAATAAGCTTATTGGGCCCAATGATAAATGTTGTGCCTGGGCCACATTGCAAGAGTATACATATTTTTGATGTCTCCTAAATTTCATGACTTTTGTTTATTACCGTCAAACTCGTCTGAAATGATATTTCGATATATTTCTCGGACGAAGAAAATTTATTATTTTAGAGAAGTTTGTGTTATTCTCAGTTTATTCTGTTCTTGTACCGGTATTCGCTGATGTGGCTGACAACAAGGATAAGATAATTATAATTTATACTACGTTATTATAGACGAAATATTAAAATTTTAGTTGGTACAATTATATTTTATATCATATTATTTTTATTATTAAAAATTGAATATTATTTGTACATATATAAGCTTAAACATTTCATTTTTTACCTATATGATAAAGTTACTTTTAAGTTATAAGTTATATTTTTTAAGTTTATTCAAATGTACTCAAAATGTAGTTTATGAATTATTTTGATTTATGTTTGTTTTCATGGATTGTGGTTTTTAGTTGTAACTTAAGACACAAAGTAATGCAAAAAAATTAAATTCTTACAAGTACTTATGTGGTTTACAATTTAAACATTTATTTTAGGCAAACGAAGCTGCCTGAGTAAGAGATGAGAGATCATCGATTGGATGGTGGTCAAAGATGACGTACCCTTCGTGGAGTAGTAGTTTAGGTTGGAAAAATTTACAAAAAATCCTAATTTTAAAAAAAAAAAATTAAAAGTATGGTTTTAGTTGTAAACAAGGTTGCAAATTAAGTTGCAACTGTTGGAAATAGTAGAGCCATGCTTGGTTGCACTTTTTTAAGTCAGCTTTTGACTTATAAGCATGTAAAAACTTATGAAAGTGTTTATGTACTCTACTTTTTTGATTAACTTATAACTTATATATGATAATAAGTTGAATGTTAGTAACGACGTACTTTCTCTCTAACTTATTAACTTATTATTTAATTTTTTTGTCTTTTTTAATATTTTACATTTTCACATTACTTTTTAAAAATGAAATACAATTGTATAAGATTCTCGACTTAATAAATTATGTATCACAAATATGAAAGAATAATAACAGCTTTATTAAATCTGATATAAATCTGTTACAAACTCTCTCAAGAAATTCTGATGTTCTTGAGAGCTTCTAGGTTACAGAAATACTCGTGTATGTGTTCAATCTAAATCGAAACCTAAACTGTGTTTATATACTACACAACTTCTCTATCAATTACAAGATAAGTCCTAATCAATTACAGAGATTGAAACATATCCTAAATTGACAGCTGCATTCCTATAAACTAGGAACCGACAAAATAAACTTCCTTATTTAACTAGACTCATAAACCAACTCGAAATAGAAATCCTGATCAGCTTCCAGTCCTGATGATCAATCCTGATCACAGTCATGATATACATCCTGATGACAATCCTGATACTGACGCTTGAGCAATAATGATGACCATGCAATACTGATGACGTCAACAATCCTGATCAGTTGAGTCTAGATCCTGACGATCATTGAATCCTGATCTAACAATCTCCCTCAATCTCATACTTTGTAAAATAAAGTATAGATTCCTAGATTCAATGATGTCAAAAACTTATTTACAAAATGTACAAGTATTTACAATAACAACTTATCTGTTCAGATTCTTTGATAGAATAAATTCATCTTCAAGAAGTTTGACAGTAGTCTTTCTTCTTTGTCTTCAAGAATTTGAATTAATCTTTCTTTAAGATCATTGAGTTCTTCAACTTCCTCATTTATCTGAAAGATAGCTGCTCTGAGATTCTGTATAGAGCTTCTTTGTAGACTGTGCTCTTCAAGCAAAAGATAAGCAATTTCCTTCCCATCAGGATTAAGAGTAAGCTGAGTCATGCCAAAGGTCATTTCTTTAACAGCAGTGCCCCTTTGCATTTCCACATCTTGACCTCTCAGATTTAAGTACATGGGAGTATAATCACCATTGAAATTTCTACCTCCATCCAGTCTTCTTCTAATTGTTGACAAAATCATATCACTCCATACCTTGCACACTTCATTCTTCCATTTTAGCAGATAATGAACATATTTCAGTTCCTTTGTAGTCTTCACTAATAAATCTTGAATGGATAGAATCTTCACACTACCATCTTTCATAAAGTACAAAAGCTTCTCTTTCTTTTCAGTACCATCATGACAATCTATAACTATATCAACAGCTAATAAATTGTTCAGGTGTTCAGAAGTTAAAATACCTCCAATTTTGGTCAAGGCATGAGGATCAACATGTGGTATATTCAGAAATTCAGCATCCATGTGTCCAATACCTCCTCTTGAGTTGTTTGTCATTTGCCTAAGATTTGAGAACATCTGTAACCAGAGTGCTTTTGATCTATATGAATCAGAAAAATTAGCAACACTGGAAGCACTTGTTATAACTCCACCAGACTGAAAGTTGATAGGTCTATCACACCTAAGTGTGTCAATGTGTTTCCACTTCTTGTCTTGTTCTTTCTCAAAAACATAACTTCTTTCCAACTGAGGTTCTTGTCTGCTTGAATTTCTCCACAACCTTCTATTTGAGAGTTTAAGCCTTTGTACATAGAGATTGAAATCTCTATTTGTTGTTCTTGTTATCTTTCTTCTTCTTGCTTCTTCTTCATCAACTTCACTATTGTGAGAATCAACCACAGTAGATAAGATTAACAAATCAACCTCTTGTAGAATTTCAGATTCATCAGGATCTTGAACAGTGTCAGGAACAATATCAGGATTAGAATCTGGAATTTGAGTTGTATTACTGATGAGTGTTGATTGTCTTGATCTTCTTCTCAATTCAGGTACTTCTTCAATAATTCCATCATCACCAAAAGTAGACCTGTCAGGAACTACTAGAATTTGAGTAGGCTCAGGAATTTCTTCTATTCTTAGACTTCTAGACCTTGTCTGTCTAGGCATATTTTGAATTGATGAGCTTCTTCCCCTATTTGCACTTCTTCTTGCACATCTTCTACCTCTGCCTCCTCTACCTCTAGCAGGAGCAGGATTCTTAAAACTCTTCATCATTTCTCTATGTTGATTTAGAAATTCTTCATGTGAGAGATCATGATATTCTTCACTGGAAGTAGAAAGTGCCTTCCTTGCAAATAACTGTTGAACTCTCTTATCAGTGTGATAGAGAGTAACAACATTACCATTTCTTGTTTTGAACTTCTGGAATAAGTTAGCAGCATCTTCAGGATTTGCAATTAGAACATCTTCATCACCTTCAGGAATTGTAGAGAGTGTATGTCCATGACCAGGCGTCAGGATTTGATCAGCTATCAGGATTTGATCACCTGTCAGGATTTGCTCTTCCGTCAGGATCTGAGATTTCACCAATGTCCTTACTGTCTTAACTCCAGAATCAGAAACATGAGTTGACTGCGTTGTTTGACTTTGAGAAGTTTGAATTGTAGACTTCATCATAGCAGCATCAGAGGTTTCTCCTTGTAATACCATATCATCACCATCATTTCCAGTATGATCATCATCATTGTCCTTTCTCAATACTAGATCAGGTGTACATTTTGTCTGAATTACCTTCTCCCCCTTTTTGACATCAGGATTTAAGAGATTTAAAATCAAGGCAAGAGAAGTTTGTATATCAGTTACCTTAGAATCAATAGAATCAATTCTGCTGTTGATGGAAGACTATTCATTAATGATTGACTTAACTTGGGATTCTACGACCCTGAGTTGAAGAGCAGTAGGCACCTTTGTAAAGTTCTGAGAAATAGCAGTCCTCACTTTTTCAGTTGTTTATTTGACAGAATCAATTTCATGCTTGAGGCTTTTGGATAAAAGAGTAGTAGCCTTCAAATGATTCTTCATATCTTCATTCTCAATCAACTTAGCAACATAATAAGCATGATCTAAAGCATATGGATAGCTGACAGATTCATCATATCTATACCATTCATTGTTCCATTGATACAATCTCAGTTGCTCAGTAGGATCAATCTCAGAAGGACCAGAAAAGTCTTGTCTAAGATCCTTTCCTGTAGTAGCCTTGCCAGTCATGAATGTGCTTGAAGAACCAAAGTTGGTTCCAAGACTAGATTTAAGAGTTGTGGCAAGATGATCCTTCTCTTCGTTATTATCATCATCACTATCATCAGCATCAGAATCATGAGTAACATCAGGAATATCAATACCTTTAAGTTTGTCATGTGATGCTGTGATAGAATCTGTCATTGGTCTTGAGCTAAGTGGTTGTATCAGGATTGGCTCAGCATCAGGAACACCACTAGCATCAGGAGCAACACCGTCAGGATTTGATTGGCATGCATCAGTATTTACTACCAATGGTTCTTGTGGAGCCTGAAGTTCAGAAGCTACTTTAACACTTTGAGTTAAAGGTTCTTGTGGACTTCCCTCATTGACAGTGTCCTCGACCAATCTTTCACCAGAAACTGTAGCTGTTTTGTCTGCATCCTCACTTTGAGAGGATGGTTCTTGTGTAGCAGGAATGGGAATGTCTGCATTCTCCCTTTGAGAAAATGGTTCTTGTGTGACCATTCCTTCAGTTATGCCTTCACTCACACTTTGAGTGAGTGGTTCTTGTGTGGCTGGATCATCAATAGTTGCTGAACCACTTTGAGGTTCAGGTTCTTGTGGGCTTGATCCCTTCAGTTTCTTTTGTCTTTGGAAGACCTTCTCTTCTGCCTTCCTCTTCTTCTTCATTGGATGTGTAAACCCAAGATTGGAAGCAGCAGCACCAAGCTTCTCCCATGAAATATCAACATGTCTTGTTGTTGGAGAGGCTTTGGCTGGAGAGTCTGAAATAGAGACAACTTTACTTGGAGTACCATCAGGATTACCAACGTCAGGATTTGCTTGAGCATCAGGATTTGACTGCTCATCAGGAATTGAAGTATCATGTCCATCAGTATCCTGCTTCTTTTCTAAAGGAATATGATACTTGCTCTTGGATAATTTCCTTTTCTTCTGTGGCTTAGATGATGGTGCCACAGCTGCAATAGCAGTTTCAGCAACTTCCTTGTTTATCTTCAACTTAGAGGATATTGGCATATCATCTTCAGAATCAGCATCCCTTAGAACTAACTTACTTTTCACAGAAACAACCTCAACACCCTTGGCAGCCTTCTTCACCAGGACCCCTTGTACACCCCCTTGTAACTTCTTTTGAGTGAGTGGTGTAGAAGAAAAATCCTTTGATCCTGATTGTCTTCCAGACACATCAGATCTAGCTGATTTCTTTGATTTTACAACTAAAGTCTTTTGAGAGACATTAGAGGTGGCAGTTGATTGTTTAGACTGTTTGGGTTTTATGCTTGTGTCAGGAACAAGGTGTGATTGACCTTGCCCCATAGCATCAGAAACTGGTCCATATTGAGTAGGCATTTTCTCTTTCAAGAAAAGCCTGACCTCATCAGGAATATAGGCATTGCCTGTGAAACCATTTGCCTTATCACTGTTGACTAAGGACTTCAAATTATTTTCTGTAATTCTACAAATTGGTAGAATCACATCTTCTTCGAAGACAACATTAGGACATAAGTGACAGAATATTAATTGGAAAAATCTAATAAAACAGACATATCCTAACTTATCTGCTTTTCTATCACTTAAAGCTTTCAAAACAAATGTGCCATAATCAAAAACTTGAGAGTAGATAAGAGAGTACCCAATCTTTAGAGATCCTGATGGCAGAGCATCAAAATTCGATGTCTTATTTAGGAAGCATCTGTTGATTGTGTCAAAGAAGAAATTCCACTCCCTTTTAAGCTTTGTCCTGAAGAGGCTTCCATACCTCTTGACCTCACCATTGTAACCTAACTTTGTGACAAACTCAAAAATTGTAGAGTCTGTAACAGTATCAGGAACTTTGTCACCCAGAATTGGCAAATGCAGTGCCTCTTCTATAACAGCAGGAGTGACATGATGAGTAACACCATTGAATTCAAACTGCATCAATACATTACCAGTTGGCCCTTTGCCAAAAACAGCTGTGTTCTATACCTGCATCACAGACTTAACAGAAACACTCGCAGGTTCTGTTAGAGCATACTTCAATGGGCTTGAAGTAAGAAAATCTTGGATTATGTGGAACTCAGAGGGCAAATCCTGATGAGATAGAACGGCTACAAAATTATTAGTGGCAAAAGTAACACCACTAATTATTGTCTGCTTGTTCATGAATGATGAAGACGCCATTAAAACAGTATAAAAAACTTGAGAATTGAGATTTAGAAATTAGGGTTCTTGAGCACAGAGAGAGAGAAAGAAGATGAAAAACTGATGATAAGAGAGTAAACTGTAATTTGGAAAATCAAATTTATTTTGTTAAAACAAAATATTACTCTCAGTGATAGGTGGCATGCTGTGATTAGTGCATAAATGATTAGTGGACAAATTACGTACGTAATTAAACATAACTGCACCGCTTTTTATGTGTATCTATATGTATATATCTATCAGTGTGACATACGTGCACATACAGTTGTCCAACTAAAACTCAAACGTTTCTCATCAGTAATTGACGAAAAATCAGGCACAAATTAAGCAATGAAATACTGACCTGTACATCAGGATTGACCAGTTGACTTCCTGTCAGGATTGTGTCCTATCAGGATTTGATCAAAATTACATACCTTGCAGAATGACCATCAGGATTTGATAATCATCAGGATTTCCTCTCTGTAGCTTTCCTCAGAAATTCTCAAAGTTCATCATTCCAAGTTCATTCACCAACTTGTTGAAAGTAGCTTCAGGCAGTGGCTTGGTGAATATATCAGCTAGTTGTTGATCAGTAGGAACAAAGTGAAGTTCAATTGTTCCTTCCAGAACCTTTTCTCTTATGAAGTGATATCTAATACCGATGTGTTTAGTAAGAGAATGTTGAACTGGATTTCCTGTCATTGCAATAGCACTTTGGTTATCACAATAAATAGGGATCTTGGAGTATGACAGGCCATAATCTAACAACTGATTTCTCATCCAGATTATCCGAGCACAACAACTTCCTGCAGCAATTTACTCAGCTTCTGCAGTTGAAGTAGAGATAGACTTTTGCTTTTTACTAAACCATGAAACTAGTCTACCACCCAAAAACTGACAACTTCCTGAAGTACTTTTCCTGTCTATCTTGCATCCTGCAAAATCAGCATCTGAATAACCACACAACCCAAAATCTGATTCCTTTGCATACCAAAGGCCAAGTGAAGGAGTGCCTTTGAGATATCTGAAAATTCTTTTGACTGCAATCAGATGAGGTTCCCTAGGTTTTGCTTGAAATCTTGTACACGGACAAGTTGCAAACATGATATATGGTCTACTTGCAGTGAGATACAATAAAGAGCCAATCATCCCTCTGTAGTGAGTTACATCTACCTCAGCACCTTGATCAGGATCAAGTTTGGTAGCTGTAGCAATAGGAGTACTTGCATTAGCACAATCTTGCATGTTAAACCTTTTCAATAAATTCCTTGTATAATTTGACTGATTGATAAAAATACCATCATCAGTCTGTTTAACTTGAAGACCAAAAAAGTAACTCATTTCTCCCATTATGCTCATTTGATATCTTGAATGCATAAGCTTAGAAAACTTTTCACACAGCTTATTGTTTGTTGACCCAAAAATGATATCATCAACATAAATCTGAACTAAAAGTAAATCCTTACCATGATTCAAATAAAATAGAGTTTTATCAATAGTACCTCTTTTGAATCCACTTTCCAGTAAGAATTGAGCTAGGGTTTCATACTGTTATGGAATAAAATCTACAGTGTATTTAATACATATATTTATTGCTAGGATTTGGGAGCTTCAAGCTTTAATGGCTGCTCTTGTTGTCGGGGACTAACTCGGTCCTAACAAGATGCCTACGTATCTCTAGTATTTAGAGAATCAAGCCAATAAAAACGTAGTTCTTGGTGTTGCCCTCGGGGCTATGGTGGCAGGGGCACACCAAGGACGTAGTGACTTGTATTTCCTTATTCGAGGATGAAGTCTAAAACGTTGTAGATGACGTATGGAGCTGTGTCCAAAATGTTGTAGATGGCGTATGGAGCTGTGTCCAAAACGTAGTTCTGAGATGAGGGGTCAGACCCTTTATATAGGCGTTTAAAAGCCTAATGGATAAGTATTGATTTCTTTGAAGGATAAGTCTTATCCTTGATGGTGGATAAGTATTGACTTTCTTAAAGGATAAGTCTTATCCTTAACGGTGGATAAAGATAAATTCTAGATCCTTCCTTGTAGGAGTTGTTTCCATATCATAATGGACTTGTATTGAAACAAGCCCACTTGTATTAGAACAAGCATGTATTGGACGTCTCCTAATACAAGTTGTACTTCTAGCCCAAATATTAATTATGAAATTAATATTTAATTAATTAGAGTTTCGGGCCTTATTAATGGGCCTTATTTATGGACCAACTAGGTTTAATTAATGCAATATTAATTATGTCTTTAGGATTATTTTTAACCCATATCATTTGCCCCCCAACTTCTATGATAATGCACTAGGATTTTATAGAAGTTATACCGGTCTTTTTCGAGACTTGAGGTCTTTTTATCCCTTACCTGGGACTTACTACCCTTTTTTGGGGATCTTAATATACACTAGTGTTTCAAAAGTATCGTCTTGGTTTAAAGTGTGGAGCGACCTACACATTTACGACGATTTTGCCTTATTCGAGGCTAACTTGACATTTGCATAAGCCTTTTATGTCTTATACCGTCTTGTTTTGGCTTCAAGCCTTTCATTGAGCATATCGAATGATGGGGTTTGGACTGAATGTCTTAGGTTTCTGGGATTTCAACCCTTAACCCTTACATGTTCTTACTGATGGCTCCACTCGTAGTGATTCATTCTCAAGTCTATCATATCAAACTTCTCCTGAGCTTGAAATTTTCGCTAATTAACAATAGGCATCTTAGGCTTTCTTTTGTATGTTTATTAGCAACATTCACCCTTCGGGGTTCGTTGTATTCAACTCTATTTGTGCAGTTGACATGCATATTTTGTATGCTTTCCTTTGCATTCATTTGTAGTTTGTCTTGGCAAAGCTTTGAGGATGTTTCTACCAATCAAAACGGGTTCAACCCTTCATCTGCTTTCTCGGAAGCTCATGATTTTATCGAACCTTATTTCTACTTGTCCTACTAGCGGATCCTTTTAGGATGCACTAAACATAATAAACTTTTAAGTTTGAGGCATGCAAAGTCCTTGGCACCTCATGCCCTTCGAGGGTTTCTAGCTTATACGAGCCTCGTCCAAAAACATTCTTGACTTTGTAGGGCCCTTCCTAATTATGGGCTAATTTTCCTTTTTGTCCAACCCCGAATGATTCAATCTTTCTGAGAACCAAGTCTCATTGACGAAAGAACCCTTCTTTAACCCTAAGGTTGTAGTAGAAAGATGCTCGCTTCTGACTTCATCAATTAGATCAAGAGCCAACCTCATACCTTCTTCGTTCGATTCAGGCTCAAAGGCCCCTACTCTTGGGGAGGTATGAGTAATCTCCACTGGCACCACGGCTTCTGCCCCATAGGCTAACAGGAATGGAGTTGCTTCAGTATTAACCTTGCAAGTGGTACGATATGCCCAAAGTATCGGGAGCAACTCATCCACCCAAGTGTTCCTTGAGCGTTCAACTCTCTTTTTGAGTCCATCTAGGATGATTCGGTTGGCCACCTCGGCTTGTTCGTTTGCTTGAAGATGAGAAACTGATGTGAATCGCAACTCAATGTTGTTCTCCTCATAGTACTTTTTGAAATCTTCATTGTCAAACTGCTTCCCATTGTCCGTGACCAGGATTCGTGGGATTCCATGTCAACACATTACACTTTCCCATAGAAATTGCAATACTTGTTTGGTGGTTATCTTGGCTAGAGGTTTAGCCTCAATCCACTTAGTGAAGTAGTCAATTACCACTATCAAGAACTTCCTTTGTGCACTTGCCACTGGAAATGACCCAAGTATGTCCATGCCCCATATGGAAAACGGGATTGGTGAGTTAACTGATGTTAACATCTCGGATGGTTGCCTAACTACAGGTGCATACTTTTGACACCGTTAATACTTCTTCACATAATCTTTCACATTAGCAAGCATATATGGCCAGTAGAAGCCAAGACGGGTGATTTTATGAGCAATGGCCCTGCCCCCCAAATGTTGCCCACAAATTCCCTCATGAACTTCTTTCAAGGCTAACTCCGCGTCCTGGGGTCGTAGACACTTCAAGTAAGGAATGACAAAAGAATTTTTGTATAAGATCCCTTCGATCAAGGCGTACCTCAATGCTCTCACTATCAACTTTGGTGCCTCCAAGGCATTATTTGGTAACCAACCGGTTTCAAGTTGAGCCTTAATGGGGTCTATCCAATAGCCACCTATGTCAATAGGTGCTATTAGTTTTCCATTGAGCTCGGGGTCTTCAAGACTTGGAAGTATACACTTCCGGCATAGTTCTCTATCTCAGAAGAAGTAAATTTAGACAAGGCATCGGCCTTCATGTTTTCTTCTCTAGGGATGTGTTTCATATAACATTCATCAAACTGGGTCATGATGGCTTTCACAAGCTTCAGATATTTGGCCATAGTTTCATCCTTAGCCTCAAATTCTCCATTTACTTGTGAGACTACCAATCTCGAGTCTCCGCAGACTTTGAGAGTATTAACTCTCAAGGCCCCAGCAAAACCTAAGCCGGCTATCAGGACTTCATACTTAACTTCATTATTCGGTGTCCTCTATTTTGACGGGGCATCAAAAACAAAATTAAGTGGAGCAGATTTGGTACTACAAAGTCCTGATGGATTTCTTATTGAGTATGCACTAAAGTTGGACTTTTCAAAAACAAACAATGAAGCTGAGTATGAAGCCCTGATAGCCGGCTTAGGTTTGGCTGTGGCCTTGATAGTTAATACTCTCAAAGTCTGTGGAGACTCGAGATTGGTAGTCTCACAAGTAAATGGAGAATTTGAGGCTAAGGATGAAACCATGGCCAAATATCTGAAGCTTGTGAAAGCCATCATGACCCAGTTTGATGAATGTTATATGGAACACATCCCTGGAGAAAAAAACATGAAGGCCGATGCCTTGTCTAAATTTGCTTCTTCTGAGATAGAGAACTATGCCGGAACTGTATACTTCCAAGTCTTGAAGACCCCGAACATCAATGGAAAACTAATAGTACCTATTGACATAGGTGGCTGTTGGATAGACCCCATTAAGGCTCATCTTGAAATCGGTTGGTTACCAAATAATGCCTTAGAGGCACGAAAGTTGACAGTAAGAGCATTGATGTATGCCTTGATAGAGGGGATCTTATGCAAAAAGTATTTTGTTATCCCTTATTTGAAGTGTTGAGGCCCCTAAGAGGCCGAGTTAGCCCCAAATGAAGTTCATGAGAAAATCCGTGGGCGGCCCTTGGGGGGCAAGACCCTTCAAGATGACCCGCTTAGGATTCTATTAGCCTGATCTGCTGGCTAATACGCTGGCTGATGCCAAGAATCTATGTGAAGAAGTGTGATAATTGTCAAAGGCATGCGTCCGTTGTGAGACAACCACTGGAGATGTTTACATCCATAAACTCTCACATCCCTTTTGCTATATGGGGAATGGATATACTTGGTCCACTCCCGGTGACAAGTGGCCAAAGGAAGTTCTTGATAGCAGTAAATTTACAAGTACGTTTTTTATTCCACAACATTTGGTGCCGTCTGTGGGAAGACAACATCAACCATGACAAACACGCGAAGAACGACTCGAGAAACTCAGACTTCTGAAGGACTTCCTATTACTCCTGAAACGGAGACTCACGGAGGCGAACCACCGCAAACTACTGGCACTTAAGGGGCGAGTATCCCCCTCACCACTACTCAAGGACCAGAGATCCCAATCTCAGTTGAAGGGACGAATCCCATGCAAATGGTGGTTTATGGAGCCAACCCCGAAACTCAAGAGATGACTCATCATCAACCAATCACATCCTCTCAAGTGATTTTGAATGCGCCCCAAGGCCTTCAACTTCATACTACTGATCTTCCCCAATATACGAATCAAACTTTGGGTATGCCACCTTATGGAATGCCTCCACGACCCCCCGTTGGGAGCAGTGGTCACAATCCACTATATCACAAATCATATGTGCCTCCTTATGTTCGAGGCATGGAGCCCATTAATCAACAAATTCAGACTCGACAGACTCCTTTGATTCAATATTACTCAGGTCCCTATACTGAGGACGAGAATTATTCAACTGGAGAAGAGAGGGATGTTGCCCCAAGGAGGAGACGTTCTTCCCAAACAAATCAGGAACAACCCCAAACTACTAAGGAAAATATTGCGGCCCATGAGGCAGAGGCTGCAAGGCTCAAGAAAGTACTGGCGGAAGAGGAGGCTGCAAAAGGACAAAGCCAAGCAACTGGAAAGTCCGAGAAGAATCAAGAGGGATGAAGCCCCAAAGGGTGATCCTACTATGTTGTTACCCCTAGGAGATCCTGATGATCCTACACCACCTTTCACTCATGATATCATGAAAGCTAATATATCCAGAAAATTCAAGATGCCACCCATTAAAGCTTATGATGGAACAGGAGATCCCGCGAATCACGTAAGAACTTTCTCTAATGCACTGCTGTTGCAGCCTACCAATGATGCAGTCAAATACAGAGTGTTTCCACAAACCCTTGCGGGCATGGCTCAACGTTGGTACAATCGTCTCCCTCCCAATTATATTGGATCTTTTAAGGAACTGAGCAAGGCGTTTATCAATCAGTTTGTCAGTAGAAGGGTGCATGAGAAGAGTTCTGCATCTCTAATGAGCATTCAACAAGGTAAGAATGAATCCTTGAGGGAATACATAAATGGATTCACTAGGGAGGCGCTGAAAGTCCCGGACTTGGAGGACAAAGTAGCTATGATAGCCCTGCAACAAGGAACCACTGATGATCAATTCAAGAGATCCTTGGAAAAGAATCCACCCGAAAGCATATTGAAGCTCCAAGATAGATCCGGAAAGTATATCAAGGCCGAGGAAAGTATGAAGAAATATGAACCCATTGTTGAGGGAAGTGAAAACGGAAAAAAGAGAAAGGAGACTCAAGAGTATGACGCGAGGGACAAATATCCCATGACAACGAAGGATCCTCACTCTCCACCTAAAAAGAACAACTTTGGACCCATGTTCAATGAGTATGCAAGGTTGAACACCTCAAGAAGTCAAATTCTGATGGATATTGAGAAGGAATAAGATCTTCGATGGCCAAAGCCGCTAAGATCCGACTTGGAGAAACGAAACAAGAATCAATTCTGTCGTTTCCATAAAGAAGTTGACCATGACACCGACGATTGTAGACAACTGAAGGATGGGATCGAGTTCTTAATTCGAAGAGGAAAACTCGATAAGTTCACTAAGGATGGGAATCGAGGAAATCAGCAAGGAAACTATGAAAGGAAAGACAATGATAATAGGGACAACGACCAAGATCGTAATCCTAAGCCCCGAGGGCCTGTCATCAACATGATATTTGGAGGACCGACTGTTGCTGGGTCCTCCCGAAACTCAAGGAAAACTTATGCCCGAGAGGTAATGACTGTTGTAGGAGAAGCACCGAAACGTGCCAAGACAGAAGTGGCTATTAGCTTTGATGATTCTGATCTTGAAGGGGTGAAGTTCCCCCATGACGACCCGTTGGTCATTATACCTGTAATAGGCAACTCTAAAACCAAGAGGGTTCTAGTAGAAAATGGAGCTTCCGTGGACATCTTGTTCCATGACGCCTTCATCAAGATGGGATATACCGATTTACAACTGACTCCTTCGAACATGCCCATATATGGGTTCAATGGGGTTGAATCTAAAGTAGAGGGAACTATTCGGCTCCCTGTGACAATAGGGCAAGGTTCACAAACAACAACTCAAATGTTGAACTTCTTGGTGATTAAGGCAACCTCGACTTATAATGCAATCCTTGGGAGGACAGACCTTCATGCATTGAAGGCTGTTGACTCAACTTACCATTTGAAAATCAAGTTCCCAACAAGGAATGAGGTTGGTGAAGACCAAGGAGATCAAAAGATGGCTAGGAGTTGCTATATAGCCGCGTTAAGGCCTGATGGATTCGGGGGGGCAGGTTCTCCCAATTGAGGACATGGATTCAAGGGATGATGAAGATAGAAGGGGAAAGACAACTGAGGATTTGATCCGTATCCCTTTAGTTCTAGGAGAACCAGATAAAGTCACTTACATTGGAGCATTGTTGCCTGAACCCTGGAAGGGCAAGATTATATCTTTCCTCCAAGAGAATGAAGATGTTTTTGCTTCGATAACAGCTGATATGCCAGGGATTGATCCTCAATTAATAACTCACAAGTTGAACGTAGATCCCGAAAGGAAGACGGTGAAGCAAAAGAAGAGGAACTTTGCTCCAGAAAGGCAAGAGGCCATAAAGCAAGAGGTAGATAAGCCCTTGGAAGTAGGATTCATTGAAGAGATTCAATTCCCTGAATGGTTGGCTAACCCGATAATGGTCAAGAACGCCAATGGAAAGTGGAGAATGTGCGTAGACTTTACGGACTTGAACGATGCAAGTCCTAAGGACTGTTTTCCCCTTCCAAGGATCGACACTTTAATAGATGCCACTGCAGGGCACAAAATGCTAAGCTTGATGGATGGCTTCAGCGGATACAACCAAATTAATATGCATAAGGATGACATTCACAAGGTATCATTCATTACTGATTTTGGTGTTTATTGCTACTTAGTTATGGCCTTTGGACTCAAGAATGCAGGTGCCACATACCAAAGGTTAGTGAACAAAATTTTCAAACATCTCATTGGCAAGACCATGGAGGTTTACGTGGATGACATGTTAGTCAAAAGCCTTGATAAGGCCGATCACATAGAGCACCTCCGAGAGGCATTTGAAGTGCTGAGGCGCCATAAAATGATGTTGAATCCTGCCAAGTGCACCTTTGGCTTAGGGTCAGGCAAGTTTTTGGGTCTGATGGTCTCTAAACGAGGAATTGAAGCCAACCCCGACAAAATTAAAGCAATTTTGGATATGGAACCACCGCACTCTATTAAAGATGTTTAGAACCGCACTAGGAGAGTGGCAGCATTGGGAAGATTCATCTCCAAGTCAAGGGAAAAGTGTCTACCCTTCTTCAAAGCATTGAAGAACATGAAAATTTTTGAGTGGACAACAGAAATCCAAGAACCCTTTGAGGCCTTAAAAAAATACATGACTGAAGCACCATTGTTGGCAAAACCAAAACCTAGAGAAACGCTCTATCTATATGATGTGTAAAAATAATGTAAACTGCAAGCGCACAGTGTTCAGTTGTAGCAATCACAGATCGATCCACAGAGACTATGTATTTTCGAAACCCTAACAATTAACTCAGGCGAACTAGACAAATAAGATTTGAGTTGAGATTTGTTTAACCTAATTAATAATTAAAATCAAATAAGGAAAACCTAGGAATCCGAATCCATTAATCAATCACAATTAATATCAACTCACCCTAAAATCAATTCTCTTTCCTTCACAAATAAGATATATCAATTAACGAGACAAGCATATACTATGAAACTTGTTATCTAACAATAACCTATCAAAACTTCATTGAGCAAGCATAGGCTATGAAAAATAAATCCGGTAACAATAATATATCAAAATCACTTTGTCAATTGAACAATTAAGCACCAAGAAAAATCACGAGAATCAATTAATAGGAACGAGAAGATGTCAACAATAATCAAATTAACTTCATCTTCATCCTAGGAGATTAACTTAGCTAGACATGGCAGAAGAAACAGAACAATTAAATATAAAGAATGCAAACAAAAGTGTTTGAATAAAATATAAAGAACTTGTATTGAAAGACAATAATAAATCTATCATACTCCTAATTATCAGATCTAAACTAAATTCTAGGTAAACAAAATTCTAGATGTCTAAATTGATTTCTCAAATACAAGAGAGGAGATCTATATATATAGGAAAAATAATGGGCTTGGGTTCTTTGACTACAAATCGGATTCTGGAAATATTTCCTCAATTCCTTTTTCTTCTCCGATAAGTTTTCCAATTTTTCTCCAATTTCCTTTTGACTTCAAGTATTTCCATCTCCTTGCCTTTTTACCTTTTTCTGCTTGAAATATGATTTTATTTATTTTCCTACAAAACAAAAGAAAACAATTTATTAAACAATAAAATTACGAAAACAAACATAAAATAGGTATTAAAAATGTATTAAATTATGGACCTATCAAATGCCCCCATACCTATCTTTTACTCGTCCTCGAGAAAAACTAATATATTATAAACTACTAACTAATAGATAATACCACTTCCGTAGGTGATCACGGTTACATTTGGCATATGCAACAAGCCCTTTAAACCCCTAGGCAGCCCTAGTGGACGAGTGAGGTCTCGTGAGGGCCTATAGTGAATGTACCCACAAAATTCATCTAGCTCATGTAAAATATCGCATGACAATGCAACGCCACACATACAAGTCCTCTCATGCTTCATCAACTTAAGAATCAAAAATGACTTTGCAATGTCTTGTCGTGGAAGATGCAAGGATTCACATAGTCTACTCAAAGAAATATGCATAAGTGCTCAAACGTCCATGTCAAGTGTAAGAATAAGTTGGTAACCATGCTAAGCCCACAAGAGTACACATTTGAGTCAAAACTCGGGATCTCAAATGCAGAAATAAGCAATAACTCACCTTTCACTCACAAAAGAATATTCACTCAAGAACAAGGGTAAGTGTATCACTCTATTCCAGCAAAATCATAAACATGCTTGACATTTGGTATCAATCTAACTTTAACACAACATACATCAATGATGATAATCAAAAGGTCTTTATTTGGGTTGTAATGGGGCTAGGGACAAGGTATGTCAAGTAAGGCCAAATAAGGTGAAGTGTCAAAAGCTAGTAGGCACCATAATTAATCATACACATCACCAAACATCCTCCCCACAACTGAATTTTCTGATTTTCTTTCAACAAAAGGCTTGATTAGTCGAATGAAGAAGGATCACACGAACATAAGTATGCTCTCATAATATATTTATTTTTCTTTTTTTTCTTTGTTTCTTTTTTTTTTCTTCTTTTTTTTTTCTTCTCTTTTTTTTTCTTTTTTTCTTTCGATTTTTTTTTCGAGAGCTAAGAGATAGATATAAGTAACCACAATCCTCCTTCAAAAATTTATTGAACAACGACTATCAAGTAAGCAATCAAACCAAATATTTCCTCAAAAGTAATGAACAAAAGTAAACCCATCTTACACACCTTATTACTCCCTCAAGTTCCTACTAGCCATTGACAATTTGGGATCAAGCATAAGTAAGGCTACACAAGAAAAAGGTCCAGGCAAGTAACATGGTATGTCACCGAAAAAATAGGATTAAGCTCAAGAGGGTAACTAATTGATCATATATAAATGGTGTGGTAATTTGGAAAATATAGGTTATTCCTAAATGCCTTTATCATCTTATCATCAAATAATGTCATGCATTCAAGAAAGGTCTCAAACAAGTGCTAGCAATGCAAACAACATGTGGACACTCAAGCAAACGAATATAAAATGCAAAGGATATGCATATAGGCTCAAAAACTCACATGGTGGTGAAAACATAATCAATCCCAAGCAAAAGATCTCTTCAATGCACCAACTTGTACTCAAAGCATGGAAACCAAATCATATTGCACATATTCATGTCCTTTTAATTACTTACAACATTCAGTAAGTCTACTAGTTTCAACTTGCTAGTGTATGTGTGTGAACAAGAACTTAGCAAATCACTTCTTAATCAAAAGTATCAGAAACACAAGATTACTATAGCATGTAAGGGTGCATAAAGCCACTAGCAATCATTTCACAAGGCTAGAATTCTACAATTTACAACACTAAACTTCTTTTTGGGATTTTTTCATTTTTCAATTTTTTTTTTTGAACTTAGCAAATCACTTCTTAATCAAAAGTATCAGAAACACAAGATTACTATAGCATGTAAGGGTGCATAAAGCCACTAGCAATCATTTCACAAGGCTAGAATTCTACAATTTACAACACTAAACTTCTTTTTGGGATTTTTTCATTTTTCAATTTTTTTTTTTTGGTTTTTTTTTAATAATACTACTAAACCCCTCCCCCATACCTAAATCATGCATTGTCCTCAATGTATGCAAATGAGAGAAAAAAAATGACAAAGTAAAAGGACAAGAATACCTTATAAGGGAATGATGGAGATACATAAGAATACCTATAAAACACACACACACACAATAAACACACTCACACACACTTGTTCCCCCATACCTACACTTGACTATGGGAGACACTTACAAAAACGCTTACTAACCAATACCAGATCGAGGAAAAACTAACTTCGTAACACAATCAACAAGCATGTGAAACTCACCCATAAAGACAACATTATCCACTAGAGAAAGATGATCTTGAACCAGAATAAAACTCATACTAACATAATTCATAGACCAATTAGATGCTTCTTTATGTTGTTTAAGAAAATTAATTACTTGAAATTCTTGGGTATGAACTATGTCACTAGAGATAACAACATGATGAGTTTCATTATTAACTACCAAAGACTGATCAAGAGTAGAAAAAGATGGATTAAAATCAAGTGGGGGTGGCTCACCAACAGATATCTTAACAAATAACTTAGGATTAAAAGAACTATCCTCAAGTTGGGTTTCATGCTTAGAACAAATAGCATTTAATTCATCTAACATTTCATCAGAAGAAAAATTCTTATACAGCTCATGAAGTTCTTTATTACTCTCACACTCTAACAAAATATCATTCTCAAGAAAAGACTCAATTGCAATATCCTCAAGATGTGACCATGAAACAACCTCATCAATCAAATTAACTCCTACGGGTTGTTCAAAAAGCTCATTAGGTTGATTACCTACATTAAAGACATTAAGATCTATTGTCATGTTTCCAAAAGTGAGTTTCATTGAACCATTCCTACAGTTGATCAAAGCATTAGAGGTGGCAAGAAAAGGTCTTCCTAGAATGATGGGAATTTGATTTTTGAGATTTTGGACAGGTTCGGTTTCTAGAACAATGAAATCGACAGGGAAGACAAAATCACCAACCTTAATCAACACATCTTCCACCATACCCTTAGGAATTTTGACAGAATGGTCAGCTAACTGAAGAGTGATAGTAGTTTCTTTAAGTTCACCTAAACCCAGGTCTTGATAGACAGATAATGGAAGAAGATTCACACTAGCTCCTAGATCGAGTAAAGCTTTATCAATGAAAGTATTACCAATGACACAAGAAATGGTAGGACAACCAGGATCCTTATACTTCAAAGGAATTTGATTTGACAAAATAGAGCTAACATTAGATGTTAGGAAAGCTTTTTTAGGAACATGAGTGGTTCTTTTATGAGTACACAAATCTTTTAGACACTTAGCATAAGAGGGAACTTGTTGAATTGCATCTAAAAGAGGAATGTTAATCTTGACTTGCTTGAAGACTTCCAAAATCTTATCTAATTGAGCAGATTGTTTGTTTGGAGTAAGTTTGTGAGGAAATGGGGCTTTTGGCTTAAAGACTTTTTCAATAGACACATCAGATTGGGATTTTGAAGGTGGTTCATCGGAGGGTGATGACTCATTAGATTCAACTTCTTCAGGACTCTTGGGATTGGAAGATTGTTTAAGACTAGGATTCAAGAGTAGCGGATTTGGTTCAGATGTAAGCTTATCTTCTGCTTGAGTATTGACACCAGCATGATTATTGAATTGATTACCAGACCTTAGAGAGATAACAGAATTCACATTTTCATGAGACTTTTGATTTGGATGAAATTTAGGATTAATCTCGGGTTGACTAGGAAATCGATTTTTCTCTCTCTCACTGATGGTGTTTGCCAATTGACTAACTTGGACCTCAAGCTTAGATATGGCTTGAGCGTTGGAATTTAGCAATTGCCTATCTTGGGTCATAGTGTTCATGAAATTTTGTTGAGATTTGAGCAATGCCTCTAAACTCTTTTCAATGGAAGTAAATCTTTTATCAGATTCTGCAAAACCAGGAGGATTCAAAGGGACTGAATTTTGATATTGACCGAGATTTTGTGGAGGATATGAGTTAGGATTTTGAGTTGGGTATGTTCCATGAGAAATTTGGATGATTTTTCCAACCAGGATTGTATGTGGATGAATAAGGATCATTCCTAACTCTAGATTGAAACATGGAATTGGCTTGTTCAATTTCAGGACAATTTTCTATCAAATGAGTAGGAGAATTACAGTTTGCACACAGAAACACTTGTGAGGACACCTTGTTGGTTTCTAAGGCTTCTAGACGTCTAGTGAGAGTAGCTAACTTAGCTTCGGTTGCAATAGAATTACCAACTACGTGTACGCCCTTAGATTTTTCAGTTTCCTGACTGGGTTCCCTAGTTGACTCCCACAACATTGTCCTTTCAGCTAACTCTTCAAAAAATTGCCAAGCTTCTTCATCAGTTTTATCCATAAACCTACCATTACACATAGACTCTAACAAGGCAGTGGTTTGGCTATCTAAGGCTTCATAGAGAATTTTACAAAGTCTCCATTTTTCTATACCATGTTGAGGACACTTAGACAACAACTTTTGAAATCTATCAAAATATTTCCAAAAAGGCTCATTTGAATTTTGTTGAAATTGGTTGATTTCATTCCTAAGCCTGTTAGCCTTATGGTTGGGAAAATATTTTTTAAGAAATATAGCAACAAATCCCTCCCATGTGGAAATAGAATTAACGGGTAGACTATACAACCACTGTTTAGCATCTTCTTTTAAAGCAAAGTTAATGAGTCTGAGCCTAATGGAATCCTCACTTAGTTGTTGAAGTTTTTGTAAAGCACACACTTCCTCAAATTCTCGAATGAAAAGATATGGATCCTCTCCCTCTACCCCAACAAACCTAGGTAACATGCTAATGTTATGATGTTTGATTTCAAAATTGTTTGCGGTTACTGCTGGTAGCACTATGCATGAGGGTTGAGCGGTACGAGCGGGGTAACAACGTTCTTTAAGAGAGACAACCATGACGGTTGTTGGAATTTCTACTTCTTTTGACTCAATTTTAGTGGGTGAAGAGAAATCAAGTTGTCTTGCTACTCCAGGTAATGAAAGGTCGGATTGTCTCACTAATCTAGATGTATTATCTCGAACCCAAATACTTTGCATACAAGAGAAACAATCAACTAAGCACGTAGCAGACAAGAGCTATAAGTAAACACCCAAGAATATGCAAAATCAAAAGAAAAATCTATGTTATCCTAAAAAAAATCTAGACCTTGCTCCTAACAATAAGATACTACTAAAAGTAACAGCTCAAAAAGCATTCGTCGTGACTGGCCAGGCAGGAGGAAGCATTGCCAAGAGGCTAACCACCATTCTAGGCACCAGTCTAAAGGCCAGGTAAGCTTTCGCTAGTCCTAGACACCACCGAAAAATACTTAGTGATTTGTTCCTCCTAGATTCTCTTCCTAGTTGAGCGCGATATCCTAGGGCTAACGTCTAATTAATTTTATTAAGGAAAAGGAATGCAAGATGAATGAATTAGTGATTTGTGGGCCAAGGAAAGGGTGATGAAATCCCTCACCTTATCTTGAAATTGGGTGGCGCCCTTAAGATTGATTAGATGATGCAACACACAAAGATCGAGAAATAAACACTTATGGATGCACTACACTACGTGTTCTATTCTAAATTGTACGTACCTCTTTCCTCCAGCAATCACCACAATTGTATAATATGGAAAGCGATAAAGACAATAAAGAAATCTAGATGATGTGATCCTATGTGAGAGAATGAATGATGCAACAAATTGGTTTTTAACAAATAACTAACTAATATTTTTGGATTTTTCAAAATTTTAATTTTTTTGTGTTTTTCAATAATGATGGAAAAAAAAAACAGAGAGAGGTGATACGGAATACCGAAAAGCGCTTCCAAAAATTTCACAAGAGACGACGAGGCCTTCTAGCAATCTTCTTGTCCAAGCTTTCCTCCGCTTCACTATTACCTAAAAGACAAACAATGCAGAACAAGAAACTAATCCGAAGAATTAAATATCAAGGAGTGAAAATTACCAATAGTCCCCGGCAGCGGCGCCAAAAACTTGATGTGTAAAAATAATGTAAACTGCAAGCGCACAGTGTTCAGTTGTAGCAATCACAGATCGATCCACAGAGACTATGTATTTTCGAAACCCTAACAATTAACTCAGGCGAACTAGACAAATAAGATTTGAGTTGAGATTTGTTTAACCTAATTAATAATTAAAATCAAATAAGGAAAACCTAGGAATCCGAATCCATTAATCAATCACAATTAATATCAACTCACCCTAAAATCAATTCTCTTTCCTTCACAAATAAGATATATCAATTAACGAGACAAGCATATACTATGAAACTTGTTATCTAACAATAACCTATCAAAACTTCATTGAGCAAGCATAGGCTATGAAAAATAAATCCGGTAACAATAATATATCAAAATCACTTTGTCAATTGAACAATTAAGCACCAAGAAAAATCACGAGAATCAATTAATAGGAACGAGAAGATGTCAACAATAATCAAATTAACTTCATCTTCATCCTAGGAGATTAACTTAGCTAGACATGGCAGAAGAAACAGAACAATTAAATATAAAGAATGCAAACAAAAGTGTTTGAATAAAATATAAAGAACTTGTATTGAAAGACAATAATAAATCTATCATACTCCTAATTATCAGATCTAAACTAAATTCTAGGTAAACAAAATTCTAGATGTCTAAATTGATTTCTCAAATACAAGAGAGGAGATCTATATATATAGGAAAAATAATGGGCTTGGGTTCTTTGACTACAAATCGGATTCTGGAAATATTTCCTCAATTCCTTTTTCTTCTCCGATAAGTTTTCCAATTTTTCTCCAATTTCCTTTTGACTTCAAGTATTTCCATCTCCTTGCCTTTTTACCTTTTTCTGCTTGAAATATGATTTTATTTATTTTCCTACAAAACAAAAGAAAACAATTTATTAAACAATAAAATTACGAAAACAAACATAAAATAGGTATTAAAAATGTATTAAATTATGGACCTATCACTATACTTGGCAGTTTCAAACACCGCCTTGGGAGCTGTTTTGGTGAAGGAAAAATCAAAGGTTCAGAAACCCATCTACTATGTGAGTAAAATTCTGCACGGAGCAGAAGTAAACTACTCTCTGATAGAAAAGTTTGCTTTAGCCTTGATCATGGCCTCAAGAAAATTACGCCCGTACTTTCAGGCGCATAAGATAGAAGTCTTGACTGACCAACCATTAAGAAACATCATGCATAGTCCTAAGGTCAGCGGAAGACTGATCAAATGGGCGATTGAGTTGGGAGAGTTCGACATCAAGTATAAGCCTCGAACGGCCATTAAAGCACAAGCACTTGCTAACTTCATGGTTGAATGTACCATTGACAACCAAGAAGTCGGGGGGCAGGAAGTAGTCTTGGAGGGCAAAGAAGTTGAAAAACAAGTTGAAAAGATGGTATTTAAGGAATACTGGGTGCTCTATTTTGACGGGGCATCAAAAACAAAATTAAGTGGAGCAGATTTGGTACTACAAAGTCCTAATGGATTTCTTATTGAGTATGCACTAAAGTTGGACTTTTCAAAAACAAACAATGAAGCTGAGTATGAAGCCTTGATAGTCGGCTTAGGTTTGGCTGGGGCCTTGAGAGTTAACACTCTCAAAGTATGTGGAGACTTGAGATTGCTAGTCTCACAAGTAAATGGAGAATTTGAGGCTAAAGATGAAACCATGGCCAAATATCTGAAGCTTGTGAAAGCCATCATGACCCAGTTTGATGAATGTTATATGGAACACATCCCTAGAGAAAAAAACATGAAGGCCGATGCCTTGTCTAAATTTGCTTCTTCTGAGATAGAGAACTATGCCGGAAGTGTATACTTCCAAGTCTTGAAGACCCCGAACATCAATGGAAAACTAATAGTACCTATTGACATAGGTGGTTGTTGGATAGACCCCATTAAGGCTCATCTTGAAATCGGTTGGTTACCAAATAATGCCTTAGAGGCACGAAAGTTGACAGTAAGAGCATTGATGTATGCCTTGATAGAGGGGATCTTATGCAAAAAGTATTTTGTTATCCCTTATTTGAAGTGTTGAGGCCCCTAAGAGGCCGAGTTAGCCCCAAATGAAGTTCATGAGAAAATCCGTGGGCGGCCCTTGGGGGGCAAGACCCTTCAAGATGACCCGCTTAGGATTCTATTAGCCTGATCTGCTGGTTAATACGCTGCCTGATGCCAAGAATCTATGTGAAGAAGTGTGACAATTGTCAAAGGCATGCGTCCGTTGTGAGACAACCACTGGAGATGTTTACATCCATAAACTCCCACATCCCTTTTGCTATATGGGGAATGGATATACTTGGTCCACTCCCGGTGACAAGTGGCCAAAGGAAGTTCTTGATAGCAGTAAATTTACAAGTACATTTTTTATTCCACAACACATACCATGCTCTTGGAGCTTGCTTTAGTCCATAAAGTGCCTTATCCAATCTGTAGACATGATTTGGATACTTTGGATCAATGAAACCAGGAGGTTGTTCAACATAAACTTCTTCCTCCAGTTCACCATTTAAGAAAGCACTTTTAACATCCATCTGGAAAACCTTGAATTTCTTGTGAGCTGCATAAGCCAGAAAGATCCTGATGGCTTCTAATCTTGCAACAGGAGCAAAAGTTTCATCATAATCAATTCTTTCTTGTTGAGAATACCCCTTTGTAACTAGCCTTGATTTGTTTCTGATTATCACACCATCTGAATCAGTCTTATTCTTGAAAATCCATTGTGTACCAACAATTGACCTATTCTTTGGTCTTGGTACCAGTTTCCAGACTTCATTCCTTTCAAATTCATTCAATTCTTCTTGCATTGCAGTAACCCAATCAGCATCTTTGAGTGCATCTTCAACTTCAGATAGAAAGTTGTGATATAAACATTCATTCTGAGTTGCACTTCTTGTTTTAACACCTGCATCACGATCTCCAATTATCAAATCAGGAGTATGATCTCTTGTCCATTTCCTTGCTGATGGTAAATTATTCCTTGAAGTAGATGCTCCCCCTGGATTGGTGTTATCTTGATTAGAAGAATTTGCTTTAGTAGAAGTTCCCCCTGAATTGTTGATGTCACCTCCTGATGGATTATCAAGATTGTCACTTGAATCAGTATCTGAAGAATTTTCCCTTGATGATTGAGTAGACTCAGTATTTGTAGTAGTCTGTTGTTGCTCCCCCTCAACATTTGCACTACTAGATGCGTCACCATTATTTGCATCATCAGTATTAGCACCATCAGTATTTGGTGCTACATCAGGATTTGGTGTGTCATCAGGATTGGATGAATCATCAGGATTTGATGACCCATCAGTATCTGATGGTGTATCAGTATCTGATTCCATTTCTTCAGGTTCCCTGTTAGCTTCATTTTCAAAAATCAATTTATCATGTGAGTCTTCATCAATTCATGTTATCTTCTTATCATCAAAAGATACATGTATTGACTCCATGACAGTCCTTGTTCTCAAATTGAAAACTCTAAAGGCTCTTGATGCAGGATAGCTAATGAAAATTCCCTCATCAGCCTTTGTTTCAAATTTCCCTAGCTGTTCAGGATGAGTTCTGAGAACAAAACACTTACATCCAAACACATGGAGATGCTTCAAACTAGGTTTCTTCTCCTTGAGCATTTGATAGGGAGTTACACTATGTCTGTTTATCAATGTGAGATTTTGTGTATAGCATGCTGTGTTGACTGCTTCTGCCCAGAAATATGTAGGCAATCTAGCTTCTTCCAACATAGTTCTGCCAGCTTCAATAAGAGTTCTATTTTTCCTTTCTACTACTCCATTTTGCTGGGGTGTGCCAGGAGCAGAGAATTATTGAATAATTCCTTTGTATTTGCAAAACTCTTCCATCTTTGAATTCTTGAATTTAGTACCATTATCACTCCTCAGTATCTTGACTTTAAACTTTGAGCCAGTCTCAATCATTCTCACATGGTCCAACAGAATTTCAGGAGTCTCATCTTTTCTGTGCAGAAAGTACACCCAGGTGAATCTAGAGTATTCATAAACAATAACAAGAGTGTACCTTTTCTTACTGATGAACATTATGTTGACTGGTCCAAATAGATCAAGATGTAACATGTGATATGGTTCACCAATAGAGGATTCATATTTACTCTTGAATGATGTCCTTCTCTGTTTAGCTTTTTGACATGCATCACAGAGTCCATCAGGAGTATACAAAGCTTTAGGCAATCCTCTAACCAAATCTTTCTTAACCAACTCATTGATATTGCTGAAGTTGAGATGAGAAAGCTTCTTGTGCCAATTCCAACTTTCATCTACTGATGCTTTACTGATGAGACAAGTAGGAGAGCCATAAGTATTTTCTTGAATGTTGGCTTCATAAATGTTACCATGCCTGTAGCCAGTGAGTGCAACCTTTCCTGATGCTTTGCTGACTACTTCACAATGAGTGGAATAGAAGTTGACATGATAACCTCTGTCAGTGATTTGACTAATACTCAACAGATTGTGTTTTAGTCCTTTCACTAGAGCTACTTTTTCAATGATGACATTTCCAATGATTATATTGCCATATCCCAAAGTTTGTCCAATGTTGCCATCTCCATAAGACACAGTTGGGCCAGCTTTTTCCTCATATTCTGATAACAGGACTTTGTTTCCAGTCATGTGCACAGAACATCCACTATCCATGACTAACACATTTTTCCTTTTTCCCTGCAATCAGAATTACAATCCACTAGTTAGAATATTTAGGAACCCACACTTATTGGGTTCCTTTTCCATGCATTTGTCTAAATTTAGCAGCAGAAGACTTCTTGACTTTAGCAGTTCTGACAGGATTTGCTTTGTGAGTATCAGTATTGACAGATGCATGTTTCACATTGACATCCTTAATGATACCATAATTTGCACTTTTATTAAACTTAGGTAAAGGATCATAAAAGTTATAGTACAAACTATGATATTCTTCACAAGTATAAATAGAATGTCATTTACTACCACAATGAAAACAAGACTTCTGTGGTTTATAAAATACTGATCTACTCCTAACATCAGACTTAGGAATTTCAGTAACTTTCTTTTTACTCTTCCTGCAATCAATAGCAAGATGATTAGAGTTTCCACAGTTAAAGCAGCATTTTCTAGGTGCATTTGGGATAAACTTATAGTTATTCTCTTTATTAATCCCAACTTTACCATTCCTATTTCTCTTGACAGTTGGTAGATTTTGTTTACCAATTGCATCACTAACTTTTTCTCTAAGTTGTTTCTGAGACAATAAATCTATATTTTTCTTTTCAGTTTTCTTGACAGGTCTAGACTTCACATTAGAGACTGAGTTATCAGAAGTAGATCCCTTTTCAAAAGTAGAATTGGGATCATTACCAAATACAAATTTAACAGGCTTAATCTTTGATTTGGTCTTGTCTATAACATGTCTATAGGTCATTGGTCTTACTGTCTCATCTATTACAACTTTCTTTTTCAACTTCTTATCCTCATCTGACTTATAACCTAGACACTCTTTCCAATTCTTAGAAGCATTTATTTCATGAAATTTCCTTCCAGAATCTGTCCAGGTTCTGATCTTCTCTTTAGCATCCTCAAGTTCTTTTTCAAGAGCAGTGCATTTAAATTTCATCTCTAAATACATGGGTTTAGCATTATCACATTCTATCAGTACTTTTTGCATAAAAGAGAATTCAGTTTCTAGATGCTCATTCCTTTTCCTAAGTTCAGACATCTCAGATAAGATCCTAGTATTCTCAGCAGTTTGACTTCTAAAGCTAATATGCAATGACTTTAGAAAACGTCTTAACTCAGAAGCATTTTCAGTATCAAAATCAAAGACAGTATTTAGTACCTTATCACCAGGAACATCAGATTCATCAGTATTGGCCATTAGGGGATAGTTGACCACCTCAGTGTCAGATTCTGAGGAAGAGTCCATCCAATCCTTGCTTGAAGTGATGAGTGATTTAGCCTTCTTGCACTCAGTTGCAAAGTGCCCCATTCCATTACACTTGTAGCATCTAACCTTTGACTTGTCAAATTTGCCACTTTTGCTGTCCTTTTTGTTGTACTTGTCTTTGTCAGTATTGAAGGTCTTTTTCTGGAAGTTGCCTTGTCTTCTAGCCTTCCCGAACTTCATCTTTTTGAAGCCTCTGACTATCATAGCAACCATCTCTTCCATGTCTGAGTCAGAAGAATCATCATCAGTATTGGCATCAGGATTGCCATCAGTATCTGATGATGAGTCATCAGGATCTGATTCAACTATTCTTGATTTCCTCCTAGAGACCTCCACAGCTTTTCCTTTTGATTTAGCCTCAACTTTCAAGGCAATGGAATTTGCCTTGCTGCTTTTCTTATTCTTCCTTTGTTGAACCTGAAGATCATAGGTTCTCAGCATCCCATAAACTTCATCAAGAGACACAGTGTTTAGATCATACTGATGTCTAATGATTGATGTTTGGGTATCCCATTCTTCTGGTAAAGCTCTCAGAAACTTGTTATTAGAATCTTCAGATACATACTCTTTGCCTACTAATGATAGATTATTCAAGAGTGTTAGGAATCTATCATACAAATCGGTAAGGCTCTCATCAGGTCTTGCATCAAATTGTTTATACTCTTGAATAAATAGAGCTCTTCTGTTTTTCTTGACAGATGTAGATCATTGGCATTGAGTTTCCAAAGTATCCCAAATTTCTTTTGCAGATTTGCATGCAATAACCCTGTTAGACATGACAGCATCAAGGCTGTTATGAAGGATATTCTTTATCTTTGCATCTCTGAGAACGTCAGCTTTCTCTTCAGGAGTCCATTCACTTTTTACCTTGACCACGTAGTGTTCAGGTACAGTATCTGTTTGTGTAACTATTCTTGTAGGAACATATGGTCCATCACGTATCCTGTCCAAATAGTCAGGATCCATAGCCTCCAGGTACATCAGCATCTTTACCTTCCATGTTGGATATTCAGTTTTCTTCAGGATGGGAATTTTCATGCTTTCATACTTTGTCGACATCTTAGATCGCATCTGATTCAAATTTAAATCAGTTTGCTCTGATACCAATTGTTGCCCAGTAAATAACAATTGTAGAAGGTGGGTTGAATACAATTGTATAAGATTCTCGACTTAATAAATTATGCATCACAAATATGAAAGAATAATAACAGCTTTATTAAATCTGATATAAAATTGTTACAAACTCTCTCAAGAAATTCTGATGTTCTTGAGAGCTTCTAGGTTACAAAAATACTCGTGTATGTGTTCAATCTAAATCGAAACCTAAACTGTGTTTATATACTACACAACTTCTCTATCAATTACAAGATAAGTCCTAATCAATTACAGATATTGAAACATATCCTAAATTGACAGCTGCATTCCTATAAACTAGGAACCAACAAAATAAACTTCCTTCTTTAACTAGACTCATAAACCAACTCGAAATAGAAATCCTGATGATCAATCATGATCACAGTCCTGATATACATCATGATGACAATCCTGATACTGACGCTTGAGCAATACTGATGACCATGCAATACTAATGACGTCAGCAATCCTGATCAGTTGAGTCTAGATCCTGACGATCATTGAATCCTGATCTAACAGTAAATCTTTAAATATAACACTTTAAATTTAGAATTAATTATAAATCAAGTAGTTCTTATATATGTATTGCATATATACTTCGAATTTGCATAAATAATATACACAATAAATATTGAATATTGGTTGACTCAGTCGAGTACTCGAAAATCCAATATCAATTAATTCGGATTTGAACGAGAACTCGGTCAAGTACTCGAATATTAAAGATGAGTACTCGAAAATTGACCGATTTTTCGGATTTTGAAGATGAAATCGAGTTAAACCGATTTTTGAGTTTTAGAAACTTGATCGTACTCTCTTAAAATTCATATATTGTCATATTAATATACCTTGTCAAAAGTTCAATATAAGCTGTTTAAACTTAGAACTGATCATACCGTAAACTTTTATAAATAATTTGTGCGGCGTAGTACATACCCTCAATACATATATAAAAACAACTAGTTTACAATTAGTTATAGATTTAAGGTTCTACATATAATACAAATATGTATTTTACTATATAAAAAAATAATTTTGGTTCACCTCCTTTTAGGGAATTAAGTTTTTTGTATAAGAAGGATTGTTACTTTAAAGAATAATGTTAGGGGATTCGAAATGAATTTAAAAATATTTGCAAATGGCACGTGATATGATTTCGTCATAATTTAAGTGTTGTAACAACGTATATTATAATGCACGTGAAATTCATTTTATTTGTGAAGAAATGATGAATTAAAAATTAACACATATCATTTAATTTTTTTTTTTGAGAATAGAGTTGATTGCTCTAACATTTCTCCACTTTAAAATATCAAATCTCATCAAAAAAAAATATGTACCTTATTATATTACTAATCAAAACATGTCATCATTCAAAATATTATCAAAGAAATTATGTATCATAGTTTTTTCTCAATACACACGGATTTAAAACACAAACCTCAAATGGAGTCTTAATTTATTTGAATAGGAATCACCCCGTTCGAACTTTTTACTCACTTAATTATGATGCTTATTTGATTATGAAGTTCGTATCTGATGTATAATACAATCAATTTTACGTTTGATAAGATAAAAGTCCGACTTGCATCAGTTTCATTCAACCAGGCTTGGACTATCGCTGATGCGGAATTTATTAAAATACTACTTATTTTGCATCACAAACTCTTTGCATCGTTGCATGTCAAAGTCCAAATGCTAATACTAAATTAGAGGTAATATTACTAAATGCACAATTTTCAAGGCGTTCAAGTTTCGAGTTTCGGTGGTGAATTCAACAAGCAGAATTGAGTCATTTTTGTAGTTTTTTGGTTTCAATTTTCTGATCAAGACCACAAATCATATATTGGGCGATCGGTCGAGAATTCATGCTATCATCTTCATTATTTGGTGGCGGTTACTAATATCGGTTATCACCATAACTTTTTTTAAATTTTTGGTCATATATAAACTACTTGTAGGGGCATGATCTGCGTACATTTTACTGTCGCTAGACCCTGCTCTAAGCGGGATATACCGGATACGTTTTGGTTCGATTTGACTACTTGTTTTATCATTAAGAAAAAAATGATGTCAGGATGCAATGTTGCATGTAAATCCAGTAACCAAGACCTCAGACGCGCTTGACCCCGGGGGTCGTTTGTTCTGACTCTTCCAAGATCTCACGGACGCTTGACCAAGGGGCTCGTTTTTTACTCTTTTACTTTCTACTTATCTCACTATAAAAACGCAAAAAGGGTACGCACAATTGGAGTACTACTCGAAGTGAAAAAAGGAAGGGTTTATCTGATCTGAACACATCAAAGAAGGGCCGGAGTTGCGAAAAATGTAAGTACTTATTCTTATATTTAGTGAACTTGTGTAATTACATTAAGAAAATGAAATCAGAATCGTTTATATTTATTATAGTTTACAAATCTAGCATTGTAGGGTGTTTATAATCATTAATATCTTATTATATGCATGAATGAATCATATAGGGGTGATGACCGAATCAAAGAGGAGGCATTACGGGATATAGGGAAGGACCTTATATTAGGTCAACCACAGGTAGAAAACGAAACAACTGCTTGGTGCATTCATCAACTTAATCCAAAAAACCCCACGCATGTCGACCAAGATTTGCTTCTCAATCGTCTCGATTCCATCCCGCCCTTGGCTAATCCTTTAGTTTCCGATATTTCTCATCGCGAAACTAACGATCGGAAAAGGAAGGGAATTGAAAACCAGGGCGAGTGTCAAAATACTGAGCTGCACCAGAGCCATGAGGTATATGCATATAAAGTTATAAACTGTTGTTTCTCTCATTCAGTGAATTGAATTAGTCTCCCTTTTTAGGTACACAAACAAATGTCGTCGTTTAGCGGTGTGGGTGTGGCTCCACTAGATGATTTCTCTTATGATGAATATATAGTGTCTCACTAGGAACAAAATTTAACATATACAATAACCTGCATCTAACATGTTGATTGTTTACTAATGTTCATTTTAAAATCTGGTACGAGCGGAGTTGCATGGGGAAACAAGAGGGCGACTCACCATCCAAAAAGAAAAATTTAGCGCGTGAAGCCCGCAATCTCGCTGAGAGGGTATAGATAGCTAGTATACTACGTTTTGTTTTGGTAACCTAATATACTACGTTTTTTAGTCCCGGAGAAGATATATATGTCTGAGATGTTTGTTTATTTGGTGTAATTTTTCGCAGACACGTAGAAGTAAGATCACCGAGAAGTTTCAAAAACTTCAAGAACTCTTGTCACAAGGCAGCAATACGGTATGCTATATTTATACATTAATAATTTATTGATCACTATATATTATTCTCTGCCACATGGTATGGGGGTATGCACTCTCTCTCTCTCTCTCTCTCTCTCTCTCTCTCTCTCTCTCTCTCTCTCTCTCTCTCTCTCTCTCTCTCTCTCTCTCTCTCTCTCTCTCTCTCTCTCTCTCTCTCTCTCTCTCTCTCTCTCTCTCTCTCTCTCTCTCTCTCTCCCTCTCTCTCTCTCTCTCTCTCTCTCTCTCAAATTGTAATGTGTTTTTATCTTCTCAAATTATAGGCTAGTCAAGCTTCGACACAAGATGGAGCACTGACTTATATAAAATCAACTACAGAGCTACTACAGGTACATACCTTGACAAACTCCCTCGTTAATTTTTAGGGCACACACATTTTGAAATTTCAGTAACATATTGGTACTGTTTAATTTGTTAACTTGTCTTTGAATTAGGGATAATGTAAGAATTTTCTTATCACAGATGTTAGCTAAGATGTCTCCCGTGAATGCCAAGGCTATTGAACAATATTACCCTCGCAAATTCGCGTGAACAATATCTCAAATTTCTTCAAACTCATGGTATATATCTTAATTACTTTCTTAATTTAATTACTAAATAATTAACGGTATGTATCTTATACTTAACATGTATTTAATTATCTATACATAACATGAAGCGAAATGTTTACATTTGCAGGCTAATCAATGTTGATGAACCTAGTGCAGTTTGCTCTGGTACTTTTGCATCCAGGCACTGTGGCACAAGAATTATTTAATAGACAAACAATGATGAGAGAGCTGCTCTTGTACTTGTAGTAGAGTATAATATACACGTAGGTGGCGATAGAATCAGGATCGCAAATAGCTCAGTTTAAATTCTTGCTAATTTTTAGAGATTGGACGGAGTTAAAATAAATTTTTTATTGTTTTATAACTAAAATTCGTGATTTTATGAAAAAAAACAATTTACCAAAATTTTTAATTTAGCAGGGATTAAGTCTAGGATATACAGCTCCCCCTACATTTAATCTGCAGCTACGCAAAATTGTTGAAGAATATTCAGTCGTGTATATATATAATGCAGAAGGAGAACAAAGTCTTCTGTTGTATACTTTTGGAAGAGCAAACTGGTTTCTTCTCCTGGAATTAATTGATACTGAAAGTAAATACATGCATATATAGCAGACGTAGTGCTGCTAACCACTACTCCTAAAAACTCTCAACTACACTGAACTCTCCTAATAATGCTGAAAACAAACCCACGACTAAATCATCTCCTGTAGACTAGGATGACAATTTATTTAATTTAAAACAACTAACTAAAACAATAAAACAAGTTTAAGATTAATTTCCAACAAAAAATATATTATACTCATATATAGGAAAAATATTAGAGTACTCAACAAATTAAATCTTTCAAATATATATTTGTCTATCTTGATAATATTCCTAATAAAAACATAAAACGTTGCGTGCATATATATATATATATATATATATATATATATATATATATATATATGTTCAGGAATTAAAATTTATCAAATATCAACCATATTATTATGTACAAATTTTGAATTTTTTTATTGAATGTTCTAATTCAATATATAATTTGATCTCTTCTAACTTTGTTTGTAACATGTGACTAAGGTGGTGGAATTTATAAAATACTAGTACAATCGTTTCCAATAATGAGCTTAATTGTCTTCTTGCTTTATTGGCGAGGGATGTGCTCCCTTGTGACTAGGTTGAGATTTGTGTTCAATGCTAAATGCTACTGATATCGTGCGTGTTTGGGGTATCATAAAAAAATTGATTTATAATTTAAAATGAGTAAGTGTCATATAAGTGATAAGTTGATCAATTCTTATAAGTTATATGGGTGTTTGGATAAATCTTTCTCTATATATTAAAAGCCAACAAAGGGCAAAGTTTGCCATTTTAATGGCTGTGAAGTTACGATTTTACCCTTATATTTTTTAAAATTACAAAAATACCATTCTTTAATGAAAATGTAAAAATTGTGAAATTATGTTAATGATGGGAATCGAACCCTTAACATATCCATGTCAAACTCATGTCATAACCAACTGTGCTACACTTTGTTTTGAGCTTATATTCAAACTCTTATTAGATAAACCACCTCTTCTTCCAATTTTTTTATTTTTTGAGTTAATAAACATTGATTTATATTATTTTTAGAATATTGCACAATACATAGTTATAATAAATATTTTTAGCAATTGAACATAATCTACAATTCTGTTTTATCAATTTAAATTATTGATATATGTCATTTTAATACCTTGAATTTATGATTTTGCCCCTACATGTTAAAAAATTACAAAAACGTCAACTCTTTTATATTTATGCAAATAGTAGATAAAATTATGTTAGTGTAGTAAATTGAACCATTAATCTTCTCTAATCAAGCTCATGCATAAGTAGAATAGTACATTTTGTTTTAAGTTTTCTTTAAAATCTTATTAATGTTAATTTTTCTTCTTCTCTCATCTTCTTTTTTATAATTTTTTATTTTTAAATAAATAAAATGTTGGTTTATATTATTTATAAAATTTTGCATTGTATATAATTACCAAAAATATTTTAATGGATTGAGCATACTCTACGATTCTCTTTCTTTTATTTTAAATGATTGATATAAAAAATAAAATTTTAAAAGAGTATAAGATTATAGATAACGTATAATTTCTACATAATAATAAGATTATAGATAACATTTAAGATTAGAGTATAAAATTTTTATAAAATTTTAAAAGTAAAAAAATTGAGTGAGACGCCGCATGGATGACTTTTAAATAATATTAATAGATTTTGTAATAAGTCTCAGCCCTACGTTTATATCTGACAATGTTAAGACTGCATCGCCTATGTTATATACCGACAATTTTGTAATTTACACCGCAAGATAGTCTCGTGAGAGTGTGCAAAGATGCACCAACCTTCAGCTTCTTTTTAAAATCCTCTATCTCATTCACATGTGTTCGATTATATTACAACAACATTGTGTGCATTTAACGATTTATATTCTAGACTGCAAAAAAATAAAAAAAACCAAATCAATTGATCGCTGAAAAACAAACAACAACTACTAAGGCAAAATACCTATTTACAAATTATACTTTCTCCAACATAGAAAACTCCGATAAACCTGATTATAATTGCAACAAGAACAATAGTTCGACCGTGTTTCAAATTTTACATTGTTTCTATTTGTTCTTAATATCAATAATACTCACTATGAACAAGTCCCAAAGCCTTGGGTTTGGCACAGTTACGTTATCATATTAATTTACATACACTAATGTTATATACGGACTTTAGACTAAAAGATTTTAAGATGTGATCACGGTGTGTAGTCTTACGTACGTGACCAACTTTATATTTTATTTACAAGTATATTGTCATTTCGTTAAAAACACATTAGTTTAGATACATCCATATCATAAACAACTATACTAAAATAATCATTTAGATTATATTTAATTGTTGAATTTGATAAAATGCATTTCACGACATTTAAAACTAAATTAATATTTTGTCAAATGAAAATAATAATTTGATCTTTATTTTATAGATTTTTTTTCCAAATTTTGTGAAATCTTATTAAATATTAAAAAAATTAAATTTTTTTAATACAAATATAAGATAAATTCAAAATTAATTTTAATTACAAAATTGTTTCGATATATATACATTTTCGTGCGAAAAATTATTTCAGTAAATAAGCAGGCCCGTGCTTCGCACGGGTTTTTAGGCTAGTTTACTTATAAGTTAGTAAAGAATTTGCTAAATTAAATTTGAAAAAATAATTTTTAAATACAATGATTTCAACACTTGTATTTTAAATTAAAAAAATATTTTAAAACACAAATGTAAAAATATAAAATATTAGAAAAATAAAGAAATCAAAGAATAAGTTGATAAGTTAAGTAAAATATTGGTAATTTCTAACATTCAACTTATCAAATTATAAATTATAAGTTATCAAATAAGTTGAGTACACAAACACGTATATTACCGGGTAGGAAACTCGATCACACAGAATTATTTCCAAAATTTGAGAGAACACGCATTTTATAAATACAAGGAAAATGTAGGATTTTACGGTAAAAAAAAGTGTGTAACAAAATATCTTAAGTCTGGCATGCTAAAGCTAGCTATTAGCTAGCTAAGAGCATTTCCAAGAGATTTTTTAATTTCTTTTAAATATAATATAAAATATTAGCTCTTAGCAACTTGTTATTACCAAAATGACAACCTCGTCTTTTAACGTGACCTCGCCCTCTGTTAGGTCAAGGAAGGAAGGCCTGGGTTAGTAAACCTCTGAGGTGGCAGCTTCACTTGGGGCTTGTTAGCCAGCTTCGCCCTAATGTGGCCTCGCCCTAGGATAACTTCGCCCTGAGATGGCCTCGCCCCTCAGACAATCTCGCCCTCCCTAGACTTGAAAATAACTTCGCCTAAAAATGGTTTGAAGGCAATTTCGCCTAGAAAGGTGGAGAGTCTTACTTAGAATAAATAAAATATTTAATGACATCCAGGTTGATGAACTTTACTAGGAAAGTTGTGGGATATCACCGCTTTTAATATGCCTAGAGCTGGTCTTTCGCTATCTCTTATTAGATAAGCATTGACCCCGATAATCTCGGGTCAATCATTATCTTATCCTATCCCGAGATAATAGCGAGATCATGATAACTCATAAATAACGTATTAAAGGCGGTGATTACGGTCTTTCCGCTGTTAAAGAAGGAAACTTGGTCCATAGATTACTTGCTCTCCAAGAACTACGTTTGGCTTGATCCCTATAAATAGGGTACGTAGGCACATTGTATGGTACGATGCAAACTTGCAAACAAGAGAGAATTCAATATTCGATCTTAATTGTAACATATTCTCACATACAATCTCAGCCATCCCCAAATCATAAACCCTAATCTCAATAACCTACATTACATATTATCATCGGTCTCTACCACAATTCCAGCAACCCTCCCCGAATTGGTTATCACCAAATTCCTCCGTTAACAATTGGCGCTAGAAGGAGGGGCCTGACATCTTTGGAGGAAGGATGTCGCATCATACCGAAGAACCAGTGAATGCAGGTAACGACGCAAGGGAGGTTGAGATCCATACTACAGATCTGCCTCCTCCACCCCCCAGACGATCAGATCTGAGAGAGACTACCACGCCAGATCAGACAAACCCGACTCCTCGCCTTGGGGGAGATCCTCCTGTCCTGATGAGCAATACCGAGCTTTTGAGTCAAATTGCTCACATGGGAAACACGGTGAATAGAATGGCAGAACGTATGGAGTCACTTGAGAGAAAAAGAAGGTTACCGGAGCGGGCTCGTCAAAGCCCAGATTGGCGACGTACCTCAATTAGGGACAGGCGTCCCCCACGTACCAGCGGCCGACGTCAATACGCAACTGAAAGATCTCATCGCCCCGGGAAAGAACCTGTTACCGACCGTAGAGGATCTTCCAGGAAGGATACACCTCCCGAGAGAGAAATCCGCACAGTTGAGGAAACCCGTCATAACCGAAGATTTCAAGCTGTAACCCCAAGAGAATTAACCTATGAAGATGGTCTCACCCCATACGTGGAGTTCCCCCCTGATCGTCCCAGAAACCCCTCGAGACCTCCTACCCCAAGAGTTCAAGATCCGGGTAAATTGAGAATCGAACCTTATGGACGGCGTTCTAGACCGGTTTCACCTGATGACCCGCCCCAAAGGATCGAGGTCTATCAGAGGAGATATGGAGGAGGGCGACTCTCTCCACCGTGGGTGAGGACAGCCAGTCAGATGAGGGATCGTCCTAGGAATTCCCAGTCTGATGACGATGTTATGATAATAGATCCGATTCAAACTATCTACAGAGACGGACGTGCGAATCATGGAGCCCAGGATTCCAGGCAACCTCGCCCTCAGGAAAATCAAGCTTTGAATCAAAGGAGAGTTGGTGAGCACGCTCCTACGTATGGAACAATAGAAGACAGAGATATAATTTTTTCTCAGCACAACCAAGGCGGACGTCACGCTAATCATGGTAGTGACCCGCGACATCATAGGGAACCTACACCTCGAGAACCAATCTATCATCAGAGGGAACCTACACCTCAAAGATCTATACCTCAACGAGGACAGAACCCTTACTTACCAATTCCCAGTCTCTTTCAACGGGAACCTACACCTCATTCGGAGCTAGGAGGTAGAACTCAAACAATCCCAGGCTTGGAAGGTATCAATGTGAATGCACTACGAAGGCTTATTGCTCAGTTAGAAGGTCAGGGAGGGGCGATACCAGATGCAGCACCTTCTCCTTTTTCTGCCGCTGTTCGAGAGGCTCCTCTCCCACTAGCATTCAGAGGTACAGGAGATCTTCGCTTCAATGGAAGCACAGACCCCGCAGAATATATAGGTAGGTTTAATACAGAGATGGAGCTCTATCAAGTGGAGGACTTAACAAAGTGTAGACTTCTTGCCTCAACATTGAGAGGAAATGCTCACCAATGGTTTCAAAAGCTAGGACCTGCATCCATCACATCCTGGGAACAAATGCGTAAGATGTTTTTAATTCAGTTTCAGTCCTCAATTCATTATGCTCCACCCGTTACAACTCTGGCTAACATCAAACAACGAGATGGAGAGACCCTCCAAGAATACTTCAAACGTTTCAATGCAGAGGTTCCTACTGTTCGAGGGGCATCCGAAGAAACCATTAAGAACTTTTTGATTGCTGGGGTTCGTGTGGGTACTGATTTTTGGAAAAATCTGCAAAGAGAGGAACCATCAACGTTAGCTGCTTTGTATCTACAGGCTGAACCTTTTAAAAGAGAAGAAGAGGCTTTGAAGAGGAGTGACTATGGAGATACACCTCGGAGGAATAAACGGAAAGAGAGATCTCCTAGCCCCAAAACAGGAAAAAAGAACGATAGAGGAGATGTAAATCTAGTTGAGGATGGCGACCCGACCCGTGCAAGGTCCCTTAGTCCAAAGGGGAATAAAGGAAGAGATAGATTCGTCAGATCTCGATCGCCAAGCCCCCCAAGTTGTCCACCTCCGCCTCCGAATCGACGAGAAAATCAGACTTTGCCCTGCAAGTATTACACTCCTCTCACGGCGTCTATTGATTATATCTACGAGATTACCAAGAGTCAAGGTCTATATAAGAAGCCCGCACCATTGTCAAGAGCTGCTACGAAAGATAAGGGTAGGTACTGTGCATATCATGAGTCTCATGGACACCACACCTACGCTTGCAGACAACTGAAAGAAGAAATCGAGAAGTTGATAAAGGAAGGAAAGCTTACCGACTGGGTAGTCAAGGAAGTAAAGAAATACAAAGAAGAAGCTCCAGTTAAAGTAACCGAGATTATTGAAGGGTCTACGGAAGGAAAGGAACTTGAAAAGCCTGTGTTCGTAAGAGAGGAAAGCATACACACTATCTTTGGAGGACCTCACATTGGGGGAAACGGGAGAAATGCAATGGAGAGATACGTTCGGGAGGCTCAGCATCCGCCTTTGACCAATGTCAACCATCTATCAGAAAGACCTCCTAAGTTATTTAAGGGAGAAGACATTCAGATAATTTTCTCTGAAGAAGATGCTAGATGGGTACATCATCCTCACAGTGATGCTCTGGTAGTCAATGCCCGTATTGGGTCTAGAAATGTTCACCGGGTGTTTGTTGATACAGGGAGTTCAGTGAATATCCTGTACTATAGGACATTTAAGAAGATGGGGTTGATGGATAAAGAGCTGACTCAAGGAACGACTCATATCTATGGTTTTACGGGAGACTCTGTTCGAGTGAAAGGAACAATCAGGTTACCTCTTACTCTAGGGGAAGGTTCTCTATCTGCCACACAAGTCTTTGATTTTTTGGTAATCGATCAACCTACGCACTATAATGCCTTGTTAGGACGACCAGTTCTAAAGGAAATGCGGATTGTCACCTCAATTTATCATCTGTCCATGAAGTTCCCAACTCCAAATGGTGTAGGTTGCATCAAAGGATGTCAATACGATTCTCGTGATTGTTACAGCAGAATGATCAAATCATCTCGCAAAGAAAGTAAAGGCGTAAGGGAAGACTCCGATATGCTTGATTTTGATCAAGAAAGTACTCAGGAAACTCAAGCATCTTTCAAACCCCTGTATGCTAGTACTAATATGGTTTATACAATTGAGTTCCCAGAAGAAGAAAGGCTTCAGGATTATGAAGCTTTGGCAAGAAATGGAATTCCAATTTTCTTTTTGGAAGCCCCACCACCTGTGGGCGGAACTGCTGACATGTTGGAGGCAAAAGAGGTTTTGCAAGGAGACGAGGCTCCTTTGAACCAGAAATATGGGGTGTTAATGATCGAAGCCCCCCCCACCAAACCCTTTCTATGAGGGAATTGTTGAAGATGCCAGTGACGATGAAGCAGATCAGCGTAGAATACGAGCAAAGAAAGGTAAAATGATCATGGAAGATAGCTTGAAACCTTTGATAGAATTCCCAGCAGAAGTATCGGAAGCATTGTCCTCTCAGCTACCTAAGAAGGGCGAGGTAGTGTCCGTCCAAGAAATAGGAGAATCAAGTGGCACAGCAGATGTCGAAGTTGATCTAGATCCCCGTCTTCCTGAGGATGACAAAAAGCTAGCACCAGCAGAAGATACCCTCTCAATTTTGATGGAGGAAACGGCCTCCCCCAAGGTGCTTCAGATTGGGGCTAGGCTTGAGCCAGGCTTGAGGGCGAGGTTGATTGAGTTCCTGAAGAAAAATTTGGATGTTTTCGCCTGGAGTCACGCTGATATGGTAGGAATCGATCCAGAAGTTATGTGTCATCATCTCAACATTGACCCCTTGCGGAAGAAAGGATTCAGGCAAAAGAGGCGCCCGATTAGTGGTGAAAGAGCAACATCTTTGAAAGAAGAGGTTGATCGACTTATGCAAGTCGGCCTGGTTAAAGAGTCTTTTTATCCTAACTGGCTGGCAAACCCTGTTTTAGTGAAGAAGCCTAATGGAAAGTGGAGAGTTTGCATAGACTTCACAGATTTAAATAAAGCATGCCCGAAGGATAGCTTCCCTTTGCCCAGAATAGATCAAATGGTAGATGCCACAGCTGGGCACGCTCTTCTCAGTTTTATGGATGCTTATTCAGGGTATAATCAGATTCCCATGTATGAGCCTGATCAAGAGGATACCTCGTTCATCACAGATAGGGGGTTGTACTGTTACATAGGAATGCCCTTTGGCTTGATTAATGCAGGAGCTACGTACCAAAGGCTGGTCAACATGATGTTCAAAGAGCAGATCGGCAAGACAATGGAGGTTTATGTGGATGATATGCTTGTAAAATCTAAGCGAGCAGAGGATCACCTAATCCACCTGGATGAGACATTTCAGATATTAAGAAAGTACAGAATGAAGCTTAACCCTCAGAAATGCGTGTTTGGGGTCGAATCCGGAAAGTTTTTAGGATTTATGGTAAATCATCGAGGAATAGAGGCAAACCCAGCAAAGATACAAGCTCTTCTTGATATGAAATCGCCCAGGACGGTGAAGGAGGTTCAAAGCTTGACTGGTAGGGTGGCAGCCTTGAATCGTTTCGTATCCAAATCTTCTGATAAGTGCCGAGAATTCTTCAAAGTTATCAAAGGTGCAGGAAAGAGGTTCGAATAGACAGTCGAATGTGAAGAGGCCTTTCAACAACTAAAGGACCACATGGGATCCCCCCCCCCCCCTCTTATCTAAGCCTTTGGAAGGCGAGACCCTTATTTTATACTTGGCTGTTTCGGAATATTCGGTAAGTAGAGTCCTGGTTAGAGAGGAAGCCGAGGTTCAGTTCCCAGTCTACTACGTGAGCAAAAGGTTATTGGATGCAGAGACCAGATATAACAACATGGAGAAGCTTGTTTATGCCTTGATCTTAGCTTCCAGAAAATTGAGGCCTTATTTCCAGGCACACAAGGTCGAGGTCCGAACAGCGTATCCTTTAAGGCAAGTGTTGGTGAGATTCCAAGGCAGTGTGTACAGGAACTCAATGTATCGATAATAACTCAACACTAGAACAGGACAGGTAAATAATACTACGACTACACAGAAATCAGGAAGAAATGAAGATAGGGCAAATACAAGGAATCAAGATACAAGAAGTAATTCTGAAGTCTAGTTAAGGGTCACTGAAAGAAGTTCATTATCATGTTCATGCCTCAGTGAAGAATAAGGGTTGAAGACATTCAGGGTTTCAAAAGTATTGAAGATTCAGTATACAGTACCACTAGAAGATTTCAGTGTATTAGCATTGATTGTGACATAGACAGTGTAGGAAGCATAGGAATCCGAAAGCAATGAATACAGGGTAAAGGACAAAGGTTTAAAAGAAGATATGAAGACGTTGTCTGAATACCAATAAGGATTCCAGTGAAGGTACACGTGTTTATTGACAGTTAGTGTTTGAAGCAATCAAGAATGCAGCGACTTGTCAATTGTATTGAAATGAAGATGTGAAGGTTTGAATCACTGTTAGTCATCTGTGAACCAGACCGTTGCACGAGGCGTCAACACATACGAGGATGATCTACATATCTATTCTACAGAAGAAATTGATACAGTCAGACTTGGTTCTCCCTAAAAGTTCTAAGGAATTTATAGGAGAAAACAGGTCAGAACAGGATACGTCCAAACAGCTACAGGAACCCACTGAGCCAAAGTTATGAAAATAATAAACCCGAAAGAAATGCAGGTTGAGATAATTGGAAAGATGGAACCCCGGTTGGAATTGATATATGGTTTGCTAAGCAAAAGGAGTCCAGTTCCAGACACTCACAGACCGCGGCTTGGACTATAAGGATTTAAATAAATAATTAAATATTTTATTTAATTAGAAAATTATATTTATAAATATCTACATATTATTAGATATTTATTTATATATTTTCTGGATTAAATTAATTATTTATTTATTAAGATTAGAAGTTGTGCGGGTCGAAAAGCATTTTTAAGGAGCTGTCAGACTACAGGACGAATTACACAAAAGGACGAAATAAGCCCCTTTGGTTTTTCAAATTGGCCAGGTGAATACTCCTTCGATAGTTTTTGTTTTAAAACAAAACTTTCGATAGTTTTTGTTTTAAAACAAAACTTTCGATGGTTTTTGTTTTGAAACAAAGCTTTCGATGGTTTTTGTTTTGAAACAAAGCCTTCGATAGTTTTTAATTATTCTAAAAAGTAGATTGGACACCTGCTGCATTCTGATTGGTCGAAGCAAAATCTATCGGAAGATTGGTTTTGAAAAGTCTACAAATAGACAAAAGAAGTTCATCTTCTTCAGTAGTTCATATTTTAGAGTTCATCGTTTTTGACAGAGAGAGATAGCCGGAGAAGAGTTTAAGAGCTGGAATATTTATAAATTCGTAGACAGCCTTAAACTCTAATCCGTGTTTGTATTAAGTGAGCTTGAACTATTTGCCGCTAATCCTACGGATTAGAATTTGTAGCACCCTTCGAGGTTTATATTTATAAAACAATATATTCCCCGAATTGCTTGTGTTTGGCTTGGTTGATTTGATTTCGAGAACCTACATAGATCTATCCGAAGAAATCAAATTGCTATTCGTTTCACTTGAACACCTACCCACTGAGAGTATACTAATTTATTTATCCGCAAAAGATTCGAAAGAATTTTTTGATGAATTAGTGAGTATCGTATTCAACCCCCCCTTCTACGATACTTCGGGACCTAACAATTGGTATCAGAGCTTGTTAATCGACATACAGATTAGATCCGGGTATTTCAGACCAGTCAGACAAGAATTCTGAGGAGGCCAACTTCTAAATAAATTTATTTTATGAATTTATATTTTAATAAGTTTATTTTATAAATTTAAGTTAAAATGAATTTATCTTATAAATTTAATTTAAATGAGTTCATTATTTAAACTTGAATAAGTTTATTTGATTAACTTAATTTAAATAAATTTATTTTATAAATTCAAGTTAAATAAATTTATATTTTAAACTTAAGTAAATTTAATTTATGTTATGAATTTATTTTAGAGGTGCGGCACAGAGCAATTTGTAGTGTGCTAAAGAGACCCCTTAGAATTTGTGAATTGTAGTCAATTTAGGTGGCCAAATTTTTTTTGAGTCTGAGAAGTATGGTGACTTCGATAGTTTTTTTTTAAAAACTATCGAAGTGGTAATGCTTCTTTTTCAAAAATGGTCAGCCATTAACCATTTGTTTAGTTTTCAGAAATTATCGAAATGGATGATAGTTTCTTCGATAGTTTTTGTTTCAAAAACAATCGAAGTGCTTGAATTGGCCAGCTTTACAAAAGCACCCCGAATTAATATATTTCTGAGTTATTTATTTATTTCGAATTTTTGTTTAAAATTTTTTTTCTTAAATTCTAATTTTTCTTAAATATTAATTTACATGATTTAATTTTTAAGAATTCGAAATCTTGAAAATTAAATGTTTTGTAAATATTTATTTTTGATTAATTTATTTTTAAGGAAAATTAAAAATTCTGAATATTTAAATTTTTCTTAAGTATTAAATTGAGGGTGCTCAAGGGCTTGTAGAAGAAGATTCCTCCGGGTGTTAGAGAATTGAACGGACAAACCAACATCTCAGTAACGAGCATTAATGTTGGAACCTCAGAACAGAATAGAAGAATATCTAGTAGCTGAATCAGAAGAAGCTCAGGTAGAAAACCTCGAGAGACTAGACTAAAGATCAGTGTTTCACTTGTCAAGGAAGTTTAGTCACATCAGATTCAGAAGGAGTACAAAAGCTACATCCAAGGATCAGGCCTATTTATTCCGAAGCAAAGACTCTTCAAGATTCAGTTCAAGAGGTAGTTACAGACTGAGATGGTAACAAAAACAAGAGTGATAGTTTCAACTATTATAAGAACTATGTAACGAGAAACTATCAGGGTGTGTTACACAATGAAGAAGCCTAACAAACAAAGAAGAATAGGGACTCAGTTAATAGCTGAAACAGAAGTGGAATGCTTTGTTGAAGAAGCATCAGCACAAAACTTATGTTGCTTAAGGAAAGAGTTGGGATGGATCAGATGACGAGAAGATCATGGATATCTTGCTTTCATAGCAATCTCTGAAGATGATTCACCTCACATATCTCAGGTATCTTTTCCTTGAACCAATGCAGTATTTAATTCTCAATATTCAAAGCATGTACATAGGAGATCTTATATATGTGTGTATGAATATTTGTAGAATAAGATTTGCAAGTGAGATAGAAGCTTTCTTAAGAAACAACTCTTAGTTTTAGGGGTTAAGTTTCTGGCACATAAGACCTTAGTAAAGCTAAGTTTCAGTATCCCTAGTAGAACAAGATTTGCTCATTTATTCTGAATTGTTTGTTAAGGGATAATCAGTTTGAAGAATGGAGGAATTACCTTTAGAGTCAGTAGAATTTGTAGAACACCAAGCTGTATCTAAAACTGACTTAGGTAATAGAGAAAGTTAGATGCCATACAACAACAGAATGGATTAGATAGAATTAGTGATTTAATTGTTAATTCTTTTATTCCATGTTTGCTTAGAAAATTATTGAATATCTGTAAATCTACTTGCTACCTGTTACACTTGTGTATATTGGTTAAAGTAGAAAGTACTGAATTTTCTAAAATGCAGAACATGCCTAATTTGCACATCCCTTATCTGCAATGTCAAAATGCTCAATGTATGCCATTTATTCTTATTAACATGTTTGCTTATTTAAATATTATGAATGCATATCTTAGAACTTGCATTAATCATAGAAAAAGCATGTTTAAGAATCACATTAGAGCAACGACTGCAAGGTCAGTCAGAGATAAGAATAAGCATGTATAGGTTGAAGCTGTTGTTACCACTTTTAAAAGCAAAATCTCTAATCCATCTGGACCCAAGCAAATAAGTTGGGTACCAAGAACTGTCAATCCATTTGTGAGTGCAGGAAAATCAGGTTAATCGATTTATATGCTTTCTTGGTCTTTACTACTGAAGACATATGATCGAAGAAAGATCTTGCCATCAAATGTGATTGAGAAAGCTGTTCCGTTAATAATCTTTGGAGATGACATCAAAGGTTTTCATCACGGGACATGGCTACGTTTGAAATGGAATGTCATCATGTTTACAATAATTGGTATCATTGATAACAACTAATAATTGGAGTCAAGGATAACAATTAGAAGCAACTCTCTTGCTGAAGATTCAAAGCACAAATCTTTTTATTCAATGAAGGAGCAGTGTTTTATCTCAAGCAGGAAGGTTGAGAAGCTCTCACCCTTGCATGACAATACAATGAACTCTTTTCTAAAGATGGTATTGGTGAGAGGACTGCCTCATCTGGGATTCAAGCTAGATGAAATATATGAGGCATGTCATTAAGGGAAGTCAAAGAAACATCACAGAAAAGCTATAATGTGATAAGCATTACTGAGCCGCTTCAGATGATACGTATGGAACTCTACGGACTAGTTAATGTCTTATCTACAACAAAGTAAAGATATACTTCAGTGATGGTTGATGTCTACTCTTAATACAAACTGGTGTTGTTCATTCAATCTGAAGGACAGGACATCACAGATGAGATTAATCACATTTCCATGATCAGTAACAAATACAGGAAGACCCTGAATTGGCCAATAGAAGCAAACTCTGAATTTCTTTCAGGGGTTTGGAGGAAAATGTTTTACAAGTAAGCATCTTGGCAAGATTGACAGCTAAGGCTCTTAAGGATATTTTCCTCGGCTAATCAGTGGAATCTAAAGCCTACGAGGTAAATTTGATTAATCAACAAGAGGTGATTGAAAGTCTGAATATGATGTTCAACAACTCCAAGCTCTCAGCTGTTATGTGTGAAATTAATGGTAATGATGATTCAAATCCAAGCAGTGGTAATGGTAGTTTAACTACACAGCTCAGTACTTCAACAGAACCACTCAGCGAGGATGAGGATTCTCAGGAAATCCCAGCAACAGCTTAGGGGGAGCAAAAGAAGGATCAATTAGTCAGATCAACACCACAATGAATATATAGAGGACACTTCAAGAACGTATCTGTCAAGACAAAGGGTTTAGATTCAATATCATTCCTGATGTCTAGTTCTTAAGTGATCCTAGTGGTGGAGTAAAGACTGGAGCTATAGAGTATGAATGATTATTTTCTTGGTTTTCTTTCTGAAGAAGAAACAAAGAAAGGTAAAGAAGCTCTGATGGATCCAGATTGGGTGATTGCAAAGCAAAATGAACTCAATCAATCTGAAAGGCAGAAAGTTTGGAAGCTGGTACCCAGGCCTAAGGGAAAATCTGTTATTGGAACAAGATGGGTATCCAGAATACTGGATGAAATTGGCATTGTTATGAGGGACAAGGCCAAACTGGATGCTAGGTTACTATTAGGAAGCAGTATCTAACAAGAAGCACCAGTGACGAGACTTGAGGATATCAGGATATATCTGTATGGTGAATATGATCAAGTGCACTCCTGATTGGTGAGATAGTATAAGAAGTCAATGTACAACAGATCCTGGCATTTGCTGTTGCAGATCAATTGGACGTTGTATAACTTCTCTTCACAAGATCACTACAGATTGGTATGAACCGGTATCAATACTCAAGCAATCGTCAAAGACATGGTATGACACTCTAACTGAACTTTTACAGAATATGAATTTATTAGAGTTGTCATAAGGCACAAACATAATGTCATATATGTGCAGTGATATCATGATTATATTATATGTTGGTCTACTAACGAAAACTTGTGCAAGAAATTTGCCAAGTCATTGCAGAGAATGTACAAGATGAGTATGTTGGGAAAGTTGCAATTCTTTTTGGATTTACTTTGAGCAAGCCAGAAGATTAATTCTTTTAGGAGCACAAGTAAGCCAAAAGAGTGATGGCAATAAAAGTAAGTCAAGAATCTTTTGAATGTGCACAATTGAGAAGATTCTAGACATGCCAAGACTCCCTACCAATAGCAGCCACTAAAGCTTGATCAGGACAAATCAGGTAAAAGACAGAAATGACAAGCTAGAGAGGTATGCGTCTCATTAAGTTATTAGCTGCAAATTGACAACACATATTGTATTCTCAAGTTGCCAATGTGCAAGGTTCCAAGTGGATTTCAAAAATCTAGTCTTATAGTTATCAACATGATTTTGAGATATCTTAAGGGAATACCAAATCTCAGTATATGGTACCCTAAAGATACTTGTTAACATGTTTAGCTATTTAGATATAAAATACGCAGGTTGTAAGAAAGACAGGAGAAGCATCTCTGAATGACAGGAGGAGCATCTCTAGAAGCTGTCAACTTCGTGGAGGAAGATTGATTTCTTGTTATTATTTCAGGAAATAACTTTATCTCCAACAACTCTGTGGAACAATCCACGACAATTCACCTTGACAACAGCTATCATTTCTTTCGAGAGCATGTCTTCAATTCATAGAGTAACTTGCAGACACGCACCTTATTTGAAAATCTCATCTGCAAGAAACCCTTGAATAAGTTCACAAGTATAAAATTGTTCATATTTTAAGGACTTGTGAATTTATTTAACATCCAGTCCTCATCTTAATAATTTAGTGCTAATATCTAACTCATAGATATTTAGTATTAATTTATTATTATTTATTTAATGAAATTTGAATTATGGAAATTGAAGCAGTTCAATATCTTATTTGCTCCATAATTTAAAATACATAAAATAAATATGCAGCATAATTTATTGGATTTTAATTGGTCAATATTATTCAATGATATTTAGTCGATTTTATTCTGAGAAAATTGTGAATTTTCTGTTGACAATTGATTTTGGTAAATTTGAAAAGATTTATTAGAATTAAAACTTGACAGGAAATAAAACAGTCTAAATTTTAAAACAAGAACAGGTTTTAAAATGAAGACAGAAGCAAAAAATATCGAATTTAGGAAATTCGATAGTTTTTCAAGTACATAGATAAATCTATCGAAATAAATTTTCGATAGTTTTTGAAAAGGAAAAAGAAAAACTATTGAAAACATTTCTCGATACTTTTTGAGGAAAATTTGAAAAAGCATCGAATTGAATTTCATTATTCTTTATCTAAATTCTCGATGGTTTTTTAATTAAAATGAAAATCTATCTGAGAGAATTAATTTTTCCTTTATTTTAATTCTCGATAGTTTTTCCACAAAGGATCCCTCGATAGTTTTTCAAGCTTTAAAAGGTAACAAGTTCGATAGTTTTTCAGAAAAACTTTTTAAATTCTGATTTTCAAACTCTTCGTTATTTTTCAAAATTTATCGAAGTAAAGTTGACAGTTTTACCCCCAACTGAAAACCATCGAACATACTATTAAAAAACATCGAACACTGTAAAGACAATATTGCCCCTATCAATTCAATAAGTATTTAACAACCCCTTACGTTTTTTTTCTTATTATCAGATCTAAGGGCTTTTGTTTATACTTACTAGAATACATATAACCAAGAACATCACTGCCTCAAGAACTTGTTTCTAAGAAAACTATTTTCACTATTGTTCTTTAGAAGTTAATTGTTTTCAATTGATTTCTTCAGATAATTCTGATTATTTGTGTTACCAAAAGTAGGGTTCTTGATAATAGTGATTCGAAGTTGTGTTTTTTTTAAGAAAAAGGGGTAATTTTGTTTTAAGGGTATTTTGTGTCAAGTTTGATTAATTAGTAATAATTAATTAAATTTAATTGGTTTTAGTTTTGGTTTAAAAGTAACCAAGACTAATCATGTCTCGTTTCAAAACTTGCAAGCCATTACGAATTTACAGTTTCGTGCATGGGCAGAGTTTCTGAACACACGTTCATTAGTGGCATATGCCTTGAGTACTCCCGTAGTCCTTTGCATCGATCAATTGACTGCGTTGTACACAACCGCCACGGATACAAGTGAGAATAACGTAAGATCCTTCAGTTTTGTTGTGCCAGGGGGCAGAACAATAAGGGTGACGGAACATGACTTTAATAGAATACTACATTTTCCTACAGAAAACCATGTTCTGGATCCCAAAACTGAGGAGATACATGCTTTCTTCACTCTCATAAGAAGTCAACAACCTAACTTCTTTGTGGGAGAGTTCCTTAAGCATTACCTGACATGGGACCACTGGATGAAAGAACATGCATAGATGATGTGCTTTGTTTCTATCCTAGGTTCCTACAGCTAATTCTCAATGATATCTTAACAGATGATGAGCGTGAGACATTCGCCAAAGAGGAGACCATGGAGTGCATGAAGATGAAGAGCAATGCAATAACCGCTCTGATAAGAAAGAATATCTTCCAGGGGTACCCACTGTTCAAACTTGAATATCTAAGAACGGTGCCCCTACCACTTCTATCTCCAGGGGAACGGGTAAATGAAGGTAACATTCCTCAACCTGAACTGGCTCCTGAACCACAACAATGGATGTTGATCCAGAGCCCTCAGTGGCCATCCAGACCATGAGATTGCAACCCACAATCTCTAACCACGGTCGAAGAGCCTTTGGAAGAGCCAAATGAAACCACAAACGAACCTCCTTACCCTCCTATACCCAATATTCAGACATCCATGAGTGTAGAGGGAGATAGTGCCAAAGCAGCACCACATAAGGAGACACACCTTTCAACAACAGCTCTGCCTACATCTAAAAGGAGAAGAACAAAAACCGAGGCAACTGTTGATAGTTCATTTCTCTCATCCAAAGCGCCCTTTATTGATTTTTCTGATGCTGATTGGGCTACATTAACCAAAGTTATATCTGAGCCCCTACCCCAAACAGAAAAAGGAAAATTGACGGAAGCAACTAGTTCTCCGACCATTTCACGGTCAGGACTACCGGTTGAAGGTTCTTTACTGAACCAAGAGTCTTCACAGACGTTGAGAGAAGGTTTTGACCCAAATGCACAATCTAAAAGGTCATTGCCTAACTCCCCAGATGGAACATATCTGGATCATGCGGGTACCGGGTCTGACATAGGTGCAGATCGGCAACTCGGTAACAATGAATCAATTTCATTTGAGGAGTTACCTGAGGATATGTCTGCAAAGACTTCAAAGGGAGTTTCAGGGCCTCTGTTTTCAATAGAGCCTGATTCCAACCCCCCAGAGATTCAAACTCCGGATCCTATTAAGGAAAGATCATCGCAAGATGATCAACAACTTGGTTTGACCAAGGACGGGGATTTGCGAAATCCCATTGCACCACCAGTGACCTCCTTAAGGATGGCTATGGTGATTTTCCTTGCAGGTACATTTGGATGCTGAAGCTCTGAGAGATAAGAGTGAAACACTAGTGAGGTACACGAAACAGAATCACACACTCACAGTGAGGAAGAAAGAGAAACACCAAATCCCATTCCCTATCCCTTAAACTTGGTTCGTAATGTTTTACCTTTAAAGACCTAACAGTTGAGACCTCATATCGGGACCTAACATTTGGTTGTTTTAGGGCCCTAAAAAGTGTGATCTAACAGTTGGGAGGTATAAGGAAGATGTCGGGAAATTTGGTTCGTAGGACGATCGACGGTGAAGCCATCTTGCAGTATTTAAAGGGCACAATTGATCATACTACATATTACTACTTCTTTTCTAACAAATGCTACATGAGAATTCCTTCAAGACCCAGGAAAACTTCTTTTCTTAACTAAGGGGGAGAAATGAGTTATAATCAGATTATTGGAGGATTCCTCAACTAAGGGGGAGAAGTGGTAAGAAAAAGTAGAGGTACACCACACCATAATTCTATTGATCTTTCAACTATTGGGGAGAGACTAAGGGGAGAAGTGGTAGATTTCCTAGAAGACGGAGAAGTGGTATTGGTTCACCACAGTTCTAATAATGGGAGCAGCTGTATTCCATAGGGGGGGAGTTGTATTCCAAATGAGGAGAAGCAAGGGAGATATGTGCTTTTCAGAAAAGGAAATATGGTTGTACAACAGAAGCCGCTGAACTCCGAATGGAGAGAAGTGGAGAGATATACTTCAGTAAGTGGTAGACAAAGACATATTCATTACCACTGAAGAATCTCGAGAAGCTGCTGATGATTACTTCAAGACTGAGAAGGATTATTTGGCAGAGATTTAAAGAACCAAAGAAATGAAGATGAGTTACTACATGAATATCAGTTCAGTCCTAAAAGAACAACCATCTATCATTTCAGTTTGAACAAGAAATCTGGAAGTGAAGAATTTGATCCAGAAAACCAGTAGCATTATTTACAAGTCCAGGAAAGGTACTTTTTCTAGTTGTTAGTTGAGTTATCCTCTCTATTTATTTGTTTGTTAGTTTAACAATCAAATAGGAGGAGATTGTTGGTGAGATTCCAAGGCAGTGTGTACAGGAACTCAATGTATCGATGATAACTCAACACTAGAACAGGACAGGTAAATAATACTACGACTACACAAAAATCAGGAAGAAATGAAGATAGGGCAAATACAAGGAATCAAGATACAAGAAGTAATTCTGAAGTCTAGTTAAGGGTCACTGAAAGAAGTTCATTATCATGTTCATGCCTCAGTGAAGAATAAGGGTTGAAGACATTCAGGGTTTCAAAGTATTGAAGATTCAGTATACAGTGCCACTAGAAGATTTCAGTGTATTAGCATTGATTGTGACATAGACAGTGTAGGAAGCATAGGAATCCGAAAGCAATGAATACAGGGTAAAGGACAAAGGTTTAAAAGAAGATATGAAGACGTTGTCTGAATACCAATAAGGATTCCAGTGAAGGTACACGTGTTTATTGACAGTTAGTGTTTGAAGCAATCAAGAATGCAGCGACTTGTCAATTGTATTGAAATGAAGATGTGAAGGTTTGAATCACTGTTAGTCATCTGTGAACCAGACCGTTGCACGAGGCGTCAACACATACGAGGATGATCTACATATCTATTCTACAGAAGAAATTGATACAGTCAGACTTGGTTCTCCCTAAAAGTTCTAAGGAATTTATAGGAGAAAACAGGTCAGAACAGGATACGTCCAAACAGCTACAGGAACCCACTAAGCCAAAGTTATGAAAATAATAAACCCGAAAGAAATGCAGGTTGAGATATTTGGAAAGATGGAACCCCGGTTGGAATTGATATATGGTTTGCTAAGCAAAAGGAGTCCAGTTCCAGACACTCACAGACCGCGGCTTGGACTATAAGGATTTAAATAAATAATTAAATATTTTATTTAATTAGAAAATTATATTTATAAATATCTACATATTATTAGATATTTATTTATATATTTTCTGGATTAAATTAATTATTTATTTATTAAGATTAGAAGCTGTGCGGGTCGAAAAGCATTTTTAAGGAGCTGTCAGACTACAGGACGAATTACACAAAAGGACGAAATAAGCCCCTTTGGTTTTTCAAATTGGCCAGGTGAATACTCCTTCAATAGTTTTTGTTTTAAAACAAAACTTTCGATAGTTTTTGTTTTAAAACAAAACTTTCGATGGTTTTTGTTTTAAAACAAAGCCTTCGATAGTTTTTAATTATTCTAAAAAGTAGATTGGACACCTGCTGCATTCTGATTGGTCGAAGCAAAATCTATCGGAAGATTGGTTTTGAAAAGTCTACAAATAGACAGAAGAAGTTCATCTTCTTCAGTGGTTCATATTTTAGAGTTCATCGTTTTTGACAGAGAGAGATAGCCGGAGAAGAGTTTAAGAGCTGGAATATTTATAAATTCGTAGACAGCCTTAAACTCTAATCCGTGTTTGTATTTAGTGAGCTTGAACTATTTGCCGCTAATCCTACGGATTAGAATTTGTAGCACCCTTCGAGGTTTATATTTATAAAACAATATATTCCCCGAATTGCTTGTGTTTGGCTTGGTTGATTTGATTTCGAGAACCTACATAGATCTATCCGAAGAAATCAAATTTCTATTCGTTTCACTTGAACACGTACCCACTGAGAGTATACTAATTTATTTATCCGCAAAAGATTCGAAAGAATTTTTTGATGAATTAGTGAGTATCGTATTCAACCCCCCCTTCTACGATACTTCGGGACCTAACAGCAAGTATTGCATAAGCCGGAGACTTCTGGACGTATGCTTCGGTGGGCTATTGAATTGGGACAATTTGATGTGGAATATAAACCTCGGAATTCTATCAAGGGCCAGGCCTTGGCCGACTTCATTTTAGAGTTCCCTCTTGAACGAGAAGGTGACAGCCTCGCAATGGTCTCAATTCCTCTACCCGAGGCCGAGATTGAGCAGGATAACTCGTCCCCATGGTGGACTTTGTATGTTGATGGTGCTGTCAATAACGAAGGAGCTGGAGGAGGAATAGTCTTGGTTAGTCCTGAAGGGCATCATTTACAAAGTGCCATCCACTTCACCTTCTATGCTACAAACAATGATGCAGAGTATGAAGCTTTAATTTCTGGCTTGAAACTTGCCCTTGAGATGAAAGTGGAGAATATCAACGTCTGGAGTGATTCTATGTTAGTTGTACATCAAGTCAATGGGGGATTTCAGGCAAGAGGACCCCGTACGGAATTATATATGAGATGCACTCAACGGTTGATGAACTTGTTTAAGGAAGCTAGGTTGGAATAGCTTCCTAGAGACGCTAATGCAGAGGCGGATGCTTTGGCTAAGCTAGGATCTCAAAAAGGTGCTGCGCTTTTGGGGGTCATTCCTTTGGAAATAAGAAGACAACCTAGTGTGCCAGAAGCCGATGTGATGCAAGTGGAGGAACCTATCCTCCTCACCTGGAAAACCCCGATTTGGGAATATCTGACGAAAGGAACTCTTCCCGAAGATAAAGGGGAGGCTCGAAGGTTACGTTACAAAGCAGCCCGATATGTTAACTATGAAGGGATTCTTTATAGGCGAGGCTTCAATCAACCTCTACTTAAGTGTCTGGACGGTGATGATTGTACCTACGTTCTTCGAGAGGTTCATGAGGGTATTTGTGGCAATCACTCGGGGGGTGGATCTTTAGCCCAGAAGGTATTGCGGCAAGGGTACTTCTGGCCTACGTTAAAGGAGGATGCGTCTCAGTTTGTCCAGGCTTGTGACAAATGCCAAAGGTACGCTAATTACATTCATAACCCTGCTGCTCCACTTACTTCTATCACTAGTCCTTGGCCTTTCTCTATGTGGGGGATCGACTTGATTGGAGAGTTACCTAAAGGGAAGGGAGGTGTTAAATATGCTGTGGTTGCGGTGGATTACTTTACCAAGTGGGCAGAGGCTGAACCCCTAGCTACGATTACTGCCAAGAAGTTAGTAGATTTTGTGTATCGTTCTATTGTTTGCCGGTTTGGAATTCCTTATAAGCTCATATCTGACAATGGAAAGCAATTTGATAGTAAAGAGATGCGTGAGCTATGTGATAACCTTGGCATTGTGAAAAGTTTCTCTGCTGTTAGTCATCCTCAAACAAATGGCCAAACAGAAGCCGTCAATAAGATCATCAAACATACTTTGAAGGCAAAGTTGGAAGATAGCAAGGGTAGCTGGCCTGAGGAATTGCCTAATGTACTTTGGAGTTACAATACTACTCCTAGAACCACAACAGGAGAAACTCCTTTCGTTTTGACTTATGGATGTGAAGCCATGGTTCCAGTCGAGCTTGGGGCAGGATCGTTTAGGAGGGATCATTTTCAACCAGAGGTTAATGAGGTAAATCATCGTCTCTATTTGGATATGGTGGAAGAACTTAGGACTACCTCTCAGACTAGGTTGGCAGCTTATCATCGAAGGGTGGCTAGGCATTACAATACCAAAGTAAAGGCGAGGCCTCTTAAGATCGGTGATTATGTCCTGCGACGGGTTATGCCTAACACCAAAGTTCACAATCATGGAGGTTTTGGAGCAAACTGGGAAGGACCTTACCGAGTCCGAGCTGTGCTATGGAGTGGAACCTACTATCTTGCTGATCTAAATGGAAAGGATATTCCTCGTGCTTGGAATATGGAACATCTCAAGAAGTATTATCAGTAGCGTACGCCATTCTAACTATACTATGTAAACTTTATTTTATTTCATTGGCAATAAAGTTCAGGGGGTAGTGCATGTACTTCTCCTCCGACAAGTCCTATCTTATATTTATGAATAAAACATGCATTTATCCTTTCACAGAACTCTTTTCTTGGTTTATAATCCTTAATGAATCCTATCTGTTATGCTTTACAAAAACCTTGGTAAACTCGTACTTCTGGGGTGCTTATCCGTACTTCCGGAAAGCTCACCAAGGAGATTGCCTTCACCCCCTAAAATTCTGCCAAGGCATAGAATAAATAGGTGGGCGAGATTACCTTCACCCCCTAAAATTCTGCCAAGGCATAGAATAAATAGGTGGGCGAGATTGCCTTCACCCCCTAAAATTCTGCCAAGGCATAGAATAAATAGGTGGGCGAGATTACCTTCACCCCGTAAAATTCTGCCAAGGCATAGAATAAATAGGTGGGCGAGATTACCTTCACCCCCTAAAATTCTGCCAAGGCATAGAATAAATAGGTGGGCGAGATTACCTTCACCCCCTAAAATTCTGCCAAGGCATAGAATAAATAGGTGGGCGAGATTACCTTCACCCCCCTAAAATTCTGCCAAGGCATAGAATAAATAGGTGGGCGAGGTACCCTATGTTTTCTTGAATTCTGCTAAGCAGGTGAGATCATTTGTTTAAAAATAATTTCGTTTGTGCAAAAGTGGTGATGTAGGTTAAGTTATTGTTTGTTTTGTACCTAGACGAGGCTGCAAGCAAGATAGCAGAATATTCAAGATAAAATAAAAATTCGAATACAAATGCGACGCCTATAAAGGGGGGCGCGCTTCCCCAATTGTTGAGAAATGTTAAGGGAATATTCGTACCCCAATTGTTTGTGCAATTATAAATAAATCATTTAGTCAGGAACCAACAGTTTCAGAAGGCGACACCACGGTCCTGTTCTCCTGATCAACCTCGCCTGCGGCCTTGTTCTTTACCTCAGCAACAGCCAATTCCGCCCTTATCTTCTTTTGGAGGTTGTCCTCGGCCTCCTTGATAGCTGCAACATTGTCTGCTTTGAACTTGGTCATATAAGCAGGAGTTGAAGGAGGAAAGTGTGCAGACCAGTCATACTCGGGGTCGGTCGCCAGAAAATTCCGGAGATATCCAAGGAACCCTAAGTTGTAGGCATCGCTAAGCTCCTTGTCCTTGCTTAATTTAACATCAGCCAGTTCCTCCTTCAGGGCGGCATTCTCCTTCTCCAAGGTCTCGCCCATAGATCTCGCCTCCGAAGATACTTGATGGAGAGAAGTTTGTAGCTTCTCAATCTCGCCTTTCTTGGCTTTGACTTCGTCGCTACATTTTCTCTTCACTTCAGATAACTTGGCATTGAAAGAGGAAGCCTCGCCTTTCATCTTCTTTAAAGCTTTATCTTGCTCTTTGATACAAGCATTCTTCTGGGCGAGAACAGACAGCCCATGAACGAAGGCGTCACCTAGACCAACTTTGAAGCTTAGCTCATCGTCCTCCTCTTTCCGGGCGAGCCATACCTGCGCATCTTGGTCAGAATAATTATCCGAGGCAATAGAGCCAAAGAGTGAGGCCACCGAATCAACGGGCGCGTCCTCTGTTGCAATGTTCTTGAGTTTCTTTTGAGGATTCTGGACAGTTCCCCCCCCCCCCTAGTTTTTTCTGTCTCTCAACGTTGTGGATAGGAGGAGGAGGTGGAAAATTTGCCAAGTTCGAAGCAGAAGGGCGAGGTTGGCTGGCAGTGGTTGTGGCTGGTGTAGCAGTTGATTTTGAGAAAGGATTATTGCCGAAAGGAAGAGCGGCCATTAGTCCTGAAAAAAAAAATGTTAAGGCAATTGACAATATAGGATAAGTAATTCATTGCGAAATCAATAAAACAGGCGAAGTAAGTCAATATTATCGGAGGGCGACGCTGTTACCTTTCCCAGTTAAGTTTTCAGTTTGTTTTTTGCGAATTTTTCTTGATGAATTCCTTACGAATTTGATTGGTGCGAGTTGTCCATACCCCGCGTTATAAAAACCATGGGTGAGAAGGTTTTCAGGCGTAACTAATAGGTTTAAGTCTTTCTCATCTCGAGAAAGATTGCCAATTGTTTGGGCTCTTAGGAAGGCCTCGCCTTTGAGCTCCACTTGGGAAGGCTTATCTAAAAGATAGCGAGATTGACAATAAAATAGTAAATAAATAGGTAGAAAGAAGGCGAAGACTCATTTGAGGAAGAGGATCGAAAGATACTTACAAGCTTCTAGATTAAATTGAGTTCTCGTCCTTGGAATATCGTACAAATAAAAGAATCCGTCTTTCCAGACCTTCATGTTGCTCGGATTTCCGGTAGCAAACCCCTTCTTGTTGTGCTTCGCCCAGAAAGCAAGGTAGTAGAAGCCTAGGTCTTTACCACTGTTCCTCAGAGACAGGAAGTGACTAACCTCGCCCATAGACGGAGCCTCGTACCCGCTGTTTTTATACATCATGTATAAACCAATAGCCGCTCTATAGCTGTTAGGTGACAATTGAATGGGGGCGATGTTGTAGTAATCTATTAAATTTTGGAGGAAGGGATGCATAGGCCATCCTAGACCTAGTTCGACTAATTTGTTTGTCAGAACCATTCTTGGAGTAGGAAGTCCTACTGTATCAAATATATGCATTCTCATGAATGATCGAGGCCTTAGCCATTTCCCTGCTAGATTATAGTACTCAACCAAGTACATGATTTCCTCGGACGAGATTCTTGATTTAAGGCCCGCACAAGAAATGATTCTTCTTTCGTAGCGAGCATCGGCTTTTTCTTTTTCTGAGAATTCCTCCCCGAAATCTAAATCTAGCTCGTGTTCGAATATTGTAGCTTTGTAAGGATTATGTTGAGGGGAAGGGAGCTCCATGGCATATCGAATTGGAGAAACTGAAATCACCTCGTCTTCATCTCCAATCTCACCTTCCGATGATTCATATTCTTCGTCTTCACTATGGTCGTCCTCGCCCTCTTGATCAGGTTGATCGCGGATAAGTGCCTCATACTTAGCTAAATCTTTCCCTCGCCCTTTCCCTAATCTTGAAGGGCCTATTTGTGGCTGGTCGAGATCTGCGAATAAGTCATGGAGGTCGTCATCGTTATCCTCCCCCATTTCTCCTGCGTGAAATGTACTTGATAAATCTTCAATGCCCTCGCCTGTGTTTACATCCTCGGACAGTTCTATGATCTCGGTATCACGGAGTTGAATCTTTGTAGAGTTATGATTTCTTTGATGGGCTCGTAACCACTGGGGATTTAGGTATTGCTGAAATTTAACTTCTTCTCGATTGGGGGATGACGTTTTCGATGGCGATGACGGATGATTCCCAGCGAGCGAGCCTTCATTCGACATCTGAAATAAAGGGCGAGGACATAATTAGAAAGAGGCCAGAAGAGAGATTGAGAAGGAAGATTTGGAAAGAAGGTTACAAAATGGGTAAAAGAAAAGGGTTTTAGTGTCCTCGCCCAATCAGATGAAGAAGGCGTCCTAAAACTGTTTACACCCTATTCTAGGTTCGATCTAAAGGAATCTCGCCTATTTTGCGATATAAATAATACAATAATCAAATTAAAGGAGTGCAAGAGGATGTACCTTAGTGAAGTTGGAAGGATCGCCTTTATGAAAAGTAGGAGTCGTCTTGTGATTTGAAAATCTCGCCTTTCAAAGAACAGAGCCTCGCCTTCTTCGTACAGAGAAAATTTTGACAGCGTTTTGATAGATTTTACCAAGATAAGATGAAATGAAGGAAATTTTTTGGTTTTTATAGGCAAACGGAAAAGTTACCACGTGTCCATCTCTGAGTGGTTCTCGGATTTTTGTTACCGTTGGTGAGAAAAATTGCGATTTATCAAGAAAAATAATTTGTGTGAATGTACAGGTGTATATTAGCAACGGAAAGAGTTATCAAATCAATCTCGCACTTCAAGTAAAAGGCGACATCAATAAAAGACTCGTCTGATAAATTTTCTTTTACGAATTCACGTTACAAGAAATTGGGGGGTAGTTGTTATTACCAAAATGACAACCTCGTCTTTTAACGTGACCTCGCCCTCTGTTAGGTCAAGGAAGGAAGGCCTGGGTTAGTAAACCTCTGAGGTGGCAGCTTCACTTGGGGCTTGTTAGCCAGCTTCGCCCTAATGTGGCCTCGCCCTAGGATAACTTCGCCCTGAGATGGCCTCGCCCCTCAGACAATCTCGCCCTCCCTAGGCTTGAAAATAACTTCACCTAAAAATGGTTTGAAGGCAATTTCGCCTAGAAAGGTGGAGAGTCTTACTTAGAATAAATAAAATATTTAATGACATCCAGGTTGATGAACTTTACTAGGAAAGTTGTGGGATATCACCGCTTTTAATACGCCTAGAGCTGGTCTTTCGCTATCTCTTATTAGATAAGCATTGACCCCGATAATCTCGGGTCAATCATTATCTTATCCTATCCCGAGATAATAGCGAGATCATGATAACTCATAAATAACGTATTAAAGGCGGTGATTACGGTCTTTCCGCTGTTAAAGAAGGAAACTTGGTCCATAGATTACTTGCTCTCCAAGAACTACGTTTGGCTTGATCCCTATAAATAGGGTACGTAGGCACATTGTATGGTACGATGCAAACTTGCAAACAAGAGAGAATTCAATATTCGATCTTAATTGTAACCTATTCTCACATACAATCTCAGCCATCCCCAAATCATAAACCCTAATCTCCATAACCTACATTACATATTATCATCGGTCTCTACCACAATTCCAGCAACCCTCCCCGGATTGGTTATCACCAAATTCCTCCGTTAACACAACTTAATGTACATTCATCTTCAACAATACTCTTTATACTTACTTGTTAGGTCCCGATATGTTTGTAGAATGGGTTGAATACAAACTATATCGTTTTATCGAATTTCTCCGTTTAAAGATTAAACAATTGATGAACAAATTATTGCGGAATTAAATGAAACAGAATTCAAGTTAAATATAATTTATATTAAACTTGAAAGGTGTTACAATTTTTGGTACTGATTACAAGATTAAATCTCAAACTAATTAAAACAAATCTAGAATAAATTCGACATGAATTTATCTATTTTTGTAATAAAAAAAATATAACGATAAACGATAGTTCGAGATTCGTTCTAGGGATAAAGATCCGCTAGATAGTCAATACAATACAATACAAGCAAATGATTTCTAGTGGTTTAGATTTAACACTTAATTTCTAGAAATGATTTCTTGACCAAAGAATTTGATTCGGCAGAATGTGTATTGTTCTTGACAGAAGCTTGAGAATTGTTATGTTTGATCACTTGATAACTTCTGTCTTGATTTGTTTTTGTATAACTAATCCACTTGATCAATAATTCTAATCTCCACGTGCATTGGTCACTTAAAGCAGAAAGACTATCACAAAGTAGAAAGACTATTTCTTTTAGAGTAAATTGCAAATTTGTGGTCATACTTAACCTCATTTTGCATTTTGGTGGCCGAAGTTTCAAATTTACAATATAGTGGCTGGACATTACTTTTATTATTCAAAAAGGTGGCTAAGGGCCACTTTTTTGAAAAAAAAAGTTCTTAAAAAAATTGCTCTTAGCCACCTTTTTGAAGACGAAAAGCAATATCTGGCCACTAAATTGCAAATTTGAAAGTCTGGCCACCAAAGTGGAAAAGCGGGTAAAATACAGCCACCATTTTGTAATTTAATCATTCTTTTAATCGGAAAGACTATTTTTGTAAACAGAAAGACTATTTTTAATTCCAAAAAGACTATCCTTAGTCTAAAAAGACTTTCGGTAAGAATAAGTGAATATTAAAAATACTTTCTAAAATACTAAGTAAAATCAGTAGAACTATCGGCAAGACTACAAAGATAGTCTTTCTGATTTTACTTTTAGTCTTTCTGAATTTAGAATGTTAGAATTAATTCTAAATTAATTACATACTTAAAGAATTAATTTATTAGTTAAATTAATTAAATAAAATAGATAATTAAAGGATAATGAAAACTAATTTCTTGTTCAAAGAAATTGTCCTGAGAACCACTTTAATTAATGACGAACTACCACTGACTGTTGTTGACACTCGATGTACTGTCTGGTTCATGAGCGACTAACTTCAATGGTTGTTCTTCATCTTTGACTTTAAAAGTTGTGATTCTCTCACTACTAGAAAAAGGTGAATAGACATCGCCCATATAACATCGGTTTGTAATATCACCGATGTAAAAGAGTATTACTTACATCAGTTCTAAAATAACTGATATCTTTGTATAGTTACGACATTAGATTAAATTCTAACCGATGTCTAAATGTCTCTTTAAAAAAAATGAATTGCCCGCTAATACTTCCCCCCTCAGTACCAAATTTTCCCCCTTTAAGCAAATGTTTCCCCCCCCTTAGCCAAATTTTATTCCCCCCATTTTTTTTGCTACCTTTCAGACAAAATCAAAAACATCAATTTATTAAAACAAAAACTAAAAACACACTCACTCCTCACCCCTCTCTCTCTCCCTCACCTCGCCGCCTCGCCTCTGAAGAACCCTATTTCTCTACCTCTCTCTCTTTCACTCTCTAAATTCGTAAAACATGATTTGAACCCTAATTCGTACCCTAATTCTCTCTTTCTATGAGTAAAGCTCAGTTCGATTTGAACCCTAATTCGCTCAATTCGAAGCTTAGTTCACTGCAATAGAGTAAAGCTCAATCGAAGTTTCAAGTCGATTTGTTTGGGTAAGAATTGGGGATTTTTTTTAACTCGAAACCCTAATATTTTCCAATTTGATTTTTAGTTTGTAATAATTTTATAATTTGTTTTATAATTGGGGGTTTCCTAATTGTGTTTCTTGTTCTTAATACAGGAACAAAATCTTTTCCAAGCCTCCTTGTATGGTTTTTGTTGGTGCGATTGTTGTTTTGTGTGGGTCAAATATATATAAACACCATCTTAGACTTCTACAATGTATTCGTCGTATCCATGTAGTTATGTGTTCCAATAGTATCCTATTTGTTTCTGGTCTCTGAACTTGTTTCTGGAGATTTTAGGGGTTAGGGGTTTTAAGTCAAGTTATGTGTACATTTGTGAATTTTATTATCTATTAGTTGTTTATATACATGGTTTGATGAGTAAAAGGCTTAAAGTTAGATTTAAAAGGGGTTTTATACCGTAAGGTGTTTTTTATATGTTTGTATGGTTTTTATTAATGTGACTGTTATGTTTGTGTCAACATCATATATACACTATCTAGACTTGTTTGATGTATTTGTTATATGTGGGGAACGTTTGTGTTGTTATATGTTTGTATATTAGTTTATTTGTTTCAACCTTTCCGGCATTTGAACTTGCTTTCATGTTACGGCTTTTAAGCCTAATTTATGTGTTCCTTTGTATTTTTGCGGTTATTACTTGATTATTTACATGTTCTAATTGTTATGTGTTTGTATTGTTGTTTCTCCTGTTATATACACCTGGACGTGGTTTATGTATTTTCTTATATAATTCTTTGTTTGAATAAATATGACATTTTTAGCTTCCGCAGGCTTTATATTCTTGTTTGATATATTCAATTTTGATAGTGTTTCTAGGTATAGGGTTTAAAAAAGTCCATTTTGTGTGCAAGTTATTTTTATTATTATGCTAAATGTATGCAAGGTATACCAACTTTCTGTGCAAATAAACATTGATTCCACTTGTAAAAGTTGATATTTTATGTCATTTAACATGTTTTTTTTATGATAGGTATCAAAGACTATTGCCTCTGGAACTCTGTTTGAAAAGGTATTATAGGTTCTGTCAACCTTTGTTACCAGCAGTAGGCATGATACTTTTATGTGTCGTGTTTGAAGTGTCTCAAGTTTATGATACTTGATACTGTGTAACAAGTTACAGTTTATGTACTCTGTGCCTTTAATATAACAGCTCTATTTCTAGCTCGTAAATTCTAAGCGTGTAGAATGACTTTCTTGCATTAAATCTGATTTAAAGGTATAAGCTTGCTGGAAATTGACGATTATATTCTTACATGATTGTATTTCAGGGAAAGAACAAAAGTATCATGCTCTCTTTTCATGGGCTAGATGAAAAGGTATTATAGGTTCTGTCAACCTTTGTTACCAGCAGTAGGCACTTCAAATTGTTTAAGAAAATCTTTTTTCTCATACTCGGAAACAATTCAATCTCAAGCTGGTTCTTTTTAATTTGATACTTGAGTTTTTTAGTAATGTTAAATTTCATGTACTCTAGCTGGTTTATGATTAAATGGTGGACGACATATGTCTATAAGGGCGCTACTAAGATTTGAGAAGAAAAACATATGAAATTAAATTTTGTTTAAAATTATGATGTTATTACGAGGGTCTAGCTTGGTAGATCAATGTACTTCGTAGACAAATCAGGTAATCTAAACAACATGCCTTCAAATTTTCTTCTGCAGACATGTGCCTCTCCGAAGTTCACTGTTCTCAATCCGAAAGGTTGAATTTGGACTATGGTTGCTGGAGGAGGTTCCAGTGTCATCTATGCAGATACGATTCGTTTTCCATTTGACAATTTGGGGGGGGGGGGTGTGGGGTGTGGGATGTTAATTAGATCATTTGATAATCCCATAAATTCTTTCTGATTTTATTCAAATTAGCTAGCCTTCACATAGTATTTGTCTGTTTAGGTTGGAGATCTTGGTTTTGCTGAAGAGCTTGGAAACTATGCAAAATATAGTGGAGCACCAAATGAAGAGGAGGTTTTGCAATATGCTCGATTTGTGATTGATGTTAGGACTCTCTTAACAATGTCTAATTTGCATTGTAATTGGAAAAATAAAGACATGTACAATATTTGCACTCAAAACGATTCTTGAATTTGTTTTAAGCATATCCAAAATTAGTTCGTATTTCACCATCGTCCCTGAAATAGTTTTCCCATAAATGGTCTACAGTGTGCAACTGCAGATCGGGATGGCCGTAAGAGAGCCCTTGTAGTCAGGGGCGGACAGAGAGGGGGCATGTGGGGTCAGGTGACCCCACTTGAATGTTAAAAAAAAAATTACCTATATTTTTATATGTAATAAAATCAGGATATTTTTAGTTAAGTTACAGGGGGTCAGTAGAAAGTGAAAATTAAAATATTTAATCGACAAAAGCAGACAGTTCAATTGCAAAAGTTAATCGAAAGAAGAGACATTCACATATGCTCGCGCCTCAGCCTCAGAAGAATTGCTTCAAATCAATTACATTCAATCTGCCATATCCCTTCACATCAAGCCATCAATTTTAGGTATGTTTTCCCCAATTTTTCTTATTTATGTTTTCCCCAATTTTTCTTATTTGTGTTTTTTCTTATGGTGTGCTGGGAGGTTCAGTTTTTCTGGAATGTGTTGTTTAAAGTTGCGGGGAAAGACATCTTTTGTTTGGCATTTGCTGGAATGTCCATAAAAGAGTGATGGGTTTAGATTGGTTGCTCTGTCATCTATGTTTTTTTGTGTTAATCAGAAGTGAATCTTTATGCAAACAGGCCTCTCTGCTGAAGCAAGTAGAGAGCCATGAAAACCTAGAGTGCTTTTATAATTAGTAATTACACAAATCCAGTGTTAGAATGGGTCTTTTGATATTGATACTTAGAAAAAGGTTTTTTTTTATCTTTTCTGGTGATTATACTGAGCTGACGTAGAGAGTTTATTTTTTTCCTAGTAGCAGAAAGAAGGTTGTGTTATATACTGTACTTGTTTGTAGAGTTTTTGACCCATTTGTTAGTTAATGTTTTTACTAGATTCCATGTACGCTTGAAAATTTTGTTTCAGGAAAAGTTGGGAATATGGATAAGTTTGTAATAAGAACTAAACGTGTTCGAACCGACAATCAACAAAGTCAAGAAACTAATCAAGCTCGGTCTGAATTTATTCAAAATGAACAAAGGAAAACAACAAGTGCACCTGTACAAGAACAAATATCAGTAGACAATAATGATATATTTGAACAAGTTATAGCTGATCTGGGTAAACGGCCGTGCATCTCTACAATTGGTTTTGATTCTGCAGAACGTGAAAAAATCAGAAGAGCTTATCTAACGAAAGGGCCATGTCAACCCTTACTTGTAAATTTTCCTCAATCTGATTTTTCGGGCTCATTGCGTAGGTTCAATCCTATATGGTATAAAGAATTCAAATGCTGGTTGGAATATTCCGAAGAAAAAGATTCTGCATTTTGTCTGTGTTGTTATCTTTTTAACATTGAATTTGGTGATCATCGATTTAAGCATGATTCGTTTGTTGGTAAAGGTTTCAAAAACTGGAAAAAGAAAGACAGATTTGAGAAACATATTGGAAAGCATAACAGCAGCCATTCTAAGTGCTTGAAAGCTTGCGAGGACCTGCTAAAAAGAAAACAACACATTGATATTATGATTGTAGGCATTTCAACGCAAGCAAAAGCAGATTATCGAATTCGCCTAAACGCAACAGTTGAATGTGTAAGAATGCTTTTGATGCAAGCATTGCCTTTCCGTGGGCACGATGAGTCAGAGACTTCAAAAAACAAAGGAAATTTTTTAGCGCTTATCAACTTTCTTTGTAAGCACGATGAAGAGATAAGTAGCGTTTCTCTGAAGAATGCTCCTGAGAACAACATATTGATTTCACCAACAATTCAGAAAGATATCTGCAATTGTGCTTCTTTTCTTACTACAAGAGCAATCATTCAAGACATTAACGATGGCTTCTTTTCTTTGTTGGTTGACGAGGCTCGTGATAAGTGGGTATTTTATTCACTTAAAACGTTTCCGTATGGCTTAAAACGATTGTTTGTACTCGAGTTGTGGTATTTTTGATCTCTTTTAAGGGTATTGTGCAGGAATATCTATCACAGGTGTAATGGGAATGAAGCGGAGCAATCGGAATGCAATTTGGAGCTAAAACGAAGAAAATGGAAAAATTCGTCTTCCTGGACAGAAGGCACGGCGCGGCAGCGCCGTGTTTGAGCTTACCTATGGCGCGGCAGCGCCGCATGAAAACGGAACAGTAAATCTATGGCGCGGCAGCGCCGCTCTCCTATGTAACTGTGGCGCGGCAGCGCCAGACATTCTGACGAAATTTCCTGTTTTGAACCCGATTTGCTGATTTTTCGAGTTGAAGTCAAATTACAATTCTGTACGACTTATTTGCACCTGGAGGCCTATATAAAGAGAAGAAAACCCTAGAGAACAGGAGTTACACATACCACATATTATCTACGGAGTTTTAAAGCACGAAGAAGCAAGGAAGAAGATAGTTTTCAATTTATTCTTGTATTCTTTCTAGCTTGTGGATGCTTGGTTTGGGTGTATTCTTTAGAACCTTTGTTAATTATTCCAATATTGATTCGTTTTCTTCAATCATGTTTACATTAGAACCCATGGTGACGATTAGTTTGATTATGAACTAACTCGTTGTCATGGGGTTTTAGCGGATTTATTCATGAAGTTTATTTGTTGAATTTTCTCGATGCCTATAGTGTGATTGATGCGATATCCTATCATGGTTGTTTTATGTTAGATATAATTGCTAATGTTTGTTTATCAGTGTTTAAGCAACAGGTACTGACAAGAGTTTATCAGAAGCCGATCAGAGTTTAGTTAAACTCTGATAGGGTGAAGAGTTTAAAGGAAGCTAGTCAGAGTTTATTTAAAGTCTGACAAGGTGATAGTTGAATTAGCTGTCGGTGCAGAATTGAAGATTCTAGAAGCAATACATTCTGAAGATGGAAAGAAGCAGAATATATTGATACAGCTAAGGAAACAGGATAGAAGATAAGAAGCAATCCTTAATTGATATGAATTGTATAGCTAACTTGTAGGAATATCAATTAGAGAAGGATTGTATGTAGCTGTGTACTATATAAACACAGATAGGTTATCCCTAGAAGGGACGCGATCATTGAGATATTATTCTTGTAACCTAGAAGCTCTTTATGATTCATTAACATCATAAAGAGAGAAGCTGTTAATAAGATTACAGTTTTATTGATTCATAAACAGTGTTATTAATTATTGTTATTCTCATACATATTTGATTATATTGTGTATTCGGCCTAACAATTGGTATCAGAGCCAAGGCTGTTTAATATATACAGTTTTACGATTAAAACACAGTAATAATCATGTCTGAAGAAAATCAAAATCAAGTTCCTCCTGCGGCTGAACAGGTTAAGCCAAATTCTGTGAGTCGATATGAAACTATCAGGGTTCCAATTCTCAGGCCAATAGAGTATCCGATATGGAAGGTGAAGATGACCATGTTTCTGGAGGCTACAGATCCAGAATATCTTGACAGAATCAATAATGGTCCTCATAAGCCAACTAAATTATCTCCTGCTGTTGGTGATAAAGAACAGACACTGATTCCAAAGGAAAAGAAAGATTATACTCCTGAAGACATCTCATCAATTGCAAAGGATGCAAAGGTTAGACATCTACTCCACAGTGCTTTAGATAATGTTATGTCTAACAGAGTAATTGGCTGCAAAACGGCAAAGGAAATCTGGGATGCTTTGGAAGTAAGGTGTCAAGGAACCACTGCTATAAAGAAGAACAGGAAGACAATACTCACACAGGAGTATGAGCACTTTGATTCAAGATCTAATGAAACCTTGACTGAGACTTATGACAGGTTTTGTAAATTACTGAATGATCTGTCTCTGGTTGACAAAGAATATAATCTTGAAGAGTCAAATCTCAAGTTTCTCTTATCTCTACCTGAAAAATGGGATCTGAAGACGACCTCAATCAGAGATAATTATGATCTTGATGATACAGATCTTGATGAGATTTATGGCTTGTTAAAGACTCACGAACTTGAGATAGATCAAAGAAACAGAAGATCAAGTAAGAAGACAAAATCTGTTGCTCTCAAAGTTGAGGAGAAGCCCATTGAAAAGAAGGAATCATCAAAGAAGAAAGCCAAGGGAAAGGCTTTAGTCATTAAATCTGAAAGTGAGTCATCAAACTCTGATGATGACTCAAACTCTGATGAAGCTTCTGACTCTGAGGATGATGAAGAACAGTTGATGCAAATGGCGGCATTGATGGTGAAGACCTTCAAGAAGATGGGATTCAAGAACTCCAAGAAAGGAAAGAGATTCTCAAGGAGAGATTCAAATTCTGAGAAGAAGAATTTCAGAAAGTCTGATGGAAAAGATACCAAGTCTGGAAAGAAGGACAAATCTGAGATCCAGTGCTACAAGTGCAAAGAGGTGGGTCACTATGCTCCAGAGTGCAAGAAAGGAAAAACTGGAAAAGCACTCGTCTCTAAAGGCAAAGACTGGGCAGATACTTCAGATTCTGATGATGGAGAAAATTATGCTCTTATGGCAACTGTCAAAGATGAGACTGAATCATCAGAAAATAAGGTACCCCTAACTACTTATGCGTATGATACTGATAATATTTCTGAATTAAGAATTTATCTTAAGAACATACATGTTAGTTATAGGGATCAGACTTTAGAGAATGAAAGGATTAAATCTGAGAATCTTAGTCTTAAAGAAAGAAACAAGTTTCTTGAAAGAGAACTTGAGAATATGAAGCAGACTCAAAAAGAAAGAGATGATGCTGTTTATGTGGAACAGGAGTTGCTTAAAAGGTATAGGCAACTAGAATCTGATTTAGAGAAGGAAAGAAAAATAATTAAAACTTGGACTAATTCTGGCAGAGATACACATCAAGTTTTTCAAACAGATGCTGTAGGTTTAGGATACAGTGAGGAAGATGAACTTAGGTTTCAAGATAAAATTAAGTTTAGAGCTTTCACAAGTTCATATTCAACTCCTGTAACATTTGTTCCTGAATCTGGAAAGTTAAAATCTGCAGTTGTGAAAGAAACTGTTATGGAGCCAGTTGAAACTTGTGTTGAACAAGTAGATACTGAATCTAAAACAGAGAAGCCTGTTGAGATAGAAGCTGTTAAAGAACCAATAAGAGTCTGTGAGAAACAGGTTAATGTTGGTTTAATGACAGGAAAACAGTTTAAACATAAGCTCAAAGAGGTTAAGTCTGCCATGAAACCTAAAGGGTCCAAGAGAAATAGGAATGGAAAAATAGGCATAAACAATAGAAATAATCATTTGCCTAATGCTGGTGCTTTAAGGAAAACATGTTACAGTTGTGGTAGTTCTAATCATCTTGCTAGATTTTGCACTAAGAACAAGCATATTAATTCTTTACCTTCTACTTCAGAAGTAAAGAATGATTATGTTAGAGTAAAACCACAGACCTTATGCAAACATTGTGGGAGCACTTGGCATTCTATTTACACATGTAAGAGTTATCATGCAATTTATCATAATTACTATGAGCTAAAACCCAACTTGAAGTGGGTTAGAGCAAACTCTGCTAGTGTAAAATCTGACAATGTTAGTTTAAACTCTGAGAAAGTTGATTCCGCTGCAAAAGCTAACACTGTTAAGAAAGGCAAAGGATCCAAGCAAGTCTGGATCCTTAAAACTAACACTTAGTGTTTGTTTGTGATTGCAGGGTATAATAGAGAGCACACTTATCTTGGACAGTGGATGCTCAGGACATATGACTGGAAATAAAGCCCTGCTATCAGACTTTGTGGAGAAGGATGGCCCAAAAGTTTCCTATGGAGATGGCAACGTAGGACATACTCTGGGATATGGCAACATTAATCTTGGAGGTGTCATCATCACAAATGTAGCTCTAGTCTCAGGACTCAAGCACAATCTGTTATCTGTGAGTCAAATCTGTGACAGAGGAAACCATGTAGATTTTCATAGTGAATACTGTGAAGTTATCAGTAAATCTACTGGAAAAGTTGTTCTAGTTGGACACAGGCGCAACAATATTTATGAAGCAAGTTTGGTAACAAACTCTGATGGAAAAACAGTGTGTCTGACTGCAAGAATGTCAAATGAAGAGAGTTGGAATTGGCATAAAAAGCTCTCTCATCTCAATTTGAACAACATTAATGAGCTGATAAGAAAGGATCTTGTAAGAGGACTCCCAAAATCAACACTCAGTCTAAATGGCCTATGTGATTCCTGTCAAAAGGCCAAACAAAGGAAGTCATCTTTCAAGAGCAAAACTGAATCTTCAGTAGTGGAACCTTATCATCTTCTACATGTTGATCTTTTTGGACCAGTGAATATAATGTCAATGGGCAGAAAGAAATATGCTCTAGTAATTGTTGATGAATATACTAGATATACATGGGTGTATTTCTTGTCAAAGAAGGATGAAACTGCTCAAATTCTAATGGATCATGTAAATCTACTGGACAAAGGATCACAGCACAAAGTCAAAATAATAAGGAGTGATAATGGAACTGAATTCAGAAATTCATTCATGGAAGCTTTCTGCAAGGAAAGAGGGGTGAAACAAGAATTTTCTGCACCTGGCACTCCACAGCAAAATGGTGTAGTTGAAAGAAAGAACAGAACTTTAATTGAAGCAGCCAGAACTATGCTTGAAGAAGCAAAATTACCAACTTATTTCTGGGCAGAAGCTGTTCAAACTGCTTGTTTTACTCAAAATGCTACACTGATCAACAAGCATGGGAAAACACCATATGAGATGGTGAAAAATAAGAAGCCAAATTTGAAATATTTTCATATATTTGGATGCAAATGCTTTGTGTTGAAGACTCATCCTGAACAGTTGACAAAGTTCGAGTTAAAAGCTGATGAAGGAATTTTTGTTGGCTATCCACTGTCAACAAAAGCATTCAGAGTTTACAATCTAAGAACTAAAGTGATCATGGAATCCATACATGTGTCATTTGATGACAAGAAAATAATTGGACTTGAAGACAAGGATGGATATGATCAACTACGTTTTGAAAATGAAGATCTACTCTCTGATGATATAAACTCTGATGAAGCAGGGTTGACAAACTCTGACGAAGCATACTCTGAACCTCTACTGGTAAATACTGGAGAAACTGATAATTCTCAAATTGAACAAAATAGAGAACCAGTTGAGGGGGAGCGTGAAGAAGCTCAACATGACACAGCAAGTGAGTCAGTTGAGGAAACTGATTCAAACTCTGACAATTCAAACTCTGAGTCATCAAATTCAGGGGGAGCCTCAGAGAATGTAGAAAGTCAACATATGAATCAGGAGAGCATGGATCAAGGGGGAGGATCCAACAATGATGCAAGAAACCACTTACCATCAGCAAGAAAGTGGACACAGGCACACACACCTGATCTCATAATTGGAGATCCTGATGCTGGTGTAAGAACCAGAAGTGCAACAAATAATGAGTGTCTGTATCATGCTTTCTTGTCTCAAACTGAACCAAAGAAAGTGGAGGAAGCTCTTCAAGATGCTAATTGGATTACAGCAATGCAAGAAGAGTTAAATGAATTTGAAAGAAATGAAGTCTGGACACTTGTACCTAGACCAAAGAACAGATCAATTGTAGGTACAAAGTGGGTTTTCAGAAACAAGACTGACAGTGATGGTGTGATTACAAGGAATAAGGCTAGACTTGTGGCAAAAGGTTATTCACAACAGGAAGGAATTGACTATGATGAAACCTTTGCTCCAGTTGCAAGACTGGAGGCCATAAGGATTTTTCTGGCCTATGCTGCACACAAGAAGTTTAAAGTCTTTCAGATGGATGTGAAAAGTGCTTTTCTCAATGGGAAGCTTGAAGAAGAGGTATTTGTTGAACAACCACCAGGATTTGTAGATCCCAAGCATCCAGATTATGTCTACAGGCTTGACAAGGCATTATATGGACTAAAGCAAGCACCAAGAGCATGGTATGAAACTCTTGCTCAATTTCTTTTAGAAAGTGGGTTCACAAGAGGTACAATTGATAAAACTTTGTTTTATTTCAATTCTGGTGATAATTTGCTGTTAGTTCAAATTTATGTAGATGATATTATTTTTGGATCTACTAATGACAAACTTTGTAAGAAGTTTGCAAAGCTTATGCAATCCAGGTATCAAATGAGCATGATGGGAGAGCTTAGTTATTTTCTAGGCTTACAGGTCAAGCAAACAGATGATGGTATTTTCATAAATCAAGCAAAATATACCAGAAATCTTCTCAAGAAATTTGGTATGCTTGATAGTTCATCTGCTACTACTCCCATGGCTACTGCAACAAAGCTAGACAAAGACACAGGAGCCTCAGTAGATATGACAAACTACAGAGGAATGATAGGGTCTTTACTGTATCTTACAGCAAGTAGACCTGATATCATGTATGCAACATGTCTTTGTGCAAGATTTCAAGCAGATCCTAGAGAGCCTCATCTAACAGCTGTAAAAAGGATTTTCAAATATCTCAAAGGCACCATAACCTTGGGTTTGTGGTATCCTAGAGAATCAGAGTTTAAGTTGATTGGTTACTCTGATGCAGATTTTGCAGGCTGTAAGATAGACAGAAAAAGTACAAGTGGAAGCTGTCAATTTTTAGGTGACAGATTAGTTTCTTGGTATAGCAAGAAACAGAAGTCGATTTCCACATCCACAGCTGAAGCAGAGTATATAGCAGCTGGTAGCTGTTGTGCACAGATTTTATGGATGAAGAATCAATTGCTGGATTATGGGTTAAGGTACTCTAAAATTCCTATTTTCTGTGATAACCAAAGTGCTATTGCTATGACAGGAAATCCAGTACAGCATTCCATGACCAAGCACATCAGCATAAGATATCATTTTATCAGAGAACATGTGGAAGAAGGGAATATTGAGCTTCATTTTGTGTCTACAGACCAACAACTTGCAGATATCTTCACCAAACCTTTGAGTGAAGCTACTTTTACAAGATTGGTAAATGAACTTGGAATGATCTCTGGTTCTGACTAGAGATACGGGTTAGACTCAAAATTTATACATGTTTAATTTTTGTTGCTCATGATTCCTTGCATATGTTAACTGTTATGAGTACCAGTGTCATAAACTCTGTTGGTCAAACTCTGATGTTAAACTCTGTTAGTCATAAACTCTGTTGGTCATACTCTGGTAATTACAGTTTAAATGCTATACTCCAATTGTAATTTTGTCTGAAACATATGGACCAATGAAGAAATTTGTATGAAGCATAATTCTCAGTAAGTAACTGTGAATCCTTAAGAGTTGTATAGACTCTGATCTCAAAAATGTGCAGTAAGCTAACACAGCATGATACTGTCTCAATATTTATAGCATCTCTTAGTTTATTGATCCTATACACTGAGTCTGTATTAGCTGTTTGCATTTTCTCTCATAAGTTAATTATATTTACTGATGAAAAGTCTAAACTCTGATTATTAATTTCAAATAATTCACCCTCAAATTCAAAAGATGCCAAACAGAGCACAAATTCCTTTGAGATCATGTTGTGCCTAGGAAGATCCAGGAACTTATTGTATGAAATAAGGGCTAAAATCTTTGATTTTTGGTGACTAGTGCCAACCACTGATTACTGGAAAAATTAAAAAAAAAAAAAAAAAAAAAAAAAAAATAATAATTATAAAAAAAAATAAATAAATAAAGGGGGTGAAAAATAAAAGACATATCCAAATGAAAGGATATCAGTAATACAGAGTTTAGATATAAAATCAGATTTTATGTTATACATGAGAGTTTAGGCAACCAGTTTTTACTACTTTAGATTGTGGATTTTATGCACTTTGAGATGGTCTCAATACTGATTTCGGTAAACTCTGCTACTACACACACATATTTTCACAACTGTACAGATTGAGAAAAGAGTTTATTGACAAAGAAGGACAAATGGTAAACACTGATGTTTTGTGTGAAATACGCCGAGGTTACTTTATTTTAATCTCTGATGGTTAAAATAATTTTCTTGTCTCAGACAGTTTATGATTTTGGGTTTAGTCATTTGTTCTTAGGCAAAGTATGATTGAACAGAGAAAAGAAAGAGTTTGTTTGATAAGTACTGATAGTGATCAGTAGTACTGATGAGTATGTTAGTTTATTGTTTTAAGTGATATCATGTCTTTCACTTTACAATTACTAGGTAAAATTGATAATACTGAAAGTAAAGCAATAAAATGAGTCTTTTTCATTAATTGATTCAAACTCTGTTTACATTCAGTCAATTACATACTCATGCTTAGCTAATCTTTCTGGTAAATATTAATTTCTATGGTTACAAAAGTGAAGATCTATTTAACCAGGATAAGTATTTGAATGCTATCCAACATCGAAGCAGAAGAGCTAGAGCCAGAAGCTATTGTGCTCTACTACTTCTGATGATAGCTACCCAGTTGCTCATCTGGTCATTATACCATTTGGGATAGCTTGAAATCCTCCTAATGATGAATCATCATCATCATCTTCTCGGGATCTCTTTCTGCTTTGCAGCTTGCAGGATTGTAAGAAGAGGTTTTCTTTTGAACCCGACAAGAAACTCAGTTGAAAAAGCATCAAGCAGATCTCCATGGCATCTTCATCTGCGAGGATTGGTGCATCATATGGTCCTGGACGGAAGATGTATACATGAGGGTTGGAGAAAGGTCCTTCGGCTATTTCATCATCTACGATAAGGCCTTCATTATTCAAGAATGAGAGAACAAGAAACTCATCGATAAGATAGTTTTCTTGTTGCTGCCAGTTCATGTTCAAAAACTCTTCCACATCCATGAATTCGAAAGTCCCAGCCATTTTGGTGTATAGTAAGTTTAAGATATGAAGCCTGTTGTTACATTGCTTTGGTATTTAAAGCATTCAAACAGGGTATCTGAAAGGTTTTTCTTGGAGATTGAAAGGTTTTTGAAGCTTTTGGAAACAGTAACGTGCGGAGTTCCAAGACAGTCATTATTATACTGACTGTTGAGTTGCTTTGTACTTCGTTATTGTATTTCTGAGAGATTAAAATTGATAATTTTATTATTATTGATTTTTATTAAAGTGGATATTTTGAGCGTTTTATGTGTTGCCAGGTGTCTAAATGTTTGCACGATTGCACGTGTGTATTGGATACAACTGTCAGCGTATGCACGTTTGACATCTGTCCCACTCACACACGTTTCAAGGACGCTTGCTGTGTATCGTGATCTTTTCAGTTATTATTTAAATACACTACACATAAACGGTTCAATCTTTTACGAACCTTAACTCTTCATACGCTTTTTCACAAACACCTTTCTACACATAAACTTTGCTGTCTTTCGCATCAATTCAGAATCTTCTAATGGCAACCACAGCTTTTGTTTCGTCTGGATTAGAGTTCGTTCCAAACAACTATACTGCACCACTAAACACTGCAAACGCACCAGAGGCATTTCATATGATTCAAGAGTTTCTTGCTCAGTCAGCGATTGGACGTGCTTTGGTAGAACCTGAAAAACTTTCTGGTTCACAGATAAAGGCGTTCTGGGACACAGGAATGTATGATGATGGTGGTGAGACAGGCAACCCATCGATTATTTTTGAATATGAAGATACAGAGTATGTAATAACTGCTGGAACCATTCGCGCTGCAATGGGGTTTCCTGAATTTTCTTCGTATACAATTGGAATGGGTGATGAGGATTTGATAAGAATGATGCAAGAGATTGGGTATTCTGGACCCTTGTCGAAGATTGGACAGCTCAAACGACCATTCTTAAGGAAGGAGTGGAGCTTCTTCTTTGATTGTATCACAAGGACTTTTAGCAAGAAATGCACAAACTGGGATGCTATTCCCACAGACAGTCTGCAAATCGGGTATTCTCTTTTATTCGATAATCATTTTGATTTTGCACGACTTGTTTTGAATAATCTAGGAGACAAAATGACAGAGAATAGAGGAGTAGTCTATTTCTCTAGATTCTGTCAGACTTTGTTCTCTTACTGTGTTGAAGGAGTAGAAGTAGGTGAAGAAGATGTTTCTTGTTTTAAATTACATAAGAGAATATTTTCTGATCTTATTAATAAAGATGTTAAGAAAGGGGTTGTTGGAGACTTGTTGCTACCTCAATCTGTGCAACAGTTTTTAAATGCTCAAGTCAATCCACCAACACAAGCTTCTTCTCAACCTGAGCCTCTACAACAAGAACTGCCTCCTTCAACTTCTGTTAAACCTAAAAGGGGTGGTAGGACTAAGAATGTTGGTACTAAACCTGCTAGGGTTGCTAAGTCAAATGCTGAAGCAGGGGTATCAAGAACTGAAGAGCTGCCTCAGAGAAAAAGAATGAAGAAAAAGAGAGCTCAAAGAGCAGAGTCTGTTACTGCTGATTCTGTTGCAGAATCAGAAACTGAAACTGATGAAGAAAATCCTCATCAGAGAAAGAGAAGACAAGTTGCTGAATATCTTTTTGCTGATATCATTGCCAATATGGACAAAGTTCCTGAGGAAACTGAAGCTCCTGAAGCTTTTGTTCAGGAGGAAGCTGCAAATCCAGAAGCTGTCAATCAAGACAGGCTAAATACTGATGATATTGAAATGGATTTTGTTAGAGAAGCTCCTACATCAAAGGCTAATGATGTAGTTGAGGAAGCTGCTGCTCATTCTGACAGCAGAATTTTTGATCTTGAAGAAAATGTAAGAGAAGCTGATCAAGCTACTACAGAATTGGTAGAAACTATTGCTTCCCACACAGAAATCATTTCTCTTGATTTTGAGAAAGGTGAGGAAGTTGATCAGATTAGAATTGATCCTCCTACAGAAGCTGTTGCTGTACCTGCTGATGCAACAGAGAATGTTCCTGTAGCAGCAGAGTTTGTTGCAAACTCTGAAGATGCTCTTGTTCTTGAAGCTCTACAACAATCAGTTGTTGAGATTGTTCAGCGAGAAGCAGAGGTAATTGCTAAAGCAAACTCTGATATTCCTGAAACTGTTGCAGAGAAAGTCAATGATGAAGCTGCACAGTTAGAACATGAAATCACTGCTGAACATGTTCCTGAAGAGATTGCAAGAGAGGTTGACAATGTTAATGCTACTCCTGCTCATTCACCTTCACATATATCTGACATTCAAGCCAACTCTGATGAAGAAAGAGAGTTCAATCGGGCTACTGAAAAACATTTTCAAGATATATACTTCAAGAACTGGACAGAAGCAGATTGTATTTTTACTTCACAAAGAGCTGCTGATTTAACTGCTAACTCTGTTAAAGAGATTACAAATCCTGAACTTCTCAGTCATCTCAAAGCAACTGTTGTTCAAATCAAATCATTAAACAATCGTTTTGATGCTTCTGATAAGGTGATTGAAGGGTTAAGGAATGATATAGCTACAAGAGAGCTTACACAGCAAAGGGACAAATCTCTATACATCTCTTTGTGTAAAGAGCAAAAGACTTTCAATTCTAGATTGTCGAAAGTTGAGGAGAATCAGACTGCTATGTCTGCTCAACTAACTTCAATTTCTAATGCTCTGGCATTGCTGACATCAGTACTTCTTTCTGATGATGTCAAAAAGGGGGAGAGTGTACCAAGTGACAAATGCAAAGACACTCAAGCTCTGAGACGGAGGGATGATGGTAATGATGGTGGAAGCAAGGGAGGTGAATCTGAAAAGAGTTTAGGCTTAAGACCAAGATCAAGATCAAACTCTGAGAGAAGATCAAACTCTGGTAAGGGAAAAGTAATTTCTGCCAGTGGTTCAAGGCTCAAAAGTTTGATAAACACTGATAAGCCTAGCACTGATGAAGAAGTTGCTGCTAAAGTATTTATAGCAGAACATGGAAAAGATGTTACAATTGAAGATATCCAAGCTGAAGAGCAAATGCTTGCTGAAGAACACAGGAAGAATCTTGAAGCTGGGATATACAAAAAGAAAGAAATCAAGGCTCCTAGGAAGAAAGAAACTGGAATTATCATTAAAGAAAATACTCAACAGAGTATACAATACACCAGGAGGCCTATGATTAGAAACTCTGATAAAGGTAAAGGCAAAATGATTGAAGAGCCTAACCTGAAGGAGAAAGAATATTCAACCTCTGACATTGCTCAAGTTGAAACAATATTAGCAAAATCAACCTCTGACGCTGCTCAAGTTGATGATATTATTGAAGTTAAGCCAACCACTGACAATGCTCAAGTTGTGCAAACTCAGCTAGCTCCACAACTCCAAGGTACTTTTAGAAGACCTGTACTATCTGAAGCTCTGACATTTCAACCTGTGGATTTTTCTCAAACCAGGACTGTACTTGGAAAAGAAACTTTTGATAAAGCTGGTTTAGGTTCACATAGGGAGAAGAGAATAAACAACAGATCTGGAGATCAATCATCATTGGCAGTATCTGGCATTATTACTCAAGAGAATCTTGATATGCTAGACTCTGTTCAGTTGATATTTCACAAGGGTTTGAAGAAAGATTTTCTGTTGTATTTTATGAATGATGGAAGAGTCTATAGAATTGCAGAGTCTGATATAGATCTTAAGTCTTATCAAGAATTGGAGTATGTTCTGTACTTGTTAAAAGTCAAAAACAGAAACACTCACAATGTTGCTACATTTATCAGACAAAAGATGCAAAGATCTAAGGTGATGCTTGGAGGAGGAGTTTCAAAGGTATACATTCCTAAGTATAGAGATGCTTATGGAAATGTTATAGAAATGAAGAGAAACAGTGCAAGACTAAGGACTGATCTGGGAGTTAAAGTCTTAGAATTCAATCTAGAATCTGATAAAGCACATTTTATTAGGCTAGAGAATGAGATGAGGAAGAATTCCATCTATTCTCTGAGAGCTGCTATTTATCAGACTGGTGAATCTGATCCAGAACTCAAGGAACTGAAAGAAATCATGGTTGAAGAGCTGGAAAAGGCTGAAAGAAGACTTCTAATTGATTATCTCAGGACAGTGCCTGATATTCAAGAAATCAAATAAAGTCTGACTGTAAGTTTTTAATATTTTCTATTCTAAGTCAAATTTAAACTCTGTTTTAAATTAAACTCTGTTATATGTTAAACACTGCATTTGTTAAAAGGTTTTGACATCATCAATTATATGTTTAACTTGTACATTTTATTATGAACAAGTTGGGGGAGATTGTTAGATATAATTGCTAATGTTTGTTTATCAGTGTTTAAGCAACAGGTACTGACAAGAGTTTATCAGAAGCCGATCAGAGTTTAGTTAAACTCTGATAGGGTGAAGAGTTTAAAGGAAGCTAGTCAGAGTTTATTTAAAGTCTGACAAGGTGATAGTTGAATTAGCTGTCGGTGCAGAATTGAAGATTCTAGAAGCAATACATTCTGAAGATGGAAAGAAGCAGAATATATTGATACAGCTAAGGAAACAGGATAGAAGATAAGAAGCAATCCTTAATTGATATGAATTGTATAGCTAACTTGTAGGAATATCAATTAGAGAAGGATTGTATGTAGCTGTGTACTATATAAACACAGATAGGTTATCCCTAGAAGGGACGCGATCATTGAGATATTATTCTTGTAACCTAGAAGCTCTTTATGATTCATTAACATCATAAAGAGAGAAGCTGTTAATAAGATTACAGTTTTATTGATTCATAAACAGTGTTATTAATTATTGTTATTCTCATACATATTTGATTATATTGTGTATTCGGCCTAACATTTTAATTCATTATAGGAGAGTAGCTAACTCCTGTAATTGTGTGTTAATTCTTATTGAAGCGAAAGTGGATTTAAGAGTTTAGAACTTGCCATGCTAGCATAGGTTTATGCGTGAGAATATCATTCGTAATTAGTGTCGTAACTCTAACCGTTTTATGACGACTATGTGATCAATTGAATGCTTGTACTTCAACCATTATGTTTTCAATCTTTATAGACATATAGGGACTAAGCATAATTGGGAGACTAAGTGATTTCTATCTTTATTGTGGATATTATTTAGGATGGTATTTGTGCAACGAAAGTTGGCTTATATCAGTTTTGTGTGTTCGATCAGGTATTAATAAATCACATGAAAAGGCTAGAGAATTGGAACTATAGATGGATTGTTTAATGAAGTTAAAATTCCATGTTTTATTTACATAAGTAATTCAATATAACCCTTCGTTCGAATAGTTGATAATTAGTTATAAATTTTAGAAAAATTTTAGTGGTAAACAAATCCAATTTGTTATTTGTTTTAGCATCGAATAATAATCATACATTGGTGAGTGAATTAACTAGACAATACAACGAGTCCCTGTAGGAACGAACCTTACTTACTATCTGTATTACTTGAGATTATGTGCACTTGCGTGTTGAGTTTGGTCGTAACAAGTTTTTGGCGCCGCTGCCGGGGATTTCGGTTTTATTTGTTTAGTTTCAGTATTTACCATCAGTGGTCATTAAAGTTCGGTGACTAGGACGTTTCTCACCAATTTTCTTGTTGGTGAATTTCATGTACTTATTGAGAGTGTATGCGTACACGAGCTCGAGCACGTAGAGAAGAATTAGCAAGAAGAGAAGAACTAGCACGAAGGAAACTTGACTTTGAGAACATCAGTGTAGAAAACAATCGTGAATCAAAAGAAGATATGGAAGATCAAGCACAACCAGCGAAGGCTTTGAGTGAATTCTCTCAGCCAAAAGTGGAGGACATTCATACCAGCATTGTTCGTCCAGCTATTGGGGCAAATAATTTCGAGCTTAAGCCAAACATCATTCAGATGATTCAGAATACGGTTCAGTTTGGGGGTAGTCCTGCTGAAGATCCCAATGCTCATATTAGGGACTTTCTTGAGATCTGTGATACCTTCAAATTCAACGGAGTTACAGATGACGCAATCAGATTGAGGCTATTTCCCTTCTCTCTTAGGGATAAAGCCAAGAGTTGGTTACATTCTATGCCATCAGGTTCTATTAAAACATGGGCAGACTGTGCTCAAAAGTTCTTGACGAAGTATTTCTCCATGGCGAAGACAGCAGCTTACAGAAATTCTATTTTTCAGTTTGCTCAGCAACCCCAGGAATCTTTGGGGGAAGCTTGGGAAAGGTACAAGGAGATATTGGCACGTTGTCCTCATCATGGGATGCCGGATTGGATGGTAATCAGCAATTTCTACAACAGATTGGGAGCTCAGTCAAGGCCTATGCTTGATGCAGCTTCTGGAGGAGCACTGTGGGCAAAAAGCTATGAGGATGCCTATAATCTTATCGAGATGATGGCGGCCAATGAGTTTCAGAATCCTACTCAACGCTTGCCACCTGCTAAACTGGCTGGAGTTCTTGACTTGGATGCAGCTACTGTTATTGCTGCTCAACTCAAAGCGTTGACAATGAAGGTAGATTCCCTTTCTAATCTTGGGACTAACCAGGTTGCTATGGTGTGTGAATTGTGTGCAGGGGCTCATGACACGAATCTGTGTGCTATCTCAGCTGAATCAGCACAGTTTGTTAGTAACTTTCAGAGAACTCAGCAACCAGCACCTAATGTGTATCATCCCAACAATCGGAATCATCCTAATTTCAGTTGGAGCAACAATCAGGGTGGTGTTCAGCAACCACAAAATCAGCAGTTCAATGCAAGGCCATATAATCAGAACTATCAACCACCACCTTATGCTCCAAGGCAACCATTCATTCCACCGGGATTTCAACCATCTCAAGGGAATTCATTGAATCAGTCTGAGAAGTCTGAATTGGAAGAGCTTCGAATGATGTACAAGAGTCAGGCGGTGTCGTTGAAAACTTTAGAGAATCAGATTGGGCAACTAGCCAATGCATTGTTGAACCGTCAACCAGGAACGCTTCCGAGTGACACAGAGATGAATCCAGGCAAGAAAGATCACAAGGAACAGGTCCAGGCAGTAACCTTACGATCGGGGAAGATTCTACAAGGTCAGAACGAAGAAAATTCAGCCGAGGAAAAAAATGAATTTTCTGATCAGAATGTGCGGCGCGGCAGCGCCGCTCCCCAGTATAAAAACGGCGCGGCAGCGCCGGCCCTTCTGGAAGAAAAAGATAATTTTGACGCTGGGGTCGATTCTGTTCCTGATTTGGTACCTAATTCTACTCTCTCGACTCATGTAACTGGGAAGAGTGATAATTCTCAGAAAGTGGTAGAAGAAAAGGTGTTTCCACCTCCTCCATTCCCAAAACGAGTTCAAAGGCAAAAGTTTGACAAGCAGTTTGCTAAGTTCTTGGATGTCTTCAAGAAGCTTCAGATTAACATACCATTTGCAGAGGCTCTTGAGCAAATGCCGAGCTATGCGAAGTTTATGAAGGGCATTCTTTCGAAGAAATTGAAACTTGAGGAGCTAGAGACAGTTGCATTGACGGAAGAATGTAGTGCCATCTTGCAACAAAAGTTGCCACCTAAGTTGAAGGACCCTGGAAGCTTTACCATACCATGTACTATTGGAGATCTCTCATTCAGCAAATGCTTGTGTGATTTGGGTGCAAGTATTAATCTCATGCCCTTATCAGTTTTCATGCAACTTGGTCTTCCAGAACCAAAGCCAACTACTATGACTCTGCAACTTGCGGACCGTTCAGTTACTTATCCTCGAGGAATAGTTGAGGATGTTTTGGTGAAGGTCGACAAGCTTATCTTTCCAGCCGACTTTGTTATTCTTGACTTTGAGGAAGACAAGAAGATCCCTATCATCTTGGGACGACCATTCTTGGCTACAGGTCGGACTCTTATTGATGTCCAAAAGGGAGAACTCACAATGAGGGTGAGTAATCAAAAGGTCATCTTTAATGTGTTCAAGGCTATGAAATTTCCGACAGAGGAGGAAGAGTGTTTTAGCTTGAATATGGTTGATACGGGTCAGAGAAAGGAGTTCGATCAGCTGTTGAGCAAAAATTCGGACATGCACAAGTTCGAGCATCACATCAGTGATTCCATTGACAATTCTTCCATTCGAGATCTTTCGAATGTCAAGCTTGGAAAACTTCCACCACATTTGAAGTATGTCCTTCTGAATGATGAGTTGGTGATTTTTAAAGAGTGTGAAGATAATGTGTTGAGAAGGTGGAACAAGGATGATGAGGTAAAAGAGTGTTCTTATCAATCGACGGAGAAGCATAAACACCTTAGAGGTGTAAAGAAGAAAAAGAAAAAATCGATTGGTAGAAAAGTCAAGGTGAAGTTTGATTTGGAAAAGATGTGGGAAGAAAGCAAGAAGGTTATCAAACAAAGGGTGAATGGTCCTTCTGCTAAGGACAAGTCAAATGCGATCTTCGAGCCACCATGATTTGATTCACATTTGTCCGGCTAAATGACATTAATGACAGCGCTTCGTGGGAGGCAACCCATGTGTTAGGTATGTTTCTACTATCTTTCTTATTACCTTCAATGAGGACATTGAATATGTTAAGTTTGGGGGTGATGTATGGGTTTGTATAGTTAGTGTGTGTCTCATGTAGGATTCATATTGCATGTGTAGTTGTAGTTTATTCGTAGTTTTGCATGTTCATGTCATATAGGGCATTCTGTTTGCATAGTTTTTATTTATCATGTGAGTCCATTTTAGTTGCATGCATATTTCATGATCCCGTAGGACTTGACTATTTCCGTTGGTGAGTCGATGTTGATTGGAGTGTGGTTGTGATGAATAGAGGGTTGATTAAGTTTCTAAGTATTGACTTGCATGCCAGAAACAAATCTATTTCATAAGTCTCATTGGTTGCTTTTGAATTTGATCAGACCATGCTTGTTTGGTGTTAGAATTTAACCACTTGTTTACATTTAGAATGTTGGCTAGATTCTTGAAAACGAAGGAGCACTTATGTATAAGTTTGGGGGAAACCAGGGATTTCATGCTAGTTGTAATAAAGGCTAGGCGTCAAATGGCTAGTAGCCGGCTCATTGGTAAAAAATGAGTAGTCTAGGGTGGATGAGAAAAAAGGCAAAGTGCACTCATTCCGAAATTGTTGAAAAAAAAAAAGAGAAAAAAAAAAGTTGAAAAAGAAAAAAAAAGAAGAGTTGTTTTTATGCAGAATTGATCAGGTTGAGCTCTTTAGTACTCGAGCAAGTAAGTTCTTTGGGGACTTTGTGCCTAGTGACCTAAGACTTTTCCGGTCTGGGATCCACTAACCTAACGCTCGCTACATGGGTATTATTGTATAAGCCTTTTGGGGGTCTCATCCATTGCACGGTCAAATAAGCATGTGTGTTGTGCGTAGTTGTTTTTGTGTAATAAAGCATGAATTCCTGTCTAACTCAGATGGACTGCGAAGGTGTCTCTTAAGAGTTCTTGTGTCTAGCGTTCATTCTGTTTGTAAGCTTGTGGTTGTTTTGGCTAAGAGTAGGTATGGTCTTGATTTAGTTTGGGAGTATATTGGTGAGCATCACACACACGCACGTTTCTGTGTTTGTCTTGTTGGTCGATGGGAATTTGGTCGAACTCTGTTTGGAAGACTGTGTTCTTTGAGATGTTGGCTCGTTGATTGGTTTTGGTTGGTTTGAAGGGATCGTTGCATTTTCATATAGTTGCATACATGTAGTTAGTTGCATTTGTAGTTGCATTGTTAGATGGATTTTGTGGGTACATTCACTATAGGCCCTCACGAGACCTTACTCGTCCACTAGGGCTGCCTAGGGGTTTAAAGGGCTTGTTGCATATGCCAAATGCAACCGTGATCACCTACGGAAGTGGTACTAGTTAGTTGTAATAAATTGTTTGTTTATGCTCGAGGACGAGCATCGGTTTAAGTTTGGGGGTGTGATAAGTGGGTATTTTATTCACTTAAAACGTTTCCGTATGGCTTAAAACGATTGTTTGTACTCGAGTTGTGGTATTTTTGATCTCTTTTAAGGGTATTGTGCAGGAATATCTATCACAGGTGTAATGGGAATGAAGCGGAGCAATCGGAATGCAATTTGGAGCTAAAACGAAGAAAATGGAAAAATTCGTCTTCCTGGACAGAAGGCACGGCGCGGCAGCGCCGTGTTTGAGCTTGCCTATGGCGCGGCAGCGCCGCATGAAAACGGAACAGTAAATCTATGGCGCGGCAGCGCCGCTCTCCTATGTAACTGTGGCGCGGCAGCGCCAGACATTCTGACGAAATTTCCTGTTTTGAACCCGATTTGCTGATTTTTCGAGTTGAAGTCAAATTACAATTCCGTACGACTTATTTGCACCTGGAGGCCTATATAAAGAGAAGAAAACCCTAGAGAACAGGAGTTACACATACCACATATTATCTACGGAGTTTTAAAGCACGAAGAAGCAAGGAAGAAGATAGTTTTCAATTTATTCTTGTATTCTTTCTAGCTTGTGGATGCTTGGTTTGGGTGTATTCTTTAGAACCTTTGTTAATTATTCCAATATTGATTCGTTTTCTTCAATCATGTTTACATTAGAACCCATGGTGACGATTAGTTTGATTATGAACTAACTCGTTGTCATGGGGTTTTAGCGGATTTATTCATGAAGTTTATTTGTTGAATTTTCTCGATGCCTATAGTGTGATTGATGCGATATCCTATCATGGTTGTTTTAATTCGTTATAGGAGAGTAGCTAACTCCTGTAATTGTGTGTTAATTCTTATTGAAGCGAAAGTGGATTTAAGAGTTTAGAACTTGCCATGCTAGCATAGGTTTATGCGTGAGAATATCATTCGTAATTAGTGTCGTAACTCTAACCGTTTTATGACGACTATGTGATCAATTGAATGCTTGTACTTCAACCATTATGTTTTCAATCTTTATAGACATATAGGGACTAAGCATAATTGGGAGACTAAGTGATTTCTATCTTTATTGTGGATATTATTTAGGATGGTATTTGTGCAACGAAAGTTGGCTTATATCAGTTTTGTGTGTTCGATCAGGTATTAATAAATCACATGAAAAGGCTAGAGAATTGGAACTATAGATGGATTGTTTAATGAAGTTAAAATTCCATGTTTTATTTACATAAGTAATTCAATATAACCCTTCGTTTGAATAGTTGATAATTAGTTATAAATTTTAGAAAAATTTTAGTGGTAAACAAATCCAATTTGTTATTTGTTTTAGCATCGAATAATAATCATACATTGGTGAGTGAATTAACTAGACAATACAACGAGTCCCTGTAGGAACGAACCTTACTTACTATCTGTATTACTTGAGATCATGTGCACTTGCGTGTTGAGTTTGGTCGTAACAGCTCGCGATTCTGCAATCAAAGAACAAATGGTTGTGGGTTTAAGGTATGTAAATAAAGAAGGTATTATTATTGAACGTATACTCGGCATTGTATATGTTCAAGATACTACTTCTCAGGTTTTAAAAAATGCAATCGATTCATTGTTTGCTACACATGGGATAAGTACATCTCGTATTCGTGGTCAAGGGTATGACGGGGCAAGCAATATGAGTGGAAATATCGGTGGTCTTAAAAGTTTGATATTACAGGAAAATAAATGTGCTTACTATATTCACTGCTTTGCCCATCAGCTCCAATTGACATTAGTGGCTGTTGAAAAAAAAAATGAAAAACTTTGTTCTTTTTTTGATTATTTGTCATTACTAGCTAATTTTGTGGGAGCTTCTTGTAAAAGAAAAGAACTTCTTCGAGCTAAACAGATTGAGAAGATAGCTGAAGGAATTTCTCAAGGTAGCTTGGATACAGGAAGAGGGTTGAATCAAGGAATTATTTTAAAACGGCCTGGAGAGACGCGATGGAGTTCACATTACAACACTATTATTAGTGTAATTCATTTGTATCCTGCTACATTTGAAGTGCTTGAGGAAATGAAAAAGTTGCCATCATTTTCAACCCACAAGGGTGAAATAAGTAGACTTATTGAAGTTATCAGTGAGTATGAGTTTGTGTTTCTTCTATTTTTGATGAAAAAGGTTTTGGGTATTACAAATGAACTATCCCAAGCGTTACAAAGGAAGGATCAAGATCTTTCAAATGCTATTAATTTGGTAAATGTGGCTAAACAGAGGTTACAAGAAGTTCGAGAAAATGGGTGGAATAACTTGCTTACTGATATTGGTCAATTTTGTGAAATGAATGAGATCGATATTCCGCAAATGGATGAGTTCTTTGTGCCACGTGGGAGATCACGTCGAAATACTGAAAAACATACAAATTTTCATCATTTCCAGGTTGATTTATTTAATAATGTCATTGATTTTCAGCTTCAAGAGATGAATGATCGCTTCGATAATGTGAATCTGGAGCTTCTTACATGCATATCAAGTCTTGATCCGCGTCATTCCTTCTCAGCTTTTGATAAACAGAAATTGATCCATCTAGCTAAACTATATCCAATGGAGTTCGATGAAATCAGTCTTTTGGCCCTTGACGATCAACTTGAGAATTACATTGCAGATATGAGAAGCGACAATGATTTTAGTAATTTAAAAGGAGTTTCTGATCTATCTCAAAAAATGGTTCAAAAACAAAAAGATTTGGGATTTCCATTAGTTTATACGTTGGTGAAACTAGCACTAATCTTGCCAGTTGCTACAGCGACGGTTGAAAGGGCGTTTTCAGCTATGAATCTCATTAAAAGTGTGCTCCAAAATGCAATGGGAGACACCTGGTTGAATGATTGTCTGGTAACTTATATCTAAAGAGATATTTCTGAGATAATAAGCAATGAAGAAATCATGGAGCGGTTTCAGAAAATGAAGAAGAGAAGAATGCTTCTATAACCAGGTAAAATTTATGATATTAGGCTTCTTTTCTTATTTAATTGCTTCATATGGTGTCTGGCTCCGCCACGGCTTGTAGTTGGTGGTGGAATAACCAACTTCACAGATGTTGCTGCTACATTCAACGTCATCATTCGTGCACTAAAGGAGAAGGTGAGTGTATAATTTTACGGTTTATGTTGATTGCCTTATCATTTTACTTCCCCATGTGCTGGTGATTGAATTGTTTTGGGCTTCAATTTTATAGGAATCAAAGCTTAAAGCATCCAGAATGCACATTTATGTGAGTAGAGGAGGTCCAAACTACCAAAAAGGTCTTGCAAAAATGAGGGCCCTTGGAGAAGAAATTGGCATCCGAATTGAGGTAGAACCACAAAATCTGGCTTTTCGTATATCTTTTTTTTTTTGCATGAAATCACAAATGAATCCCAAGTCCCAACTACTTCCATCTTCTCCTACAGGTATACGGACCGGAAAAAGCAATGACTGGAATATGCAAATAGGCAATAGAGTGCAGCTACATGAATGTCACAAATATTGTACCCGTCTTTATTTGAGCTCTCGTTTTCGTTGTAATCTGTGTGTGCTTAATTCAATGTGCGCTACATTCTGTAACCTTTATGTGGGATTTGATATGCAAAATTCTAGTTGAATAAAAATGAGCCAGTTCATTATCTTTGCTTATTATTGTATTAGTACTGAACCATTAAACAAATACTTATATGCTACTTTGCAGGGAGTATTACGTCAAAACGATCGTAAAAGTCTTAGACATCAGCCCAAAACTGATGTAATTTAGAGTTTTAGACATCAGTTCTGGACTGATGCCTTTACATTCTTAGACATCAGTTGTGGACTGATGTCTTTACATTCTTAGACATCAGTTGTGGACTGATGTCTTCACATTCTTAGACATCGGTTCTAGAGTACAAACTGTAGTTAAAGGGGACCGTTTACATCATTTCTGTTGACAACCTGATGTCTGTATATGTTTATAACATCATTTTGTAACTACTTATCGATGTAAATACATATTTATACCTTGTGTATGATACATTTAAATTCATAATAATTTCTTAGGATATAAATACTGAAAAGATACCGAGTCCTTAAAAATTTAAAGTTGACGAATATACATCAGTTTGTTGCAACTAAATGATGTTAAAAGGTATTTAAGACATCGGGTACAAACCGATGTCAAAGCTCTGGACCTTTCTCTACACCCACCAAGACATCGGTTGAAAAGTTGCTAGACATCGGTTTTTAGCCGATGTCTATTGACTGTTTTCTAGTAGCGTCTTCTCTTTAAATCCCTTTAATCAATCACTGTAACATGTACCTTTGCTGTCACACTCCTGAAATCTCTGTCACTTTAATAAATCCACTTTATTGAAAACTTCACCGAGGCTTGATCAAATTAATGAACTTCTTTCAATGTAGAATTACTTCAAGTCTGTAGATGACTTTTATCTTCATTCTTTTGACTGTTATGATCATCTGAGATTCCTGTGACAATTTGAATTATTACTTACTTATTACAAACTTGTTTAATATTGAGTTATATCCTTCATGTAAACAAATAGGCCTAAACATATGTCTTTCAATCTCCCCCTATTTGTTTGTTAGAGAATAACAAGAAAATACCTAGAAGATAACTCAACTAACTAAACAAGTAGAAATAAGACTTTAAAAAGCTAAGTAAATAATAACACAAAATTCTGGATTTCATTAAACATTATCCAGATTCAAACATTAAAGGTACATACAAGATAGATGTTCCTCTAGACTGAACATATGAATACATTTATCCTATCTTAATTCACCTAAGCTCTAAACATTTAACATTTACATACAGAGCTTCTTCAGTTGTCTTCATCCATCATCTCTCCTTCTTCTCGTGCTTCAAGCAAATCCTTGTACATAACACGATCAGATTCAGTAGTAACACCACTAGGTCTGACAGGTTGAGTTGTAACTTTCTTCAGCCTATTCTTCATCTGATGATATCTAGTAATATTAGCAATGTAATAGTCTTGAATCAAATCAGCAACTTCTGTCTTCTCTTGTGTAGCAAACCCTGAAGTCCTTAACATGTTCTTCAAGTAGACAAGATGCTTGGCAGGAAAATCTTTCAAAGAGATTGGATCTACACCCCAAGTCTGAAGTGCCCTTCCTTTATAGAATTTAACTTCATAAGGCACTTCCACCACTTGAGGACTAGCTTTCATTGCAAAATCTCTAAGCTGGTCATGCAGCAGCTCAGCCAATGGAGAAGTTCTTTTAACTTTGCACATGAAAACCCATAGTTCAGAGAGAGTTCTACTTTCAAGAAGATTGAGAGACACTAAGAAGGTTCCCTCATTATGTGTGTAGATGTAGATCTTCAACTCTTCTCTAACTCTGTCAAATCCAGTTGTGATCCTTGAAATCTCTGCTTGAAGAGCTTTTATATATACAGTGTTGTCTGGATTGACCTTCTTGTATCTTTCTAGCATACCAAGAAACTTTCCATCATCGTTAGTTCCTTCCTAATGTGCAAACATCTCTCTAGCTTTGTCCCATTCTTCTCCAAGCTTCAACCTCACATTTAATTTTCTGTCCTTGACCTTCAGATTGTGAAGCCTTTGCTTTTCTTGATGTTAAGCCTTTTGGATAACAAGATTCTTAGAAATGATGTCAGATACTTTTACATTCTCTTCCTCTCTTCTTTTGAGATCAGCTTTCTGTCTCACCAGCTCAGCTTCAAAGGGATGATCAACATTAGGTTCTTCTTCCCAGTCAGCATAATCAGCTTCTTCTTCAACCTCCACATCACCAAAGATATCTTCAGGGGCTTCTTCAGATTCAATATAGTCAAAATCTCCCTATTCACTTTGATAGTAGTCAGCATCGAAAAAAGTTAACTTCTGTTTTCCTTTGTCCTTACCTGAACCTCCAGCTTGATCTCCTCCTCTTCCTTGTTTCTCCACATTCTCCCCCTTAGTTGAGGAATCCTCTACAGATTTAACTTGTGTAGCAGCAGGATTGACCTCATTTCTTCCCCTTATAGCTCCTTCATCTCCTCTTTCTCCTCCTTGATCATCCTCATCCCCATCATCATCATCACATCACCCTCAAAGAATTTCTTCTGCTCAGCATTGGGTTGATGTGAATTTTTGATCATATTATACAAGTGCTTCATTCCTTCATTAAGATGCTCAATTCCTCCTTCTATCCTAGACATCCTTCCTTCATTAAACGTTTGATTTTCATCAGCTGTTTGTAGAATAAAGTCCACCTTGGCAGAAATAGAAGAAATCTCCTTGACACTCTGTTAGGATTTATGGGTGATAGCTATGAGACAACTTAACTAGTTATTTTAAATACTTAATTTTATTAAGTATGAACATACTGTCACAGCCAGAGTATGTCTTTTTAACTGTTTTTGTTTAGTACAAATAAGATTCTAGTGCATCTTGGTAGAAGTTCATTCACTTGTTCAAGCCTCAAGAAGTACTTAAGATGGACAGTAAGAATAAAGATTATTGTCACATCATTGACAGTAAGGTTACAAGAAGACAACATGTTGCAAGTCACGGCAGTACATTCACTCTGACAGCAACATTGGCGGAAGCCCTTGGACAACAACTTTACTGTAGTCTGACAGCAAGCTTGGAAATCTTAACAGCACCTTCTGCGGAGATTTCTTACTGTCACCAAAAGCGCATTATTGTGACAGCAAGCTTAACCATCAGGATACTGTCATGAAGGGATAACATTTGTATTGGGGAACAACCCAGTCAAACTTGTGACAGTTTGGATGTTCAAGAAACAGGCGTGTTGCAGCATCCCAACACTGCAACAGGTCTGCAAGACTACGACCGAAGCTTGAGAGATCACATGACAAAGCTCACCAATTCCAGAGTATGACAAATCTACATCCACTGAATTGTGTTAGCTTAATATAGAATGTTTCTAGATTGCTTTGTTCTGTATTGATAAGTTGTTTGTATAGCAATTTAGGAAAGAATCACGGGTAGGCAATTTGTAAGAAGCTGCCACATGAAAATGACAGCAGCTTCACAAGACCCGTGTTTATAGTGATATGATCAGTCTACTTAGACTATCTCTCAATCCATTCTTTGTAATCACTCTCGAGAAACTGAAGCTCAAGAAAACAAACATTTTCTTGAGGTTGTAGCAACCCATTGCAAAATAAATAAAACATTTATTTTGTGAGAAATACTCGTGTGTTTACTTGTGTTTGCATTTCATAAAATGATAAACTTTAATCTTAGCTTTAGTTGTTGAAACGTAGATTGGGATTTATCAGTATTGCATTCAACCCCCCCCCCCCCCCCCTCTGCAATAGTCAAGGACCAACACACTCTCTGATATCTGAGCATTTGACATTGTAAGATCAGAGATGTCCGAAGCCACTAGTACTTGAGACTATTGGATGGCATTCAGCTTTGGGAGTAGAGAAACCTTCAAACCTTCCAAATCATCCTTGACAGTACCCAACTGATTAGTTACAAAGGTGGAAGAAGAAGACTGTTCAACCACTTGTGCTTTAAGAAGATCTTTTTCAGCCTGGGTTTCTAAGAGTTGTTTCTAAAGACTAGCTATCTGAGCTAACAACAAAGCAGTATTTGTGTCAGTGTGTGCACTCACCTCAATTGCTCTCAGTGGTGTTTCACTCACCTCGCGTGCTTGTGTATCACTCTGTGTTTGACTCTCAGTTCTCACAACAAGCTGTCTTTCCAAGTTCTGATTTGAAGTACTTGCAGAAAAAATCACCCTAGCCCCTTCTAGAGAGGTCAGTGGTGGTGTAATGGGAGTTCGCAAATCCAAGTCCCTAGTGAATTCCAAGAAGTCATCTTGATTTTGGAACTGAATTGCTTCAGTGTTGGATTCACTAGGTTGCCTTCCATTTTCTCCAGTATAAACTGCGAGTGGAAAATCCCTTAAAGGAGCCAGAGATGTTCCCTCTGGGAGGGGAGAAAATGATTCTATTTGATTTGGCAAAGAATCAGATTTTTTCCTCAGATGCATGTGAAGGCACTTCTACCGTAACTATGGTAGGCATTGTATCAAAACCTATGTGCTCTCTTGACAAGGTGTCCTGAGTATAATCTATTTGGATGTTTTCTCCCATTGTGAGTAATGGGAGTGTGCTAGACTCAGTACAGATTTCCATGGCCCTATGGCGAATTTCAATAGATTCATCCTGTTGAGAGGATGTCTCCAGAGACTGTTCAATGGCCATTTCAAAGTCCATATCCTGTTGGGAGGATACAAATGGGCTAACAGTTGTCTCCCTGTATGTTCTTCTCTTCTTTGGAGGTGGAGACAGAGCTGTGGGTTCTCTTATAGAATCTTCTCCACTAACACTTCTTTGTCTGATATATACATTGACTTCATGTTGAGTGGTTTTAGGAGGTGACTCGGTGTTTGGCTCTATGACCTGGGATTGAGTTTGTGGTTCTACAAACTCATGGTCAGCCCTACGAACCTCTTGGGTTACAACAATATGAGAAGAAGAGCCAAGGTTAGGAAATACTACATGTATGGGAGTTGCATCTACAGTTCCAGCATGGGTGGATTGATCCACTGGAGGTTATTGCTCAGGAACTGGCAATCCAAAAGCAGGAAGAGGAATGAACTGGGTCATATAAGGTGTAATGACCACAGGAACAGATAGATATTTGAAGGTGGTGTTTAGTCTTTGAAAGAATTTGATATGAGTAGTCTGAGATTTTTCAGACATACTAAGACTAAACATCTGTTTGTGTGCATCAGTGAGAACATGGTTGATCATAAGAGTGAGGAAACGAGGATAAAAACATATGACTTTCCTTCCACTAGAATGATCATTCTTGGCCACTAGGACTCGTCTGACCAAATGATTCCAGAGAAGATGGCCAAAATTGATACGAAGATTGTGTGCAACTGCAAAACCAATATTCTGAAGAAGAGAAGGAATATTATGAAAATTAGTTTTGGTGCAGTTGTTGAAAACTTTAGCCAACGTGTCAAAGAATAAGTCCCACTCACTGACTAAATTGCTTTTGGATAATTTTACCCTACCGGACCTTGATAATTGATGTTTGTGAAAAATTGAATTAGGTCCGCTTCAGTTGGTAAACTAGCAAAGTTATCTCTGGGAAGATGTAGAGCATCACAAAGAATATCTCTGTTGAGTGTGTATTGAGTGTCACTGATAGTGAATGTGAAAGAAGAAAGATCAGTGGACACAACAGCAGTTGAACATAAAAGCCTCAAGGGTTCATGTTTTAAATCAGCATTGACAAATTGCATGTCTAATGATTGAATGCTCATTTAAAAATTGAATCTAAGGCCTAAAATGATCAACGGAACATTTTAGTGGATCAACATAACCAAGAAAATTGTTTTTGACAATTTCAAAGTCCATATTGAACGAACAAACAAACAATTAATAAAAATTAATAAGAATTTTAAGGATTTTAAGTATCAAAAACAAATAATCCACAAAATTCAAATCAAGATGTATGACAAAAGACAGAAATTTGGTTCAGATAAAATCTCAAAAGAAATTCTTTAAAAGATTTAACAGAAAAAAATTGCAGCACTTCTTTTAGAAAATAGATTAAAAGAACCAAGAGAGAAAAGGAAGCTAAGTAAAAACTTGAGCTTAAAAAGACTTAGATGAATTATGAAGAAAAACAAGTCAGGTATTTATAGGATTTTGGGAAAGACTATTAGGGATAACAATTGTTATTGTTATCACCAACAACAAGCTCAGGTGGATTCTCATCATCTGAATCTGACAGGTCATCAAACTTCAATTTCTCAGATGGATTTTCTGTTTGGATATTAGGGAGTTTTTAATGATAACATTTCCAGTTTTCATACAACCATATCCTTCAGTTATACCCTTGCTGTTATCTCCAAAGGTAACCACTGGACCAACTTTCTCAACCACATTTGATAGCAGGGCTCTATCTCCGGTCATATGCCTTGAACATCCATTGTCCAGAATTCACACAACCCGGTTCACCTGTTCCATACCCTACACTATCAAATTTATTAGACCTTCTTCGGAACCCAAGCTTGGTTGGGTCCGACATACTTAAAGAATTGACTTTTGTCAGGCAAAACAACACTCTTGATTTTAATTACTTCAACCTCCTTAATGAAAGAGCATTTCCACTTATAACCACCCTTAACAAATTTCTGATTAGGCTTGGGTATAAATGTGTCCACTCTAACTTTAGGAGGACTAGCAGTTTTGGATCTAGCATGCTTCTTATGATTTACATATTGACGGGGAGCAGTCTTCTCATTTGATGCATGCTTACTATTAAAATAAACATACATGACATTAAAAGCACAAGACATGCAATTCGCAACACCATATGCTTTATGAGATAAATCTACACTAGGCATGTTATGCATGTTAGATGTGTTGTTGTTTTGCTCCAACTTGTGTGTGTCTAATTTGGTCTCCGTTGTGGGAACAACTTTGACAGAACCCTTAGGCACACATTTGTTGGAGTGGACAATCCCATTGGCAATGTCCTCGGTACGGATCTCTTCTTGAATGATTATGGAATATTCATTCAGGGGCTCTGCTATAGATTCTTTAAAGAAAGGTTTTTCAATACCCTTAAGCACATGTGGTACACCCCTTTCTTCAGCACTGACTCTATTCGGAGTATTAATGCTTAATTCTCCAATAGCCTTGTTATAGTCATAACCTATTCCAACAGTTTGACTAATAGCTTGTTTATTGAAGATCTCTTTAGCAGTCTTGCAAGAATTATAGTAAGCATTAACCTTGGTCTCAAGTTCTGTAATATTATCTTTAAGAATGGTTTCTAATTGTTTATAACAATTCACCCTATTCTCAATAAAAGCTACTTTTTCTGTAAGTTCACCTTGATTAATATGCACTAGTTTTAATTCTTTAACCTCTTTTTCAAGAGCAGTGTTCTGAAGAATTATTCTATCATTTTCCCTACGTGCACAAGATACTGTAGTACTAAGATGATAAATCATTTCAGTGTCAGTGAACTTTACCTCAGACATGTAGGATGAGGATGGAGTAGAAGTAGAGACTTTGTCTTCTATTGCCATGAGTGCAAGATTTCCAACTTATTCATCTTCACTGTCTGTGTCATCCCAGCTTTTACCTTTAGCAAGAAAACTTCTTCAGACTGGTTCTTCTTATAGTATCATGAGAGGTTTTCTTTGCTTGCCTTTGATTTCTGCATTCGGTTGCAAAGTGTCCCAACTCATTACAATTAAAACACTGAATCGTGCTTCTATCAACCATCCTTGTCTTATAGCCACCCCTTGTGCTATTTGAGGATGAAGAACCACCTGGCTGGTATCTGTCAGCATATGTCTTGAACTTGAAACTAGGATTTCTCCTGAACCTAAAGTTTCCAAACCTCTTCACTATCAAGGCCATAGACTCATCTTCCAACTGTTCAAGCTCCTCCATAGAATAGAAATCACCACCATATTGACTTGTAGATGTAACACCATATTCAGCTACAATCACATTCTTGTTATGACTGGAAGGTAGAACAACCTTCGCTTCATGTTTTCGTGGGACTCCAGCTACCAGTGCAGTAGACATACTAACCACTCTTCCTTCCCCGTAGATTTCCTCCTGCTGAATTTGTTCTAGTTCATAGGTTTTCAGAATGCCATAAAGTCTTTCCAGTGAAATCTCACTCAAATCCCTTGCCTCTCTTATGGCTGAAATCCTGTGCTCTAGATGGGTTGGAAGTGTCAAAAGAAATTTCTTGTTTATTTCTTTGACAGTGTAGTACTTACCATGAAGGTTCAGATCATTGATTAATTTGTTGTATCTCTCAAAAAATTCAGAGATATCTTCCCCTGGATTTGATCTGAAGTGTTCATATGTAGAAGTAAGAATTTCCATTTTGTTCTCTCTTACTTCTTCTGTCCCTTCATTGATTATCTCTAGTGTTTCCCAAATATGTTTGGCATTTTTACAATTCAAACATTATTGTGCATAATGGGATCCAGACAATCAACCAAAATTAATTGCATGTTAGCATCCAGAGAAGCATCTTCCTTTTCATCAGTTGTAAAATCTTTTGAATCTTTAGGATAAGTCCTTGCAGCTTGAACAACAATGTTATTCTCAATGCGCTCCTCTTCAATAACCATTGGGACTTTTGGGCCTTTTTTCAAAACACTAATATATTTTTGATTTGCCACTTGAATAAATAAAAGCATCTTCTTCTTCCACATCCCATAGTGCTCTCTACTAAACATAGGAATTATGATAGCTCCAACTTTTTGAGTAGACATATTGAATTTTTAAGAAAAATAAAAATTCACTTGTTCTTGACAAATCACAAAAGTATAGATCTTGATTTGTGTGTCAATCAGTAGGCTCCGATACCAATTGTTAGGTCCCGATATGTTTGTAGAAGGGGGGGTTGAATACAAACTATATCGTTTTATCGAATTTGTCTGTTTAAAGATTAAACAATTGATGAACAAATTATTGCGGAATTAAATGAAACAGAATTCAAGTTAAATATAACTTATATTAAACTTGAAAGGTGTTACAATTTTTGGTACTGATTACAAGATTAAATCTCAAACTAATTAAAACAAATCAAGAATAAATTCGACATGAATTTATCTATTTTTTGTAATAAAAAAGATATAACAATAAACGATAGTTCGAGATTCGTTCTAGGGATAAAGATCCGCTAGATAGTCAATACAATACAAGCAAATGATTTCTAGTGGTTTAGATTTAACACTTAATTTCTAGAAATGATTTCTTGACCAAAGAATTTGATTCGGCAGAATGTGTATTGTTCTTGACAGAAGTTTGAGAAATGTTATGTTTGATCACTTGATAACTTCCGTCTTGATTTGCTTTTGTATAACTAATCCACTTGATCAATAATTCTAATCTCCACGTGCATTGGTCACTTAAAGCAGAAAGACTATTTCTTTTAATCAGAAAGACTATTTTTGTAAACAGAAAGACTATTTTTAATTCTAAAAAGACTATCCTTGGTCTAAAAAGACTTTCGGTAAGACTAAGTGAATATTAAAAATACTTTCTAAAATACTAAGTAAAATCAGTAGAACTATCGGCAAGACTACCAAGATAGTCTTTCTGATTTTACTTTTAGTCTTTCTGAATTTAGAATGTTAGAATTAATTCTAAATTAATTATAATTAATTTATTAGTTAAATTAATTAAATAAAATAGATAATTAAAGGAGAATGAAAACTAATTTCTTGTTCAAAAAAATTGTCCTGAGAACCACTTTAATTAATGACGAACTACCACTGACTGTTGTTGACACTCGATGTACTGTCTGGTTCATGAGCGGCTAACTTCAATGGTTGTTCTTCATCTTTGTCTTTAAAAGCTGTGATTCTCTTCTCTTTAAATCCCTTTAATCAATCACTGTAACATGTACCTTTGCTGCCACACTCCTGAAATCTCTGTCACTTTAATAAATCCATTTTATTGAAAACTTCACTGAGACTTGATCAAATTAATGAACTTCTTTCAATGTAGAATTACTTCAAGTCTGTAGATGACTTTTATCTTCATTCTTTTGACTGTTATGATCTTCTGAGATTCCTGTGATAATTTGAACTGTTACTTACTTATTACAAACTTGTTTAATGTTGAGTTATATCCTTGATGTAAACAAATAGGCCTAAACATATGTCTTTCATTACTTCTTATTTAATTTTATATTACTAAAAGCAAGTTGAATTCATGAACATACAAAAGAAAAGTGGGGTCTTGGAGCACATATGTTTCTTCTCTTTTCTCAAATCTCAACTTAAGAGTCAAGATAAGAGTCTCTTGGAGATGCTTTATAAGAGCATCTTTAATGGCGTTAGTTAAATTGATTGGTTATAATGACATCTATTATATATATAATAGAGCAACTAGGGGGTTTGTGAGATAATTTAATCAAGATTGAAATGACAATTATACCCTCTGAATCATAAAATGATATTATTGCCCATTCCTTATTTATTTCAAATTAACACTCTACTATTATTATATATTAATATATTTACACATTAATTACTAATCTTCATTAAAGTATATTAATTATTTTGTAATTAATACTTATTTTTTATATGCATGATATTTTTAAATGATATATATTATTAAAACATAATAGCATATAATTTAAAAATATTAATGATATTGAAATAAATATATAAATATCATGAATTTGTGATATCGAATGTTTAGTAATGTGTCATGATTTCATTTTATCTTCATATCGAGTTTTCTAAAAACAAATTATGGAGTAAAGAAATATCAAATACTTACTTACTCAAAAATCAACAGCAACCTATTCACATCCAAATTATAGACATGTATCACTAAGGAAGGGAATTCACCCTTCCACGTCCCGCCCAACCCCGATCCAATCCCCATTCCGAACGGGGCGGGGAATCAGAAATTTTTTCGAAAACGGGGCAGGAATCGGGGACAAATATATGAAAATTTTGGGGATCGGGGCGGGGTTGGTGATTAGGTTCTTCCCAAACCCATCTCCGACCCCCCGAACCCTATTTATTTAAAAAAATAAATATATTATATATGTATATTAAATAAATTATTAAGAATATATAGATATAATGTCATAACTTTAATTTTTTATCCACTCAATAATAAAAATGTTACATATTATGATACAATTTAATTCTAATAATATTATTTTTGTTTATTATTAATAGTATAAATAAAAATTAAGGTTTAAGCTGTTCTTTTAATATAAAAATAAAAACAAATATATGATTTATCATGTTAACTTATATTAAAAAATATAATATAATATAAAAACAAAATATGATTTATCTTTTAAGTTGTATAATTTCAGTTCGGAGATCGGGGCGGGTTCGGGGACGGATTCCGGGGTTGGGATTGGGGACGGGGATAACATTCTCCGGGTCCGAAGTGACTTGACGCCCATCTCTATGTATCACATGAAACGATTACAATATAATTAAAATAGAGAAATGTTAACTTTACAACTATTGCTAACTTAAATTTTCAAATATCGCAGTCATCAAACCATCAACACTAATTAATAATATTTATATAAAATCATATCGAGTTTTAAAAAAAAAACAAATTATGCACTAAAGAAACATCAAAACTTACTTACTCGAAAATCGACAACAACTTGCTCACATCCAGATCATAAACGTGTATCCCACGAACTTCTAATTAAACAACTAAAATAAAATAAAGAATAGGAATATTAACCTTACAACATCTATTGCTAACTTAAATTTTCAAATATCTCGGTAATCAAACTATCAACACGAATATATCACAAATAAATATATCGAAATTAATGATAAATTATAAAATAATCTAGAATAAACCCGTGCCTCGCACGGGTTATAAATCTAGTTAATTAATAATGAGTGAAAAGCACTTTGTGTACCCAAAGTTTGAGGTTTGAGCACTTTGTGTACCCGGAGTTTCGAATCTAGCAAAATGCATGCTGCAGTTTCAGTTTTCTTGCCAAATGCATACTTCCGTTAAATTCTGTTAACACCGTGAGGGCATAACTGTAAATGTTAGTTCCAAACGGCTATATACATATTCTATATACATATTCTATCAGAGGGCATAACTGTTACACCGTGTTCTTCTCCAAATTGAAAACCTAAATTATTAATTGACTCTTTTGTGTTGAATAAATGGATGAATATTGTGTATGTCGAATGTTGGTAGTAGAACGGACTGTTTGGACCGAGAACAATGCCGGTCGGAGATTTGTGAGATGTGTTAATGGTAGACGGGGTTGTAAGTATTTCTGATGGGTCGATCCTCCAGTTTGTGAGCGTGGACGTGTTGTCATACTAGGATTGCTGAGAAGAATACAGAGGAATGAAGAGGAGCTGGAAAAATTGATGTTATTGCAACAAGAAAAAGAGAAAGAGAAAGAGAGTTGTTGTGGAGTAGGAATTAGCCCATGGATTTGTGTTAATTTCTTTGTCATAATTGTTCTTGTTCTTCTTTGCTTTGGTCGTTATGGAACTGAAGATTAGTTGTAAATCTTTTCCTTAGCAATGAATAAGATTGTTGTTTTTGTTTTATTGATCGTATTTGCAATTCTTGTTTGATTTGTATTTTGGTAAAGATAAAGCAAAACAGAGTAATAAACACTAGCAAACTCGAATTGAAATGCATTAAAAATGATGATAATGAAGTTGTAGAAACTGAAATGACAAACACACAATGGAAAGAAGAAAAACAGAAACATAGATAGACATCACTCTAGTGCAACTTGAGTGATCACATGAGATCTTCAGCAAGGACTGATTGGAGAAAACCAGGGGCCTCATCAAACTCCACAAGACCACCATGAGCATCGAGTTGACTCATTGCAAAAGTTGTGGCTGCTTCATTGCAAGACTTGTCCACATGCACCACAACACATGAGTCCCAATCCTCATTCTGTAGGTTGTTGATCAAGACCACTAGATCAGCCAACCAAAAGTTTGGGTCTGGATGATTGACCTCATTAGTGAGTTTATATTCAAGAAAAACAGGACAAATATTAATTAATATACCTTAGAATCACATGTTCTGGCATTGTGACCTTTTCCCTTGCAATAACTGCAATAAACATTGGTATTTGTCCTTCTAAGTTTGGTTGGATCAAGAGGAACATCATTCTTTTTGTTCCTAACTTTTTTGGGCCTTCCAGGTTGTACCTTGGTCACTAGTGGCAGTGGACTAGGGATCCCTGTTTTCTCCCAATATTGTTCACTAGTAATGGGATCAAGTGTGTGCTCATAACATGCCAAGTACATATCTTTGCTATATGTATTGTGTATGTAATCTGCCAGGTTCAAATTTTTCCAATGGATGCAAGCACAAGCATGGTAACATGGGAGGCCTGTTAGATCATATTTTCTACATGCACATGTTTTGGCATCAAGATCAACAACTATTTCATGCCCCCCTTCAGTCATTGTGACCAAGTACTTGCTTTTACCAGACCATTGAACAACACAACCAGTGGTGAAACCCATTGCCCTACCAATGTAAAGTATAATTTAATAAAGTGGCATGGAATGTACTGAATAAAAAAACACAAGAGAACACTTACTTGTTGATTTTCCTCATTGCATTTGGACAAATAGGGTTTAAAGCATAACTTTTTGCCATCTTATCTCTCCTAGTTTGAATTATTTTCATGGCACTCTTATGCAACCCCTGCAGTAGACTAATAATAGGAAGATCCCTATATTCTCTTATGGCATTGTTGAACACCTCACAGTGGTTGTTCACAAACATATCAGAGAGACATGTTGTCCTAAATGCTGATCTAGACCACTGGGATGTTGGTTTTTCCATTAACCAGTCATGACATTTTTTGGACAACTAGTACAAAAAAACTTAATTCATGTGTTTTTACAAATGAAATAACTGTCATATAAATGCATAAATATAGTAAAAAGTATTTTTTTACCTTTTCAAGCTCAGTCGTGTGTTTGTTGAACATGTAATCAGTGGTTGCTCTTGCTGCAAGCCATAGTAATGATCTACAACCAACTCCTTTGTGATCCTTGTACATGTTCCTGTACAAATGCATTACACAAAACCTATGCTCTGCATTTGGTACATTTGTTGTAAGAGCATTGATTAATCCCTGCAACAAATTTTCATAAGTCACTACTTTTACATATCTAAGAATATTGAGAATTAGATACTTTAAAAGAGTACTTACTTTCTGTCTATCTGATATAAATGTCCAACCACCAGAATTGATTATATTCACATCATTAGCCAGCAATTGAATGAACCAATTCTAACTTTCAGTGTTTTCTACTTCAACAACAGCCCAAGCTATAGGGTACATTCCATCATTGGAATCACAACCAACTGTAGTTAAAAGTTGGTCACCATATGGACCTTTCAAGTGGCATCCATCTAACCCTATAAGAGGCCTACATCCCACTGTAAAACCCTTCTTTAAGGGTCCTAAACAGACATATATTCTTTTAAATCTCCTGCCTTGAAGACCAATTTCTTCATTCTCTAGCATTAGCTCAACTGTGCTATCTGGCATTGTTTTTTTAACTGTAGCCATATAATCCCATAATTGACCATATTGTGCTTCATGGTCGCCCCTTATCACTTTTAAAGCCTTTTTTTTTGCTCTCCCTACTGCAAACCTGCTAACCTCACAACCCCAATCATTTACAATTTTCTTGTGAAATGCAGCAAGTGGCCAAGTAGGATTCATTCTAATTTCATTTTCATAATACTCTGCAATCCATTTAGAATTCATAAATTTCTGCTTAAACGTTGGTGGACAACTGTGAGTGCGTAGATAGGTCTTCACCTGATATGTCTTAGTGTCTTTCAAGGGAGTTGCATATATCTTCCACTCACATCCCTCTCCCTTACAAACATACCTGATCCTTTTACCATAATTTCTACATTGAACAATTGATTTCCTATGCATTATAGCATGTTTCTTCACTGCTGCTTTAAGTGAATCACCATTACGGAACAACAGTCCTATCTCAAATTTAGGATCACTCATCTCTGTTTTCTCATCAAACACAGGAAAAGAAATAGTATCTTCATCAGTACTATTGTCAGCCATCCTTTCTTCCTCACTATTATAATCATCATCACTAATATCAGAATAACATCCCTCAATAAAATCACCTCCTCCAAGATTAGCAGCACCAGATTCCTTCATTTCTTTACATATCTTTCTTTTCTCCCTAACAGCACACACCTCATCATCTGTACTATCGACATTAGAAGAATCATCATGAAAACTTCCTTCTTCAACATCACTAACCACTGCCTCAATCTCCACTTCCTCTACCCTGTCATATTGTTGTGCTAAATTCTCAAGTAACATTACATCTATCTCCTCATCATCCAACCCATCCACATTAGGGATATCCAAATATTCTAAACTGGCTTGTTGAGAGGGTTGGAACTCTTGAGTGTATTCTACATTCACAGTCACAGCATACACATATACCAATCTAGACAAATCAAGCTTTGTACACATGACAAGTACATCATTATCAGTACTTATTGAGTTTAAACCATCAACATTTGGCAATTTATATGAGAATTCACAATAACCTAGATGACCAAAAGCCTCTTCTAACATGGTAGCAACCTCTAAGAAAGACATCTCATCAACATCACAGTTGTCAACATACCTATAAGTCCCACCAACATAGGCTCCAGATGATGCATTAAACTCACCAGCATCGTGTATCTTTATTGTAAATAAATGGGATAATAAATTCACCGGTCACTGAACTATTGGTGTTTTATTGTCCGGGTCCCCAAACTAAAGATTCCAATATTAAGGTCACGTAACTTTTTAATTTTCTGATTCAGGTCCTTCCGTTAAAAAATGATTAACGGACGTCAATCTCACCGAAATCTGAAAAATGTGTAAAAACCGGCCACCGCATTCCGGCCAACAAAAATCCGGCCACATCTAAAACAATCTCAAAACTCAAGCAATTAATCTTCTTACAATATATATACCCTTATAAACAACTATGACCCATAATTACATCAAAATCAAATCACAACAACAATAAAATCCGGCGGCATAGTCGTTTTCCGGCGAACCAAAAACAAGCTCAAAATTTTTGAAAAAATTATATAACCCTCCAACTACATGGATCTATACGTATATACAAGCAAAACCTTCAAACAATTACATAAAAACATATTCCGGTCAAAATTAAGAACTCCGGTGATAAAGATTATACCAAAAAATAAAGATTATCAAAACTTAATTTTGATGATGGGGGTGGATAGAGGGGGGAGATGGGGTTGTTTTGGATATTCACACACTCGATTTGGACACCAAAATCATCACGAAAAACTGGTATGATTTCGCGATTGGTGAAGAACAATTGACTGATTATAACGTCCGTTAGAATCCAATTGACGGAAGGACCTGATCCAAAAAAATTCAAAAGTTTAATTACCCGGACTGCGGAATCTTTTCTTCAGGGACTTGAACAATAAAACGGGAATAGTTTAGCGACTTATCAATTTATTTTCCCTAAATAAATCCCAATCTGCACAATTTATTATAGATTAAAGAACAAACTCGCAAAAACAGTTAAAGAATGACATACCCATGAACATACAAGCCAGAAAATGCAGAGCTAAATACCTAGAACATGCAAACCCTAAAAAAAATTGAAAACAAATCAATGAAATCGTTACTTACTAGTGTAATTGGGACATTCAGCTGGCAAATATGCATTATTACACGATGATTCTCTCAAAGACCAAAGCATTAAGACAGAAGGCAGAGCAGAATTAAAGAGGGGAATTAATATGAGAGCTATAGTAATGATCGATCAATTTTGCCGCCATACACACACTTTGGTACAGATGCTGTAAGTACTATATTACCCTCCTTCTTTTCTATAAAAGCTTATCCATGTAACGGTGTTAGGAAGAATTTAACGGAAGTATGCATTTGGCAAGAAAACTGAAACTGCAGCATGCATTTTGTTAGATTCGAAACTACGGGTACACAAAGTGCTCAAACCTCAAACTTTGGGTACACAAAGTGCTTTTCACTCATTAATAATTAGCTAAAATTTACTGAACATGTAAGGTTGATTGGCTATAATGACATTAATTAATAGTTAGCCAAAATTTGCTCAACATGTAAGGTTATGGACTCCAACGTAATTGGCTATAATAGTTGGCTAAATATTAAAAATAGTATGTTGTTATTATTTAAATTTGTTAAAAAAAAAAATTTATTTCACTCATCGGAGATGCTCTAAAATTAGTGACGCGAGTAGTTCTAATTACCCTCGAATTTTTTGTACAATATTCCATCATGATCACTACTCTAGTATCCTCAAAATGCTCCATATTTCATTCCCTGCGCATATTTTGTCTTCAAATATCAATAAAATGAATATAATTCAGTGCAAAATGCATAACCGTAACACTCCAACAAAGATTACCAGATATTATTTAGCAAAAAAAAAAAAGATTACTAGAATTGGGCCTTATTAAGTGATATTTGATCCAAAAAAAGAGTGATATTTTTGGGCCACGTAACACACTCGATATATATGTACCACTCAATAAATTTGTGTTCTCCTTGAATCGTTTGTAAATTTGTATATTTCCTGCTTGAGTAATCGAGCAAGTTCGTAGCTTATTGGGCCCGATGTAAATACTACTTAAGATGTTTGGGCCACATAGTTTTTCTTTAGGGCATGTACTAATTAAGTTAACATGTTTGATGTATAATTCATGTCTCATAAATTTAGTTTCGAGTAATTACAGGAAATCAAAAAATTCGAACAAAATGTCCTAAATATGACTCCATTTTATCTCATTGATTATTTTTATAATCAATTATAGAAATATATGTTGCAAGAAAGTCTTCTGGAAATATATTTTGAGTTCTATGACATTTTTTGTTTATTCTTTTTAAATATATTCTGTATATTTCATTAAAACTGACAATTTGATACACGATAAGTGAACACGGTACGAACACGACACCGATAATTAGTGCTTGTGTGCAAAAAATTGGTACACGAACACGAAAGTACACTAACACGAAAAAATATGAATATAATTAGTGTCGGGTCTGGTCTTTCAAAATATGTACACGACACGGAACGAAAGTACACAAATTAAATAAATAAATTTAAAAAATATATTTTATTGATAATATTGTATATTAGAAAATATATAAATAATTATATATGAAAAATAAAATAAAAGTTTCAGATTTTCAGATTTATGGAAGCTGAATGAAGCAAACAAGATCAAGATTTTGACACCTGAACTTCTGTCTTTAATATTTATATTAATGTTGAACAATTTATATTTTAATATACTAAGCAAGATGTTGCTTTTCTGAACATTTCCGGCTTGTTTAAGTATTATGTATCAGGACTTATTGGTTGCATGTTAATGTTGGAGCGAGGAGGTTCTCAAATTAGCTAATACATTTTCTGATATTTAAGATTTATTTTTTTATTTAAAATTCGTGTACTTCTGTGTAGACACGAAAATATCTGTTTCAGATTAGTATCACCTAAATGGTACACAGATTCAATCCGGATTGAATTTGATTTACAAATTTTTGATACGAAAACACGAAAGTTTACGAAACGAATGTACACGACACGACCCGGTCTATACTCCCTGCACCGTCCTATTTTAAAAACGAAATATATATACAAAAATTATTTTAACTTGATGTATGCAATGTCTTCATTTAGCGTTTGCGTTCTCTTTCCAGCGTTGTTGATTTGTCTGTATTGTTCTCGTTTATTCGGTGCTTGTTCTGTGTGTTTAATTAGCTGATGTAGCAAACAAGAGATAAGCTCAGAGTTCTTTGTATTACTAGTGATCACAATTCACACTTCACAATTCACAGAGAGGTGTGGCGATATTTCTAGACAAAAAAGTTTAACTATAGGTTATAATAATAATATTTATGTTAGTAATATTCATTCAGAGAAGTTTTATGGAGATTATTATTTAATTTGAAATTTGAAGATCATATATATTCTGCAATTAAAATACATTCCTAAAATGTTCTATAAAATAATATGTAGAGTAACATTTTGTAAACATAACATATATGGTCTATAAAACATCCAATTTGATGATAATTTTAGTTCTATAAAGATATTATGCACATATCTTATTTACAGAACATTTATAGTGGAGTAATATGGATGATAATGTTCTGCAAGTATAACATGCATGATTTACCAAAATATTCAATTTGATGATGATTTTATACCGCAAGATATCTAATTTGATAATGATTTTTGTTATATAAAGTATGTTTTACACGTTATTTAGGTTGCAGAACGTAAATGATCTCCGAGTATCCAATTAAATATGATCTCCATAAAACTTGACTCATTCAACCATTGCATCAATTTTAGCCTCTTCTAAAAATACAAATAATGAATTGTTTTATTTTCAAAAACATAAAATGAATGTGCAAGAATCAATAGAGACATGGAAATATGGAATACGAATTAAATGATGACAAAAGCACTTTGATGTAATTTTGAATAAAATTAAAATTCAATTTAAAAATTAGTTTGTTTTCATTTAAAAAAAATAGTTTGTTTTAGTAATAAATTGTGGTTTAAAGCTGAACCTAAGTAATGTAGGTTACAATTATACATATTTTAAGACAAGGGAGCTGCCTGCTTCATCACTAACATTGCATGCATGCAAGCCAAGTGTCACATGCTAAAAGACCCTAAACTTAACCTACCAACTCTCCTCGTGTTAGATTCGAACACTTTTCCCCTTTGTAATAATAAGTCAAAATATAAAATCAATACCATTTTTGACCACAATCCAACGGCTTATCTTTCATCTCTTCATCCTAATACCATCTCTGGCTATAACCACACGATTAGTGATTACAGTCTTTTAACAACAATCCAATATTTCTTGCATATCAGTTCTTTGAATGTTATAACGGAAGCAAAAAAAATTATAATAGACGTAAAGCAAAAAAAAAATACAAATTGACAGAAAAAAAAAGTTGTTGATCTTGAGATACATATAACGATATACGTTTAGTTATGACCTAAAGAGTTTATATACTACTCTCTAGACGGTTATAAAAAATTTCAGAAAATAGATCCAAAATAAATAATTCTAACGCATAACAGAAGATACCGTAAAATTCAGAACGTAAAAGAGAAGACCCCAAAATTCCAGCGTTTCAGGCGTTATGATTCAAGACATATCTAACCTGGGCCTACCCAGCTGTACTGCTCTTGTATCTGCCAAATAATTTTAAACTTGACGGTGGACCCCGTTGGCACGTTACTGCTGCTGAAACCGCTTTTGATTTGAGGGCATGACACTTCTGTACTAGACATTCGTGTAGTCTCATCGATGAGCCAATCAGCTGTGGCCTGTGAGCTGTGTCTCCTGCCTCTCTTTTGAAATGCTTTTTTAGGCTCTCTCTTTAAGCCCATATTGAACCTAACCCATGCATGTCCTTCCGGAAAGTTTAAGCAAATACCACTGATTTATAAAAATTGATTTAAGGGGGAGACAATGTGCAGATTAAGAGCATGCTTTGACAAATAAAACTGTACCATCATCATCAAAACTGTTGACTTTAACAAATTTCTTATAGCTGCCTTTATAATATTCGCATGCATGCAGTGTCTGTTTTCCAGATCATGTATGCTCCTTGGGTTTAAGCATGATTCTCTACCATCATCGCCAATACTTTATCTATCAAGTCCTTTCTAAAATTTCCAAATTTTAAATTTTTTGATTTATATTTAGAGCTGCATAATTTTGAAAATAGTCCGAACCCGCAGAGGATTTAATTGAGTTTTTGCGAACCAAACATGTCGGCCCACTCCAAGAAAGGAAAATCCTATGACCTCCACCGACCTTAATATGTGTTGGGCCTCGCAACACACGTTAACTTCACATTAGTATGATATTGTCCGTTCTGGGTCAAATCCGCACGAATTTGTTTTTGGCCTCCTTCCAAAAAGTCTCATACTAATAGAGTTGTTTTTTGATGCTTATATTCAAGATAATTCTTTTTTATCTTATCGATGTGGGACTTGGGTTGACACTCACTCTACAACAGGCACTGACACAATCACAAACAATGGTGTATGTATTAACTAATCTTTACACACAACTAGAAATGAATGAAATGCAGTTACATCTCTATCTCAAGAGAGAGAGAGTGAAAGAGAGAGAGTGACTAGAAGAGTGCAGAAAAGACTTAATACAGAATGAACTATCCAACTGTATTTAACTACACTAATTATCTAACAAACAATGAGCTGGAAATGAGCTGTATCCAGCTGTACATTGTAACTAACTTTCTAACTTGCCACCTCAGCAGAATCTGTTATATGTAATGCAACATCAGCTTCTGAGTTTGATACTGTAACATCCCCCCTCAAGGTAGGAGAGGTAAAGAGATCTAACACTCCTAGCTTGGACTGTAGGAAAGAAAGTTGATGAGAAGGTAACGTCTTGGTGAAGATATCAGCAGGTTGGACAGAAGTATGGACATATGCTGGGGCAATAAGACCAGCCTGAAATTTGTCACGTACTAGGTGACAATCAATATCTATATGCTTTGTTCTTTCATGGAACACAGGGTTCGAGGCAATGTGTAGAGCTGAATTATTATCACAGAACAAAGGTACTGGTAATTGTGGAGAAGACTGCAGGGAAGCAAGCAATGTAGTAAGCCAAACAACCTCACAACAGGTGTCAGCCATGGACCTGTATTCAGATTCTGCAGATGACCTGGATACTGTGGGCTGTTTTTTACACTTCCAAGATACAAGAGAGTTTCCCAACATTACACAATAGCCTGTAAGTGAACGTCTAGTCTCAGTACAACCACCCCAGTCAGCATCACTGTAAGCTGTAAGTTTGAGAGGACAATCTGCAGCATAAAACAGACCTTGACCTGGGGATGCTTTGAGATATCTAACCATTTTGAATGCAGCAGCCAAATGATCTTCTCGAGGACATGATATGAACTGTGAAAGAACATGAACACCATAGGAAAGATCTGGACGTGTAATGGTGAGATACAGTAGTCGACCAACTAATCGCCTATATGTGGCAATATCAGAATGAGAGAGCAATGCAGACGTATTTTCAATGAGCTTATGGTTTTGTTCTATGGGAACAACAGAAGGTTTAGCTCCAGTCATCCCAGTGTCTTTCAGAATATCTAAGGCATACTTTCTTTGATTGACAAATATTCCAGAAGTAGACCGGGCAATCTCTAATCCCAAGAAGTATTTTAAAGGACCCAAGTCCTTAATCTTAAACTGAGTGTGAAGAAATTGTTTGATTTTAGTAAGAAGATCAGTGGAATTACCTGCCAGAAGTATGTCATCGACATATACAATGACAACTACAAACTCTGTCCCATGTCGAACAGTGAACAGACTGTGATCACAAGCAGCTTGAGAAAATCCATATTTCAGCAATGCTGAGACCAATTTTTGATTCCAGACTCGAGGAGCCTGTTTCAACCCATAGATCGATTTTCTTAACCGACAAACAAATTCAACATCAGATGGATAAGATATGTTTGTAGTGGACAATTGCTGAAAACCAGGAGGGAGTTTCATGTATATTTCTTCTGTTAAAACACCATGTAGAAACGCATTGTTGACATCCATTTGATGAATGTGCCAGTTATATTTGGCTGCCAAAGCTAGAACCACCCGAACAGTAGTCATTTTAGCTACAGGGGCGTATGTTTCAAAGTAATCAACTCCAATAGTTTGGGTGAACCCTTTGGCAACAAGACGAGCTTTGTACTTGTCGATGGTGCCTGAGGGAGTGTACTTTATTTTGAACAGCCATTTGCAGTCTACTATGTTCTTATTAGGTGGTTTAGGAACAATATCCCAAGTGTTGTTATCTTCGAGAGCACGAATTTCAGATAGCATAGCATCTGTCCAGTGTTTGTGTACTACAGCTTGTTTATAGGTATATGGTATGGAAGTTTGAGTAATATTAGCCAGGAATGTAGTATGAGCAGATGAAAAAACATGGTATGATACATGTTTGTGTAGAGGGTATGCACAGTGAGCTTGAGACTGAGTAGTGCTCACAGGCAAACCAGTATAGTCTTTGTATTTGCTTGGAACAGTTTTTGTCCTGACAGGACGAGATGAGACAGGAACATGTGGTGTGGGAATGACAATAGATGACTCAGTAGAGTCATTAATTTGGCTTGTAGGACAATCTATGTTTTCACAAACAGACTGAGTATCAGTAGTGGGAGATGGAACACAGAAGGGAGGTGCAGAATGGTGATCATTTAGGTTAGACACAGAAGGAAAGAGAGATGTTTGAGTACTTGAAGATACAGCAGCGGAATAAGTTCGTCTATTCATACAGAGAGACAACTCGAAAGAGACGATTCAATTACAATCACAATGATCGGGACCTTGCTCTGATACCATGACACAATCACAAACAATGGTGTATGTATTAACTAATCTTTACACACAACTAGAAATGAATGAAATGCAGTTACATCTCTATCTCAAGAGAGAGAGAGTGAAAGAGAGAGAGTGACTAGAAGAGTGCAGAAAAGACTTAATACAGAATGAACTATCCAACTGTATTTAACTACACTAATTATCTAACAAACAATGAGCTGGAAATGAGCTGTATCCAGCTGTACATTGTAACTAACTTTCTAACTTGCCACCTCAGCAGAATCTGTTATATGTAATGCAACATCAGCTTCTGAGTTTGATACTGTAACAGGCACCCCCACCATCTCAGACACTAAGATTATACATGACTCCTTCTAATGACGCCACCAATCCTTCTAATGACGCCTGTGTTGGGGAGTGTAGAGTGTACATGAGTACAACCAGATTAACGCATAGTTTTAACAATATTAAGCCGGTTAAATATAAAAGCTGAATAAACAGGGAAACCTGTAATGAAGCTAATAAAAATAAATAGTTTCGTAGTATCTTGAAATCAAGAATATGATGATAATTTGAACTTAGGACTCCAATAAACAAATTAGGTAAGAAAAAGACTACGATAAACGATTCGTATGCACTGATAAAATTTATGTTACGGTGTAGAATATATATACATGTTCTATCAAAAATTAGGATGTACATGAATCGACCAACCTATCAATTTCAAATCCAAACTCGATTAAATACTTTGTGTACTTGTGCTCAAGTTTGAACTTGACCAAACTTTAATTTTGAAGTTTCAGACTCGACTCGGAAAAACATAGGGCCTGGTTGTGCTACTCGACTCGGAAAAACATAAGTTAATAAGAATTTATGGGAGATGATTGTTATAATTTATATGTTTATAAGTTTTTTGTTAATAATGTGGTACATTTTCCTGAACTTATTGACTTATTACTTGATTTCTTTGTTTTTTAATACTTTATATTTTTATCTTTGTATTTTTAAATATTTTTTTAATTTAAAATGCAAGTGTTGAAATCATTGTATTTAATAATTATTTTTTCAAATTTAATTTAACAAACTCTTAAACTAACTTATAAATAAATTTATCCAAACACTCGTATAACTTATAAGAATTCATCAACTTATCACACTTACTCATTTTAACACGCACATAATATGTTGAAGTTGACTTGCAAACTTAAATGATTTTAGTTACTACTTATAAAAACTTGAATGCGATAAGTTTAGCTACATATGTATAACTATGAATATGTCCAGTATAATATATACATAATGAAAAATAAAAGTTTTGTTAAGTCTTACAAATATTGTAAGATGAATAATTCAAAATTGACATAATAAAGTCAACGAATGATTCGAATTTGACTTCAACTCAATTATTATTCAGCTCGAACATTTTCAAGTGTAACTTGAATTTTGCGCTACTAGTTGGTTCTTTTGCATCCTTTCACTGAATCCGAATGTTTACATATAGTGAACGAACATAATATTTTCTTTACCGTTCCTACTCCGGAGTTAGTCAGTCAGGTCACCCTTATTTCAAATATGCACCGTTGAGATATCATCATGCTTATTTTGCTAGTAACTAAACAAATTCCTTACACTACGTTATAGATGGTCGAATGCAACGCACACCTACTGTTGAATTATACAAGAAAATTGCTGTATAAGGCCAAAGGTAACACACTTTTACCATTTCATCCGTCAATGTTACCTTTGACGTAAAATGCAACGCTTTCGTTCTCAATGGTAACACAGGGGAAAGTATTACATCAGGCTCATAGAGTAACACTAAATCAAACAAATGCAACACAAGAAACATTTTACCTCAGCCTAACCAGAAACAAAAATGTGGGGCCCACAGTAATACCACGTCACTTGTGGGTCCCACATGTGGGACCCACAAGAATTTGCCACATCATCTGTGGGGACCACAAGGGGACACGTCACTTGTGGGACCCACAGTAATGCCACGTCGCATGTGGGGCCCACTAAAATTGCCACGTCACTTGTGGATCCCACATGTGGGGTCCACAAGAATTTGCCATGTCATCCGCGGGGCCCACTAGGGAGCCACATCACAGGTGTGGCCCATATGAATTGCCACGTCGCCTAGGGGCCCATATTATAAGATGAATAATTCAAAATTGACATAATAAAGTGAAAAAATGATTCGAATTTGACTTCAACTCGATTATTATTCAGCTCGAACATGTTCAAGTGTAACTTGAATTTAGCGCTATTAGTTGGTTCTTTTGCATCCTTTCACTAAATTCGAGCGTTTACATACAGTGAACGAACATAATATTTTCTTTACCGTTCCTGCTCAGGAGTCAGTCAGTCAGGCCACCCTTATTTCAAATCTGCACCATTGAGATATCATTATGCTTATTTTGCTAGTAACTAAACAAATTCCTTATACCCGATGATTATCTTAGTCCTCTAAAATAATCCCATTTTATATGTTTGTGGCTTACAAGGTTTTGAATGTAGAATGTTACTCCATCTGTCCTCCTCAATTCTTTACAACGAGGTTGGGCATGTAAGTTAAGAAAAAGTATAATTTAGTTTAAAAAAGTAAGAAAAGTGAGTAAAGTGGTGGGATCAATCAATACCGTTTCATTTATAAATTATAAATTACTTAAGTTGGAAAATTAATCTTTGAATATTTTACATTTTTCTTGATATGGACTATTAATATTAATTTTTCTCATAAATTCAAATTTTACTTTGATCAAATGTTACATACCTCGATTATCCCGAATATGTTTCTAATAACTGATGGCGTATTTTTATTTGGGAAACGGGACCATCTTATTACAACTCATCATTTGGTAATGATTTTGAAGAACATAATATTTTAGAAATTCTTTTTAATGTGAAAATTAGAACCTAAATATAATTTTAGGTAGGATTATATGTTGTTCTTTCCAAATATTTTTGAAACTTAACAGTGTGTACATAATACAATGTATTTAATATATACATATATATATATATATATATATATGTGTGTGTGTGTGTGTGTGTGTTTAATAGTGTTTGTGAACTTGGTTATATAATAATTTTAGTATATTATATTTATAAATAATTCATAAATTAACTATTTACAATATTTTATTTCACTTAAATTTCAATAATGTTCTGTAGATTTGGTTTAAACGAGTTGAGGTGTCACCGTGAGGCAACGCCAAGAATTGTGTCGGTATATAATTTAATTGTTGAGTATTCATATTTTTAAAGTCGAGGTGTCATCATGATACAAACTCCGAGAAATTTTTAGGTATTGTAATATCCTGATATTTCTTATAATTTTAATAGATTTTAATTTGCTAGAAATTAGTATTAGAAGTGGATTAAAATTTAAGATAATTATATTATTTGACTTTAGAATAAAATTGGATTAACGGGTCGTACTAATTTAATTTAGTTGGGCTTTAGTTTAATTGAATTATGTTGGTTAACCCAAGTTAATTAAATGGACTACTATATAGATACAAACGTAGGTAATTTGTAAGCGAAAAACAAAAGACAAAACCCTAGAAAATACTAGAGCACAGCAGCGAGAAAAAAAATGTTGAAGAAGAAGAAGAAGAACACGAAAAGAGGAAGATTTGTGACAAGTTTAGAAAAAGTGGTAACGATTCTTGTACTCTTTGTATATTTTTGTAAATTCGTGTATATGATATTATGTGTAAATCATATTTTCTTGATTATTTGTATAGGTGATAATGTTTTGGTATATAATATGATATATATCCATGAGTTCTTTGTTTTATCTATTGTGTTCGTATGACTACTCCGATTTTGTATGTATACTATATAAAGTCTGAATTCTTGTAAAAATCATATCTGATTCGTTATTTGTCATAATTTTATGATATTAGACTTTCGGAAAAGGTATTTGAATTATCTACGACTTTGATTCTTTGTGTTTTTTGAAATTAGGTTTGTAGATATGAGTTTTTCTGGGATTTATTGACCAGCCAGTATGTTTTTGAAACTGAGATGTCTAACTTTGAAAATTCGTAATCAATTGAGTTTTTACTAATTTAATGAGTAATATTAATATTGAAAGGTATTTTCGTGTTCTGTGTTTCTTGTTTACACTCTGCTGCTATATTCGGTGATTTAGATGTCGTAAATAGCATAACACTAAATAAATGCGGGGCTGATTCTTTTCTGCAGTCCGCAAATGTCCATGCTCTGAGTTCGTTACTTGTCCGTTTTTAACGAGCCTTATCATTCTGGAAAGGTCTCATAATTGCCTACGTTTTTCGTGTTTTGTACTTTTTCAGATAAAATCATTTTAATAGAGTAAATTGTCAATTTTCCGAACTGGCCAGGATTGATTTTGTTAACAATAGTCTATTTTGCAAGATATTTTGATGTTTGATGTTTGGAATCTTCTTTGAGTAAATTATATGTAAAAGCCGCATGAGTTCTATTGAGTTGTGTACTTGTTTTTTTTATTTGACTGTTAATAGATTATAAGTTAATATTAAGGATTTGTTGTGATTTTATTTTCAGGGTGCAACATCGGTATCGAGGTAAGTGACTTTTCGTTGCTCACTAATATTATCAAATATGTTTTTATTCGTTTATCTTATTATATTCGAAATATTTGATTTTGAAACTTGTGATATCGAAAATAGATTTTAGAAAAGATTTTTATAGAATTCCCCAGTTTTAGTTGCGCATCAAATCATAGAATCCGGTCACTGGATAGTGTGACATATCGAATCATAAAACTAGTTTACACACGTTCCGGAACACATAGATACCTCGTTGAGTTTGTCTTATCGAGGGACGTAAACTGGTCCCCATCGAATCATCGAACTATAGAAGCCGTGTCACTGACATAGTGTGACCGTAATTTAGAACTGTGGGAATTAAATGTGATTTTATTGTTAAGATTATATTATCGATTTTAAAGTTCAGAAATTCTGTTTTAAATATTATTTTGGGCGATAGTTACTTGTTGGGCTTTGCAGCTCATTGTTTTAATATATTTCAGGTTCGGACTTTTGGAAGCTAATTAAGAATAAAGATGTGGAGTTATGGATTTCGTGCTATGTGATTTTGCATAAGACTATTCGAATAATTTGATTATCTGTTAGACATTGAATATTGTTGGATTTATGGAGCTGTGTCTCCGAATTTATGTTTTTGAATTATTGAGTTTGACCATCGTGCTGACTTTTGTGGAATATTGAATTTATCGAATAAGGAATCTATTTTTATTTAAGTTTCGTATTTAGAATAATAGTCCGAAAAGTCGGGCTGGTACAGGTATATAATTTAATTGTTGGCGATATTTTTATCTATAATTATATATAATAATTTATGATATTCAAAGTCGAGGTGTATCAACTAGAATTGCTTTGGCGTATAATTTAAAACTAGCTTTATAGCCCGTGCGAGGCACGGGCATGCCCTAGTTATGTTTAGTTGCTTGAGATTTGGATGCACATTAAAAATGCAAATACATGTTGTATTGTGAGCGCACTTTTCTGATTTCTCTGTTATGTTTGCATGCTGTTATCCGTTGCAATGGATGAGCTCCTAAGCTCATTTCTTTGGCTTCTTTTCCCCGTACAGAAGAAGTAGTTTCTCGGCTCTTATCAAAAGTTCATTTTCTATTACTGACATCAATCAACTAATTGCCATAACTAAAATATTGAATAGATACATTGTATTAAGTAAATGCATCATAATTATTTTAGAACTTGAAAAATATCATACAATTCTATGTAAGATTCGATGGTGTGACAAAAGGAGTTGAAACTAAAGAAAGAGAACAAAAAGAACAAATTTATTAATAAGCTTTAAAAGGTACCAGAACCTTGAGCCTAAAGTAGTAAAAAATTTAGGTTATCTTTGTGTACCGTCCATGGTTTCCTACTATTGATGTGACTGCACTTGTACCCGTGCAAGGCACGAGATGGCTCTAACCGACAGAACTTGATGTCATTTTGTGACGATATTTTCTAGTTCACGTCAGTTTAATTTTGCGATGATAAGTATTCTTCAATTTGTTGTGGTGATCCTGCCACCAGTTTGAACTTGTTGGTGACACTATGTGACATGATTGAGAAGATTTGCAAGGAAGATCGGTTTGGTATTAGTCCGAAGAAGATTTTGTTCTTAGTTGAATGTATTTGATGATTAGTTTTATAAGCTAATTAATAATCAGAAAGGAATTAGTTAAAGGTGTCAAATAAATGCTCCATTTCGAAAGTACCAATACTCTCTGATCTCCATAATTCTCTATAAGCGGTCGGAGTAGTATACTTGTCCTTAATGCATGAGGTGGCGGGATTGAGATGCACACAAATTCGTATTCAAAAAAAACTGTTCGAACTGGTTAAAAAAATCGGAAAAAATCTGATTAAAAAAAAGTCCACCTCAATTGGATCCATCCCGCAGGCTTAAACGGATCGCATATTTTTCACAAAACCCCGATCCGGTTCGAGCCGAATAAACCCAAATTTAATCTCAATTTGGACGTAGTCTTGATCAGGATAAAAGTCCAATCCAAAAAGTTAGAATTTTCAATTAAATCTCGGATAAAAGCTTAAATTTTTTAATTAAATCCGAAAAAAGAAGAAGTTAAAGTTAAAGTTATCAATATCTAAAATAATTTGTAAAAATCCGATTTGGCCCCTCCTGACCCGACCCTATCTACAGGTATAAATATTTTAGAGGAAATTTGTCTCGATTTAAAAAAGCCCGGCCCTATCGGATATCGAAAAATCCGACCTGAATCCGGATTACGTTCATCTCTATTCAGGTTAACAACTATAGAGGTGCTTATATTATTACTTATATTATCTGATATGTATGAATATAGTTGAGACAAAATGATTACTATTATGTATTATTTTGTATTATTGGATGCTCGGACTAAAAAGTGATATTATGTGACTAAAAATGCATTTGTACTTTGTCTTAAAATTGTGAATACAAAAGAAGAAACATAATTAAATTTAATTAAATATACTTTATACCAATAACCACTTTTATTACTAATCAGACAAATGAAATTATCATGAAAGAATCTTGAATAAAAACTAAAGTGTAAAATAATATTTGTGAAAGACATTACCATACTAATGAGTTTTATACCACAACAAAAAAACCCAAGTAGCTCAATGGTTAAATTGGTGACTTGAAATTTTTAGTAATTAGTATTGAAGTGTCTTAGGTTCGATTCCCATCAAGATGAAAATTTTCTTACATTTTTATAACATTTGACTTTGGAGGGGCAGTTATGTAATTTCAAGTTGTTGAATAAAATGTTTCACAAAGTCCTTGTTGCAGTATAAGATATATAATAGATTTGAGTATGGTTTTATCTATAATTATTACAATAGATTTTCATGTTTTACATTTTTTTTTCTATTTTATTATTTCAACAACATTAAAAATTTGTCTATTAGTAATATATTGACAACTAACTTAAAACCTGTGCGATGCACGGACTATCTTTAATAGTTGTTATTTTATAAGTAAGTAAATATTTTAAAATAGGTTAACTTTTTAAAATAATTAAAAGTATTAAAATAGGTTTTAAATAAATAAGTAAGAGTTTGTCCGTGATATTTTTGGAAATTGAGAGGTTTTTAATATATATAAGATCTACTAATTTATTTTTAATCATATTTTGCATATTTCTGTAATTAAAAAAAACTAAACAAATATAAGTGTACTATAGAAGCACAAACTACTATGAGAAAAAAATAATACTAAAATTACAAATATCATAGGTTAATCCAAAAAATATAAGTATAAACAAAATTTATTGAATTAAAACCTGATTTCTTTGACGAATTGAATTCTACGGATACTAAGAACGTTTGTAAATAAGTGGTACAACAAATCCGATTTTTGAAAAACCTTGTCATGGATACACATGCAAGTTAGTTTGCAATTAACGATCTAGTTCCTTAAAAATATACAAACAAATTCATGAAAATACAAACAGAAAAAATCCATCATGAGTAAGTAAAACAAAGAAAACATGACTAACGAAAAAGAAGAAATTTCATATACAAAGCAAATTAACTAAACACATCAAACATATATCCATATTATACACAATAATACATTGTTAAATTATACATACTTTGGTACAATTTGATTAAAAAAATTACAGTAATTTATCAATATATGGTCTACCGTGAGCGCTTATATATTGACACGTACATAAATGTATTTGCCAGAATTAATAACCGTTAAAGCAACTCTGTTAAGGATCATCCATGTTTCATCTTATGCAAGTTCAAATATATATGGTGTAAGTAATGATATATTATACACAATCACAAATATAAACCCTCACACCAATTGAATGAGATACAAACATACAAAAAATCAAAAATTTGAATTTGAAGAATGAAAACACCAATTAAGGATTGATTTGAAATAGTTTCTATAATTTAAAAATTATTTTTATATTTATCCATAATATAAGGATATAACCGAATTCACGTATATCTATTGTAGGTGTCAAAATGGAAAAAAATTAAATGTTTTAGATCATAACAAAATTAATGGATTATTTTATTTATAAGGAAACATGACATACGAGTATTGAATTTAAATTTGAAAAATGTAAGGTTGTGGAAAATTTGGAAAGATTTGATTAAAGAAATTGATTATACTTTGTACACTGATCTAATTTACATATTTACTTGTGTATGTGCATACTTCCCCTAATTATGCAAATAAAATATATGAGACTTTATTAATTTGATATACTATTAACTTTATATTCTTACTTTCAAAAGAACTTTATATTCATAATTGGTGTGCAAGTATAATTATGTTATACATGTTTATTTGTTATATATATATATATATATTAGCTTATATCCCGTGCGATGCACGGTCTTCTTTAATATTTTATTATTTTGTTATTTTAATTTTTGTAATTATATATAATTTGATAAAATTTTAATATAGATATATACATATATATAATTAATTAGATTTATATATCTAACAATATAAATATTTAAATTTAATATATTGTTGACGTGACCTTTAGAAGTATTTTAGATATTTAAATAAAAAATGTTTTGAAATAATAGATGTAACAATTTGTATTTATTTTGAAAATTTTAAAAAATTATAATAAACATGGCTTTTATAAGTTTAATATAATAATATTACCGACATGTACATGTTACCCGTGATATTTTTAGTTAGAAGATGAGTTTTTTAGTTAGAAAATATAAAAAGGTAATTTGCTTAAAAAGGCAATTAGTTATTTATTTATAATTATATAAAATTATAATACCTTTTTATATTTATTTTTTATTTATATATATTGTCCGTGTTATTTTTAGGAGATGAGTTGTTTTAGTTAGAAAATATAAAACATTTAATGTATTTTAGCAAAAAGTTAATTGATTATAAATAAATTGGTTATAGAGAGACCCGTAAATCGGCCCAAATACCGACCGACCGACTGATCAACCGACCAAAACTTTTAATGTTTCGTCTTTAATAATATAGTATTGATATATAACTCTACAATAACTATCCAAATAGTATATATATGTATACATGCACACATATAGAATGATAATAGAAAAATATGAGTCATAAATTTGTCCAACATAAATTGAAATATCATATTTAAATGACATTCATTATGATTATCACCATAATTTATGACCATATATATCAATAAAACTCTTGATTTTAGTATTGATTGAGTAATAAACAAAAAAAAGAAAGAAATTGAATGATCTTTTCAAATTTCAAAAATTATGAGATCGGATGATTTGAATGTTGAGATGATACAAATTATAAAATTTAGAATCGTAAATATTGGAAATATATATCAAATAGTAATTTATTTGCCATAAAACTTCAGTTAAAGTCTTCTCGGTGTCGCCTAACGGCGATCCCTCGCAATTTAAACCATATACATTTTAAAACTCAACTAAAAAAAATAAAGTAACGAAATACATATGATGTAAATTACTAAGTGTAGTACCAGTGTGACCCACCAAAATGTGTACATATTTCTGTTTATGATCAAATACTCTAATTATTTATTACATATTGCATATGTTATATAATTAAAATATTTTGAATAAATATAAGTGTACCATACACATAAACATATAAAACATTTAAAATCCGAAACAGGCACAAACTACTAAAATAAATTTAAACATCACAAATTAATCTAAATAAATGTAATTATGAGTAACAAAGTAAGTCACAATTATACGGATATCTCAAGTTGCAATCACACATATAATTCTTTTAAAACATAGATATCATCTATACTAAATATCTTAAACACAAAAAGAAGTACGATTAAACATCCATCAAACTAATATCATGCCAATATCAAACCAATAACATTCAACTAAAAGTGTATAAATACATCAATTTAACAATACATTATATTAACATTAGTTGATTCTGTTGAGAAATTCGAGTCCATGGATACCACGATCTTTTACGATCAGGAGTTTCATGGATATCACAATCTCTTCCAGTCAAGAATTTAAATACGATTTGAGATTCACCTACAATTGGTTTAACGTCCAACACAAAATAAATAAATATTTAGCAAATTTAAGTAAACAACAAATATATTCGACAAAAAATGTATATATGCACTACATAAATATAAAACATAACCTTTATTTTTTTTGTCCACTTTGAATTTATGGATACCACGACCTTTTATGATCAAGAACTCAAGTCTATAAGATTTGGGATTCACTTGCAATTATTATATAACAAAATCACCGTAGGTAACGATGCAATATAGCTTACATATATATTTAATTATCATGTTTGTTGTCCTTGAAAAAATGATTCAAACTTTTGTATTCTGCACAATTTAAAGATTCAAACTTTTGTATTCTGCACGATTTAAACAAACATTAGTAACATATTTAAGTAAGCAAGAAAAACACATACATATATACAACCATGTATAATCAACACAAATACTAACGAAAAAAATAGAAAAACAGTAGACAAAGAAGAAGACAGAAAATAGAAAAACGGAGAGAAAAAAGATATTAACATTAACATTATGAATGGTGAAGATGCGAGTTTTATAATCAATAAATACTTGTAACCAATTATGAATTTGAATTTTGAAAATAGATGACAAAAATCACGGATATAAATACATATACTTGTATGTGTAATTATCATATCTGATTCAAAATTTGAAATTAAAATATGGATATTAGTTTTTGATCGATTTAAAAGATATGGAAAGTATTGATTGCATGTGTGACTATATGGATATTGTTGTTGAATGATCCACAATTTAAGGTAGATAATTAATTATTTCTTTTTATTACCTTATATTTTTTTGATTTTGAGATTATCATATTGTTAACTTGATTTTAGGTAAACCAAATTTAAAATGAATAATATCCATTTATGTTTATGGATAGCTGAAAATATGCATATTCAAAATTGGAATAAATTACAACATTGATTATGATTTATACATTGATTTGACTTTCATATCTACTTGTGTATGTCATATTGTTCATTATAAAATTTATTTATATGATTATTTAATGATTCCACTAATTGAGCCAATAAATAGATATTAACTTCTTGATTTGATATATTGTCAATTTTACATCCTTAACTAGTGCGTGATTATAACTATACTATAATAACGGAATGATGTCATGTTGACATAATATTTTAGAATTGAGAATTTACCAAAATAACTTTAAAATGTATGAATGGGATAGATGATGTAAGATGACATAATATTTTCTAATTGGGAATTTACCAAAATAGACATAAGCTGTATGTAGAGGTAAAATTTTTAAGGGTATTTGGTGGAATTATCCAAATCCTTCACTAGCAGCTATTAAGAATATATAGATATAGATTCATTTAGTTATCATTTATATGAAACTTATTCATTTTAAGATAAATTTTAACTTTTTTAAGATACGCCAAACATGCACTAGGTCGCAATGTATTTCTGAAAATAGATTCTGTAACTTGAGTATTTTTGAAAAAAACTTTTTAGATTATTAAATGTCCTGGACCACTCATGGTGGTATTTCCAAAATATTTTATCAAATTTGTAGGTAAATTTAGTTTCTACATTAAAATTTTAGTCTTTTATTCAAAATTGATGAAATAGTTCGAATAGAAAATAACAAAACTATGATGGGAAAAAGATATTAAATTATACAAAATTATAATGTTACATAAAACTTGATATAAGATTAAGGTCACACAGTTTAAAAAAAAGATTAAGTGTGACACAAAATAAGATAACTTTGAAAAATAAAAGGATCTTAAAATTAATTTTGACAATTTTATACAAAAAATTACGACTCAAAGTTTCTTATAATCAAAAGTGAATATTTTAATTTTACGTCAAAATTTGTTTGGATAATTATACTATAGTGTAAAATTTTACGTTAAAAAGATTTGAGAAATGTAATGAAGTTTATCATATTAATATACATGTCAAAAATTCAGTGTAAATCTTTAAATTTAGAACTAATTATAAATCAAGTAGTTCTTATATATGTATTGCATATATACTTCGAATTTGCATAAATAATATACACAATATATATTGAATATTCACTACAAGAATAATTGAATCAGACAAGGCTTTTTGCCCGTTGTCTGATGCCCTAGAAAACCGTGGTCTATTGAGATGCCGTCTGTTACGCAGCTCAGACAACGGACGCGTCCGTTGTCTGATTCCCTACAGACAACGGTTTTGGTCTTAGAAAACGTTGTCTGAAACGCGTGAACAACAACGGTTGTTGTAGAAACCATTGTCTGACAAATAAATCAACAATTGTTTATTAACTAGAAAATGTTGTTATTTTAATTTTCAGACAAGGCTTTATTTTCCAGAAGAGTGATGTCTGATTCCCTACAGACAACGGTTTTGGTCTTAGAAAACGTTGTCTGAAACGCGTGAACAACAACGGTTGTTGTAGAAACCATTGTCTGACAAATAAATCAACAATTGTTTATTAACTAGAAAATGTTGTTATTTTAATTTTCAGACAAGGCTTTATTTTCCAAAAGAGTGTTGTGTGATCTAAATATTTACGACGGTTTTAGTAGAACAACCCCATTGTCTTAATAGTTTAACACAATGGTTTCCTTTCTAAAAACTGTTGTCTATTCTTGACTTGCACAATTGTTTTCTTTAAATACATATTGTCTGAAAGCTGTTAGGCAATGGTTTAAAAAGACAAACATGTTGGAACATTAGCAGAACCACAACAGTTTTTGTTTCTAAAACACTTGTTTCTGATTTTGATAGACAACGGTATTGGACAAAAAACTGTTGTCTGAAGTGTTTACGACAATGGTTTACCTAGCTTAATAGACAATGGTTTCATAGAAAATTCAACACATTGCCTAGTACAATGCTTGACAACAGTTTTCATTATAGTCCAATTACCTAAAATAACAAGAGACAATGGTTTTATATAACAAAATTAAAAAACCAAACTGGCAATATAAAGAAACCAAACTGGCAATATAAAGAAGCCAAACTAAAACCAAAACAAACAGCCATTCCATTCCATCGTGTTCAATAAACCATTACAACCAACACATCCAACCAAGTAAAATTCACGAACTAATTAAGTTAAATATGTTCAACAACATCAGATTTTCGGATGCACATACCCCAAAAGTAGAGACTGAAACCTTCACTTAAGTTAAATAGTTACGCCATTACATGTCCATAGCATATCAGTTAGTCGTTATATATACTGCGCAACTCCCAAAAATACATGTGCATCAGAAAATTTGCGGTGCGTGGTTACTAAATGTGCAAAGAACCTAAGAAGTCTCGTGCTTCATGAAGTACTTCGCCCACTCGATCCTGATTTCATTGAGATCATCGACTCCATAGGATAAGCTGCCCCTCCGTAGCCACTGAAAGATTAAACTATATTATCACCAGATTTCAACATAGAAAAGAAGAACACAAAATTAAAAATTTTATACCTTTGAAACAAATTTGAGCTCCTTATCAAGACATATTTCCTTCATATATCGCATGATAAACAGACCACAGTCCTTGGTCCCGGATTGGGGAGGAACACCCTGAAAAATATTTATATAAATATTAACTCATATATGAAGCAACAATTACAGATATATATCCATACATATATCCGAGAAACTAATATAAGAATAACGGGCGGCCAAGAAATAATTATACCGCAAGATTCTCCCATATGATCTTCTTCTTCGCAATCTTCTTCCCAGCATCCTTGTAAAGATTAATGGCACTACAAAAAAAATATAAATTCGCATTACGACATTTCTCATTAATATAAAGAACAGAAATAATACTATCACACTCACTTGTCAACCACTTCTGTCCATTCTTCGCCTGCAATTCGACGCTTCAATGGGTCCATGTGGTAGACTAATTGTGACTCGGGATTAACAGCGGTGAGCGCCCAATGGTTCCTACAATGACCCCGTCAGAAACATATATATTGTAAATTAGGTATAATATTATAAGTCAATTATTAGCACTTAAACATGTAATAAAATTATTTTTCTTTGGTAGTGAAGAAATGCATATTTGAAAGTAATACAAGTCCAAAAAATAATATTTGTTACGACTGAGATGCCCATTTTGATATTAATAACATAGACGGTGAAAATTAAATTAGAAATACAATTACTCACATATTATTATATGGCAAAAGAAAGAGCTGGCCTGGTTTGGCAGTCTTGAACCGTTCAGCAAGATTATGCGACCTCTCCCCTGCTGTACCACAATTTTTAGAGCCAGTGACAGCAGGATCAACAAACGATATCATGTCGGTCATCTTGTGCTTCCTCAAATAAATATGCAGTAAACTGTACATAAAAAAGTAAAGAATTAGGCCCTTTTACGATATAACTTTGAAGTTGTCAATTTTTCCAGAAATTAATATTTGAGTTTACAAGTCAGAAAACTGGATAAATTCGCAAGTATAAGGTAAGATCCTAATTATTGAAAATTTTAACCGAACTTAATAATACTTACTTGATGAAATAGCAAATGGTTGATCCTGATATTTCTCCTCCAAAGCACAGAGCATGCACGTCGGATAAGAACATAACATTCTTCTTACCTGATCCAAAAGCATCTTCATCTAATTTAAAAGCCAACGTACGACCATCCTTTAATGTGTCACTTGCCCAGAGCCACAAACGCTTTAGTGACTGGTGGAATTCAGGACCCATCTTAGCGACCAACTCTGGTTTTGAGACACATTCAGCCACCTTTTTAAACTTCTTTTCAGTAAGTTTCTTCCCTCCCTGAAAAAAATTAGGAATGCAATTATGCATACTAGAATGAAAGAACAGAATATCCAACAGAATGTAAACTGAAAGTAAGTACTTAGTCTTTACTTCTAAAGACTTCTAATATTTAAAGCCAAGAAAAAATAATTGAAAAGGTTATATTCAAGTTAAGTAGTTAACCTTCAGATTTCCTTTCACTGGAGCAGTATTTGTCTTCACTTTCAAAATATTGCTTTTCGGCCATGCAATGTACGTTCCGACAGCTTGTTGCACAGTCAAGATTTCATCATTGATTGGATAAGGAATCGGTGCATCTCCATTCATTACACGAGTAATCGAGACTCGTGCATTCTTCTTTCCAAGTGGCTTGCCATGAACAACATCGCTTTCCATATCAACTGTTGCATAAGCAACAACATTGCTCGAGCCAGCTATTGTCAACTCCCAATGATAATCACCCTCATCATTGTCAACAACTTCAACAGCCTCAGCATTTTTCCCCCCATCAAACTCCTCTTCATCATGGACATTTTCTTGAACATCAATCTTATCTTCCAAATCAATCTTGATCTCTTCCAGCTTATTCAGCTCTTCCACCACATCTTGAACCTCATCAATGACTTTCTCCTCACCAACATCTTTCTTTTTATCAGCAGTAACTTGATCACCCACGAGTTCAAGTTTCTTCTTTACACCTTCAATATCCAAATCATTAACTTGCCTCCCCTTGGAACAACTTGCCTGTTGTGATCCAATATTGGGGCTCCCATCAAACACAACATTTTTTGCATGTAAAGCGGCATTCATCTTTTCCATTTCTGCAGCCCAAAATGCATCGCGCTCTTTAATAATCTTGTCTTTTTCCTCTGCCATGTACTTCTGAATTCCCTCTTGGATCTTTTCCTCAATCGACTTGCCTTTCCTTTTCTGTTTTGGAAGATCAAAATACACAGACTGCTTAACATGGCATCCCTGGCCACGTACTCGTCCTCGGTGCTCAGGGTTACCGAGCACCTTGGTCAAGACATCCTCAGTGCCTTCCAGTGTCACTTCCCCAGCACTGACTCTCTTCTTCATCTCAGCCTAAAAAATGAATAAAACATATATTAAGTTAACTAACAATGCATATATTATGCTCACAAGGAAATTGAACCACAATAGAAATGAATAACATACAATATTTGTAGCAATAGTAGCAACATCATTTGACTTGAAATTCCCGTCTTTATCCTTCCGGGCAAGAACCCAAGTATCGAATCGATCTATTTCAAATTCAGGATCACCACCAGACTACATGTATGAACAGACAAGGGAATTAAATATCAAAACATAATCAAACATGTCATGGGAAAAATAATATAATGTATAAAGATCACTAACCAACTCCTGTTCCAGGTTGGCATAACCCTTCCGAGACAAGTAGTGATCGTACTCATACATACCCCTTCGCCTTTTCTGCTCGACATGTACCTCCTTCATAAAAACACAAAAGAAGTTATCAACAAAGATGTACCACTAAATATATTTGGTTTTATGTAATCACGCTAAACAAATTGAAAATCTTACAAGGAAATCATTAGATAAACGGTTGGCAACAAACATGTCCCAGTGCGGCTTCTCAATGAATGAGTAGTCAGCTGGAGGACTTTCTAGCAACTCGGGCTGATCACGATATGCCAGGACATAATGGGTAGATAAACGGCTCTTAAACTCCCTCCATTTATGGTTGGCAGAATTAAGCACCACCTTCCTCGCTGTTGATGGTACATCAAATGCCATCTGGTACAAACATAAATCAATTAGTCAAGATTCAAGAATAAAAAATACACACAGTGAGATGGTATTTATTTTACCTGAACACAATCCCAAATCTTTTTTTTTCTTTCAGCCGGAACTTTTTTCCAAGAATCATACCAAATCGGGGCCTTAGATCTCGCAAGAACCCCGATATAAGACTGCATCTCTGTGGCTGCCTTGCCGTACGGCTCCCCTTTTGCATTAAAATTCACCGTGTACTTGATGCCCAACATCTTCCGCCTAACAATCCTATGCATTGTAACAGGACCCCGTTTTAAAAGCCTAAGTCCCAGGGTTTTGGTAGGCACATGTTCTGCCTCTCGTTTCCTCTTCTTCGTCTTGGACAGTTTCTGTTGCAGAGTTGTAGAAATAGCCTTATTCTTTACCGATTCAGGAGAGGACGTAGTAGAAGTAGCCTTCTTCTTTACCTCCTTATTTACCGCACCAGTGTCCAGGCTACTATTCCTCTTTAAAGCCTTCATAAGGCAAGACGCGGTTTTATTTGGAGCAGATCGTGTCTTCTTCAAAGGCGCCATATTAATCTACACACCACATAAATAATATTAGGATATAGCAAACAAGATAAGGTTACTACTAGTATTAAGGATGCCACAGATCACACATATGTGAGATGTAAGAAACCTTGTAAAAATCACAATCACAAACAGTCCAAATTTAGGAATTAGATCATTAACTGAGATTTGAGCATATAATTAAATTTAGGAATTAGCACCCAATGTCCCTGTTTCTTGAATTAAAGGTCAAAACACAAAATATTACACACATTTCAGCCCTAATGTACCTAAATTAAAATTACTTCACAAAATATTAAGCCAAACGAAACAACACAATATATATATTACTTCACAAAGCACAAGAATAAACCAAACAAAACAGCACAAAAACCCTGATGCACAAAAATCATTCATAAACAATAAACCAAGTGCATGCAGAGTAAAAGAGAGAGGGGTGAGAGAGAGACAGAGAGAGAGGGGGGGTGAGAGAGGGGGCAATAGAGAGAGAGAGAGCAAGAGAGAGAGTGAGAGAGATAGTGAGAGAGAGAGTGAGAGAGAGACAGAGAGAGAGGGGGGGTGAGAGAGAGGGGGCAATAGAGAGAGAGAGAGAGCAAGAGAGAGAGTGAGAGAGATAGTGAGAGAGAGACAGAGAGAGAGAGGGGGTGAGAGAGAGGGGGCAATAGAGAGAGAGAGAGCAAGAGAGAGTGAGAGAGAGAGAGTGAGAGAGAGGTGTGTACCGATGATGGAGACGGAGACGGAGACGGAGACGTAGACGGAGTCGGAGAATCGAAATCACCGGCGATGGAGACGAGAGTGAATTGGGGGGGAAGAAAGTGAATTGTGTTTTGGGAAATGAGGGAGTGACCGAGATCTATCCGACCCGGGAGTGAATTAACGGTTGGATTTAGATCTCTTTTCATCTAACGGTCGTAAAAATTTGATTATAAGTAATTTTTTCAATTTTTATCAATTTTGGTATAAAAGTTATGATTTTAAATATGATTAATATTAAATAAGATAATATTAAAAAAATTGATAGATACAGATTATCATAAGATTTGAAGTATTTGTGATAAATTATGAATATTTATTAAATATATTAGTTACAAATTAATTATTAGAAAAAAATATATTATATTATATTATAAATATTTTAATCAAATTATTATAATATGTTAACATATATTATGAATATTAATATAAACTTAATTATATTATCCTATAATTAAGTGTGTCAATTAAACATAAACTTTATTATTCAAACAAAGTTCACAATTAAAGTTTGTCACGAACGAGAAATTTAAAAAACAAAAAAAAAAGGTCACACAACTGTTTTTAAGCTGTAAAACCGTTGTAGTAATATCATTCAGACAACAGTTTATAAATAAAAAACCGTTGTAGTAATTACACAACGGTTTCTACAAAACAACCGTCGTGGAAAGTAAAGTACAACAAAGGTTTATTCTTAAAAAAACCGTTGTGTGTTGTTTTTATAAAAATTTTGTTAATACCTTTGCCTAACTTATTTTTTACACTTCTTTGAAGATACCGAACATGTTATTGATTGAAAATTTTATAAAATAATACTTATAATAATAGATTGTGCTTAGGGTTTTGTGGTTTAGGGGTTACGATCGACTTAGGGGTTTTGTTAGTTTACACACGAAATTATGTAAGTCATGTATAAGCGAGACTGTACGCCATTCCCGACTTGTATGTTTAGTAAATTGTGTGGTGTCCTTGGTCTGACAAAGAAAAATATGTACATTTTATATGTTGTTAAGTATAATAACGAGGATAATACGAAAGTCTTAATATGATAAGAGAACTACAAACTATGATATCCGGCTTAATTAAGAATATTATCCTATAATTAAGTGTGTCAATTAAACATAAACTTTATTATTCAAACAAAGTTCACAATTAAAGTTTGTCACGAACGAGAAATTCAAAAAACAAAAAAAAAAGGTCACACAACTGTTTTTAAGCTGTAAAACCGTTGTAGTAATATCATTCAGACAACAGTTTATAAATAAAAAACCGTTGTAGTAATTACACAACGGTTTCTACAAAACAACCGTCGTGGAAAGTAAAGTACAACAAAGGTTTATTCTTAAAAAAACCGTTGTGTGTTGTTTTTATAAAAATTTTGTTAATACCTTTGCCTAACTTATTTTTTACACTTCTTTGAAGATACCGAACATGTTATTGATTGAAAATTTTATAAAATAATACTTATAATAATAGATTGTGCTTAGGGTTTTGTGGTTTAGGGGTTACGATCGACTTAGGGGTTTTGTTAGTTTACACACGAAATTATGTAAGTCATGTATAAGCGAGACTGTACGCCATTCCCGACTTGTATGTTTAGTAAATTGTGTGGTGTCCTTGGTCCGACAAAGAAAAATATGTACATTTTATATGTTGTTAAGTATAATAACGAGGATAATACGAAAGTCTTAATATGATAAGAGAACTACAAACTATGATATCCGGCTTAATTAAGAATATTATCCTATAATTAAGTGTGTCAATTAAACATAAACTTTATTATTCAAACAAAGTTCACAATTAAAGTTTGTCACGAACGAGAAATTCAAAAAACAAAAAAAAAAGGTCACACAACTGTTTTTAAGCTGTAAAACCGTTGTAGTAATATCATTCAGACAACAGTTTATAAATAAAAAACCGTTGTAGTAATTACACAACGGTTTCTACAAAACAACCGTCGTGGAAAGTAAAGTACAACAAAGGTTTATTCTTAAAAAAACCGTTGTGTGTTGTTTTTATAAAAATTTTGTTAATACCTTTGCCTAACTTATTTTTTACACTTCTTTGAAGATACCGAACATGTTATTGATTGAAAATTTTATAAAATAATACTTATAATAATAGATTGTGCTTAGGGTTTTGTGGTTTAGGGGTTACGATCGACTTAGGGGTTTTGTTAGTTTACACACGAAATTATGTAAGTCATGTATAAGCGAGACTGTACGCCATTCCCGACTTGTATGTTTAGTAAATTGTGTGGTGTCCTTGGTCCGACAAAGAAAAATATGTACATTTTATATGTTGTTAAGTATAATAACGAGGATAATACGAAAGTCTTAATATGATAAGAGAACTACAAACTATGATATCCGGCTTAATTAAGAATATTATCCTATAATTAAGTGTGTCAATTAAACATAAACTTTATTATTCAAACAAAGTTCACAATTAAAGTTTGTCACGAACGAGAAATTCAAAAAACAAAAAAAAAAGGTCACACAACTGTTTTTAAGCTGTAAAACCGTTGTAGTAATATCATTCAGACAACAGTTTATAAATAAAAAACCGTTGTAGTAATTACACAACGGTTTCTACAAAACAACCGTCGTGGAAAGTAAAGTACAACAAAGGTTTATTCTTAAAAAAACCGTTGTGTGTTGTTTTTATAAAAATTTTGTTAATACCTTTGCCTAACTTATTTTTTACACTTCTTTGAAGATACCGAACATGTTATTGATTGAAAATTTTATAAAATAATACTTATAATAATAGATTGTGCTTAGGGTTTTGTGGTTTAGGGGTTACGATCGACTTAGGGGTTTTGTTAGTTTACACACGAAATTATGTAAGTCATGTATAAGCGAGACTGTACGCCATTCCCGACTTGTATGTTTAGTAAATTGTGTGGTGTCCTTGGTCCGACAAAGAAAAATATGTACATTTTATATGTTGTTAAGTATAATAACGAGGATAATACGAAAGTCTTAATATGATAAGAGAACTACAAACTATGATATCCGGCTTAATTAAGAATATTATCCTATAATTAAGTGTGTCAATTAAACATAAACTTTATTATTCAAACAAAGTTCACAATTAAAGTTTGTCACGAACGAGAAATTCAAAAAACAAAAAAAAAGGTCACACAACTGTTTTTAAGTTGTAAAACCGTTGTGTGTTTTTTTTATAAAATTTTTTATAATAATTGTCCGAATCTTTTTCCCCCCTCATTAAATAATTGTCCCCCCCTAAATCTTTGTCCAAAATAGTTGTCCCCCCCTAAATTTCACAACTCCCCGCCTCCACTTCGTCTCTCCCAAAATTTCACTCCCGCCCCCCAAATTCTTCCCCTAAATTTCATAATTCCCGATTTCATAATTCTTCACCACATCTTCAGGTACCACATCTTCAGGTACCACATCTTCAGGTACCACATCTCCCTGTCTCAAATTAAGCTTCATTGCCTTCGAATTAGGGATTTAAGAATTAGGGTTCATAACTTGTGTTATTGTTTTATTTTGTTTAAACAAATTGATAAAATTGCATGAACTTTAGCATTTGTTTATTGATGCTTTTGTGTAATGATGCAGTTGTTTATGCAATTGTAATGATAAAATTGTTTGTTTAATTTTTGAGTGAAAGGTGTCCAGAATTTGTGTACTTTAAGTCTAGAATTTGTGAAGTGCAAAGGCACTAGTACTTTAAGTCTAGAATTTGTGAAGTACTTTAACTAAAGTGCAGTTGCTGGTGGTCAAGACTTAGCATAGGATTTTCAAATTTTCAAACACTTAATGTTATTTTACTTAAAGGATGAATCGATCGTGGGTAAAGGCTGATAGAAGAACAAGAAAGTTTGCGGATGGAGTTGATGAATTACTGTTGTTTGCATTTGAGAACGGATATGATGAAAACAAAATTAGTTGTCCGTGTATGAGATGTGCACACAGTAAATCGTGGTCAGCTCGAGTTGTCAAAAATCATCTTTTCCAACATGGTATCGATCCGACCTACTCATGTTGGATTTGGCATGGAGAAATGAATGCAGAAGAAAGTCCGGTCACCGCTGAAAAGACCAACAGTTCAGAAACAGTGGATCAAATTCCGATGGATACAGAGAATGCAGATAGTGAAGATGATGCTTCCCTAGATTCCTCGGATTTATTTAACCATGTTCAATATGAACATGAACCCCTTTATCCGGGATGCGAAGAATTTACCAAGATGAAGGCTTTAGTGAAATTTTACAATCTGAAATCAAAACATCAAATATCTGATTGTGGCTTCTCTGAAATGCTACTCTTGGTTGGGTCCATGCTCCCGAAAGGACACACTTTTCCTTCATCATTCAGTGAAGCGAAGAAAAGCTTGTGTGTTTTAGGGATGGAGTATGAGAAAATTCACGTGTGTCCGAATGATTGTCTATTATACCGTGGCGAGAGGGATGAAGATGAGACAAGTTGCCGTATTTGTAAAGCCTCTAGGTGGAAGTTGAACAAAAAAGGAGATGAATTACAAGGTGTTCCCGCGAAGGTCTTGTGGTATTTTCCATTGATACCACGCTTGAGGACTTTATTCAGTTCGCCTCAAACAGCCAAGGACTTGACTTGGCATGACACAGAAAGAATCAGGGATGATAAATTAAGACATCCAGCAGATTCAAAAACATGGAAAGAAGTTGATGCAAAGTGGCCAGAATTTTCTTCAGATTCAAGAAACCTAAGGTTAGCGTTATCCTCGGATGGATTTAATCCTTTTCACAGCACAAATATAGATTACTCTTGTTGGCCAGTTTTGATGACAATATACAATCTTCCACCGTGGCTTTGTATGAAAAGAAAGTATATTATGCTCTGTTTATTGATATCGGGGCCAAAGGAACCTGGTAATGATATTGATGTGTTTCTTCAACCGCTTATCGAAGATCTACAAAAGCTATGGGTAGGGAAACAAGTTTATGATGCATATAAAAAGGAGTACTTTTTGCTTAGAGGTATTTTGTTGTGGACAATTAGTGATTATCCAGCCTATGGTAACTTGTCGGGCAACATTGTCAAAGGGTATAATGGGTGTCCAGTTTGTGTTGATAATACAAAAGCTACAAGGTTGAAAAATTACCGTAAGTGTGTGGTCATGAGGCATCGGAGGTGGCTTCCACCTTTTCATCCATATCGCCGGCAGAAAAAGGAGTTTGATAACACCGTGGAAAATGAAACAGCCCCAGTTCCATTAACCGGAGAGGAGGTGCTTAAAAGAACACAACATTTAAAGGGCCATGTGTTTGGTAAGACACAACAGCAGCCTCGATTTAAAAAGGGCGATGACAGACCTATTTGGAAGAAGGTATCTATATTTTTCGATCTTGAGTATTGGATGTTTTTGCCTGTTAGACATGTTCTTGATGTGATGCACATGGAGAAAAACATATGTGAAGCTTTACTTGGTACATTGCTTAATATCCCAAAGAAGACAAAAGATAAGGAAGCTGTCCGTCTTGACATGGCTGAAATGGGAATCAGAACAGAGCTAAGGCCAAAAAAACCGGGGAAAAAGGAGAAGTTACCATTAGCGTCTTGGAACTTAACTCATGTTGAAAAAAAAGTTGTTTGCTCCTCCTTTCTTGGAATGAAGCTGCCTGATGGTTTTTGTTCTAACATTAGGAGTCTTGTATCAATGGAAACTCTCCGACTTACTGGAATGAAATCTCACGATTGTCATATGATTTTGCATCACCTGCTCCCGATTGCAATTCGGTCCTCACTGGAAAAAAAGGTAAGGAACACTGTCATTCGGTTTTGTCTCTTTTTCAAAGCAATATGCAGTAAAGTTATAGAGGTCGATAAGTTGGAGAAAATGCAATCACAATTAGTAGAAACTTTGTGTCACCTAGAAAAATACTTCCCTCCTTCGTTGTTTGATGTAATGTTTCATCTATCGGTTCATCTTGTAAGAGAAGTGGAGCTTTGCGGACCAATTTTTCTTAGGTGGATGTACCCGTTTGAGAGATATATGAAGACATTCAAGGGATATATAAGAAATCGGGCTCGTGCGGAAGGCTGCATTGCAGAGGCATATATCGCAGAGGAGGCAGTTGAGTGTTTGGTTGATCATGAAGAAAGGACTATTGGGGTGCCCAAAAATGGTGGGCATATGCAAGACACCACATCCAGGCCATTATCTGGTGCAACCATCATCATCCCGAGCAACACTGATTTGCACGCAGCACACTTATGCGTCCTACAAAATACTACTGCAGTTATGCCATTTTTTGAGTAAGTCAAGAATTGTTTATTCATTATGTCTTTCATTTTCTGCACCTTTTTGACATTAATAATTTTCTGCAGCGAACACATGTCATTCTTGATGTCCAAATTTCCGGAACATGAAAATGATGCAATATGGCTAAAAAACATGCAAAATGACACATTCCCAAATTGGTTCAAAGAGAAGGTATTATGTGCATTTTTGTTAAAAATTAATGCATTTTTCTGATAAAAATAGTTGACATGAATCAACAATTTTTTGGCAGATTGATTTGGATTTAAATGCTGGAGAAGAGGTACCCGAGGAGCTAAGATGGATTGCAGATGGGCCTAACAAGGATGTCCCCACATTCAGTGGCTACAATGTGAACGGGGTTACGTTCAGTACTAAGGATCGGGATGACACGCGTCAAGTTCAATGTAGCGGCGTCTGTGTACAAGCCGATACAATGATTGTGGAGGGTAATGATAAAAATATTGAGCATGCTTCACAACTATTTTATGGAGTTATAACAAGTATATGGGAGCTGGATTATGAAAACTTTAGGATCCCTATTTTTCGGTGCAAGTGGGTAGATTTGAACAGAGGGACTAAGGTAGATGACTTGGGGTATGTATTGGTTAATTTGAATAGGTTGGGGTTTTTAAACGATCCATTTGTGTTAGCTAAACATGTCAAGCAAGTATGTTACATAGACGATCCCCTTGAGAAATTATGGTCCGTGGTGTTAAAATTACCCGAGAAGAACTACTATGAAGTTAATGATGAAGAAGATGAGGGATCCGTAGAGGTACAACTTGAGAATGAGTGTTTTCTGCCTAATTTACCGGACGTTGATTTGCTTGAGGAGGATGACTATAGTTACATGCGAGATGTTGATGAACAAATTTTACTTTCTTGATGTAATTTTATTTATGTACTTTGAATGGTTGGCTGCTATATGGTTGTTTGGTTTTGCCTTTGAAATTGCAAACTACAGAATGTTCTTGTGAATTAGTGTTAATGTATGCAGTATTGATTGGTTTTGCCTTTGAAACTTTGGCAGGGGGTTTACTTCTTTATATTATTTTTTTTAATTTTTTTAACTATCAGACAACGGTTTATGTAAGCTAAACAATTGTGTGACAGCAACATATTTAACAGCCAAAAACCATTGTCTCTAAGATTTCAATTGGACAACGGTATGCAGAAACTGTTGTGTGAATTAAGTATAGTCCACATACAAGTAAAACACTTGTCTGATTCTAACAACGGTTTACAAAACCATTGTCTGAAGAAACTTCAGACAATGGTTTTGTAAACCGTTGTTAGAATCAGACAAGTGTTTATTCAAACTGTTGTGTGCCATCCATTTAAGTAACAAAAAAAAAAACACTTGTGTGTTTTTAACAACGGTTTATGAAACACTTGTCTGACATTTCTTCAGACAACGGTTTTATAATTCCGTTGTGTAAAGCCTCTGCTTTACTCCTTCTAATAGACAATGGTTTTAGAAACCTTTGTGGAAGGTCTTTCAGACAACAGACAGATTTTGCAAAAACAAAAACCGTTGTGTGAAAATTTCAAACAATGCTTTTACTGCCGACCGTTGTCTGATAAGTGTCGTCTGTTTCAGTTTTTCTTGTAGTGATTGGTTGACTCAACCGAGTACTCGGAAATCCGATATCAATTAATTTGGATTTGAGCGAGAACTCGGCCGAGTACTCGAATATTGAAGATGAGTACTCGAAAATTGACCGATTATTCGGATTTTGAAGATTAAATTGAGTTAAACCGATTTTCGAGTTTTAGAACATTGATAGTACTCTCTTAAAATTCATATATTGTCATATTAATATACCTTGTTAAAAGTTCAATATAAGTTGTTTAAACTTAGAACTGATCATATACTGTAAACTTTTATAAATAATTTGTGCGGCGTAGTACATACCCTCAATACATATATAAAAATATATGTATAAAAATAATATTTTTATAATATATTTTCAATTTTTTTGATTTGTATAAAAATATAGGATTTATAATTTTATACAAATCAAAAAAATTGAAAAAATATTATTTACAAGTACTTCAATTGAGCGCATTGAAATGCGTGCAAAAGAAGTGGTTCATTCTTTTTGGGACGGAGGGAGTACTTTACAATTAGTTATAGATTTAACATTCTACACACTACGCCATAAATGGCCTTTTGCAACCACAAAACTATGTTGCTATAAGCCCAGTTCCGCGTTGCTATAGCCCCAAAAAGGGCTATAGTAACATCAGAGCCGTGTTAGGTTCTCAGCAGTTGCTATAGGGGTCTATAGTAACATACTGAGTACCCCTAAGGTAACATAGCAAACTGTGTTACTAAAGATATCTACAGTAACATAATAAACATTCTACAGCAACATACCTTCTGTGTTACCAAAGGTATTACATTTTTGCAGAAACCAGAGAGTGGGCCCCACACGTGGGTCCCACTGTGGGGTCCATTAGATAAGCTTTGTGGGGCCCACATGGTGGGTCCTTTTGTTTGACCCACTGTGGGACCCACTTTGGTACCTATTGTAACACATTATAATATCTATTGCAGCCCACAATTACATAGTCATCTGCAACACAGTTAGGTACCTATAGTAACACCATATCTGAAATAAAATATAAAAAATACCATTTAAATGTTATATTTCCCATCAAATTAAACCAACCAAATTCAATATCAATAACATCCATACCAGTAACAAACTAACACCATACCACCAACATCAACCAACACCATCCACTACCAAACAACCAACACCATCCACCACCAAACAACCAACACCATCCACCAAAAAACCAACACTAAAGAACATAAATTAAAAGATACAAGTACTAAGATAATACAATATCCTGTTCATCATAAGCGGGATAGAAAAACCTATATGAGGTCAAAAGGTACTGTCTAAAGCAATAGAAGTCTAAGAGCTAGGTCCGTTGGTCATAGGAGTACCATCACCTCCTGTGTCACTGGAAATCGTCGCACAAATCTCACCAATATTAATATTCAGAGAGGGGTTTGCATCAACTAATTTTTTAAGGACCAATGTCAAGTTGTCCTGGACCTTCTGATTGACCTTCACATCCACTCCTTCGCTGAACTTCTAGTTTAGCTTCGCTTCAACTTCTTCAACAACTTCCTATCGTAACTTTTTTGTCAGCTCATGTATGTATGAATCTGTTGGAGCTGGTGGAGCTAGATTCTGAGTAGAAGCTTTGACACACTTCACATCATGTCTGCCTATAAGCCAACATGGACCTTGTGATTTTTTTCCACCCGAAACTAGTTCGTCAAGACCATCAAGTCCTTTTACTGACTGGAGTTTTTTGTTAATTGTATCCTACAAAATAAATATGTCAATATATGGAAATAAATATCGACTCAGAAGATAAAATATGGATTTAAGGGATTGATTGCAAAAATAAATTACTTACAACTCTGAACTGCATTACATCAGGATTAGACTTGTATTCTCGTCCAGGCTTGCGCTTACGAGTTTTAGCAAAAATCGATGCACCTGGTGGCTTCTTATTTGGATATGTCTGTTTCTTTTTCTAGCAAAAATTTGAATACACGATATGCAAATGACCACATATACCAAAAATTATTATACATTTCAAATATTTGATTGGGGAATAAAAATTCAATAAGAAAATCTGAGAATAATTCAAATAGAATTATCCATGCACTCGTATATAGAAGGACATGCACATGTCCATTTCACATATTTAAATTAAATTAAATTAATGACAGACTATCTTGAGTAATTTTATAATTCACTACTCTAAAAAAGATTGATATTAAATGTTCAGGAATGTACCATGTTGTGTCGAATTTGGGAAAACAGTTGGGGACCAGCAGTGTGTGTGTCTGTGTACTCACGACGACTTCGAGAATTTTTCTCAGCCCTCGCCTGCAAAAAAAATGAAAAAAGAGCACTAGTTTATGTCACTGAAAATTGAATAAAAGACAAACTTGTAGAAAACAACATAAGTTTAAAATTATACGTATACCTGAACTTCAGGATCTCCCCAATATTTCGAGAGCACCTTGAATTCCTCAAGTGGAATGTCATCAGGCTTGTTTTGTAGCCTCTCCTCATTAGTTGCATAAGCAGTATAATGATTGCTCTTTAATCGACGTTTTTGCCCCTTCCAACATTGCTAAACTGTCTTCCATGCCCATGTTTTTAATTCCTCGGGAATAGTATAGCGTTGCTTACATATAAATAAAATATAAAAATGTATAAGTTAATCTTGAATGCTGTTTGAGCAACATTATTTACATAAGACTATAGTTAAAATGTATTGATTACCTTGACATAATTCCACAAGGTATTTTTTAGGCTTTCAGGAACATGTTCCCAAGATGCATAAGTTAGTGGAACACACCTCTTTAGTGTCCCCAGAAAGCAACTCAATTCAGAAACATTTTTATCACAATCTGAAATAGGCTGGAACAAGTCATTCATTGAGATGACAATCCTCTTGTCAAACGGTCTTGTATGTACTTTGTCCATCCTTGTTTTCCCTCGTTGTCTTTTAGGAACTTTGATTTTAAGTACCGCGCGAGTTCATAAAATATGAATAAAGAGTTGGTTAAATCAAAACACTACTTATCAATATTATTAAAAGTTCTACAATTTTTTTATAAACCTTTAACTTTTATTTTTCAGTTATTTCTAATTCATAGAAATAATACTAATGTATACAACTAGAAAAATCAAGTAAACAGGTCCAAACCTGCTTCAGCTTCTTCATTTTCAATATCTGGCAAGTCGGTTTTCGGAACCTTGTCAGTTTTAGTTCCACTTCCAGTTGCAACAACTTCTGCGGGATGACTACCGGTATGACTATCGTGGATAGTCATTCCAGTTCATATTTAAGTAAAACTGATTTAATTCAAATTCTAATTCTAAATTAATTCTAATAATTAATTTATTTCATAAATTAATTCTGATGAATTAATTTATTCAATAAATTAATTACTTAATTTATTTGCTAAATTAATTCTAATGAATTAATTTACTAAATAAATTAATCACTAATTTTAAATGGAATTTAAATTCTCATAGGATAGCAAAACCAATTCTTGAACCACTTGAACTGCTGAAGAATATCCATTGTCCGAGGTTGTCATTTGATGCACTGTCTGGTTCATAAATGACTAACTTCAATGTCTGTTCTTCATCTTGACTTTAAGCTGTGGTCCATTGTCTGCTTTTGACTGTTGTTCAACCTTTGTAACCTGTACATTTGTTATCACAAATCTGAAACCTCTGTCACTTTAATAAATTCACTTCTTTGAAGACTTCACTGAGGCTTGATCAAATAAATGAACTTCTTTCAATGTAGTATTTCTTCAAGTCTGTAGGATGACTTTAATCTGTATTCTTCTAACAGATATGATCTCTGAGATTCCTGTGACTGTGACAATTGAATTATTACTTACTTATTACAAACATGTTTAAGTTGAGTTGAATCCTCGATGTAAACAAATAGGCCTAAACATATGCCTTTCAATCTCCCCCTATTTGTTTGTTAGAGAATAACAAGCAAATACCTAGAGGATAACTCAACTAACTAAACAAGTAAAAATAAGACTTTAAAAGTTAAGTAAATAATAACACAAAGTTCTGGATTTCATTAAACATTTTCCAGATTCAAACAGTAAAGATAAATACAAGATAGATGTTCCTCTAGACTGAACATGTGTATACATTGATCCTATCTTGATTTACCTAAGCTCTATACATTTAACATTTACAGAACAGAGCTTCTTCAAATTTCTTCATCCATCATCTCTCCTTCTTCAAGAGCTTCAAGCAAATCCTTGTCCAGAACACGATCAGATTCAGAAGTAATGCCACTTGGTCTGACAGGTTGAGTTGTAACTTTCTTCAGCCTATTCTTCATTTGATGATATCTCTTGATATTGGCAATGCAATAGTCTTGAATCAAATCAGCAGCTTCTGTCTTTTCTTGTGTAGCAAACCCTGTTGTCCTCAACATGTTCTCCAGATAGACAAGATGCTTGGCAGGATAATCTTTCAAAGAGATGGGATCCACACCATAAGTTTGAAGTGCCCTTCCTTTATAAAATTTGACTTCATATGGCACATCCACAACTTGAGGACTAGCTTTCATGGCAAACTCTTTAAGTTGATCATGCAACAGCTCACATAGAGGTGAAGACCTTTTAATCTTTGTCATGAAAACCCAAAGCTCGGAGAGAGTTCTACTTTTCAGAAGATTGAGAGAAACTATGAAAGTTCCCTCATTATGAGTGTATATGTAGATCTTCAACTCCTCTATGACTCTGTCATATCCAGTAGTAATTCTTGAAATCTCCGCATGAAGAGATTTCATATAGATTGAGTTGTCTGGATTGACCTTTCTGTACCTTTCCAACATGCTAAAGAACTTTCCATCATTGTCTGACCCTGTCGGATGTGAGAACATCTCTCTAGCTCTATCCCATTCTTCTCCAAGCTTCAGCCTCACATATAACTTCCTGTCCCTGATCTTTATATCATGAAGTCGTTGCTTTTTTTGATGTTCAGCTTTTTGGATAACTAGATGCTTTGAGATGATGTCAGACACTTTATCATTTTCCTCCTCTTTTCTCTTCAGATCAGTTTTCTGTCTTAATAGCTCAGCTTCAAAGGCAGGATCCACTTCCGGTTCATCTTCCCAGTCAGTAAATTCAGCCTCTCCTTCAACCTCCACATCACCAAAGATATCTTCAGGGGTTTCTTCAGATTCAACATTGTCAAAATCTCCATGTTCATCTTGATAGTAGACATCACCAGAAAAAGTTAACTTTTGCTTCCCTTTGTCCTTTCCAGAACCAGAACCTTGAGCTTCACCTCCTTGATCTCTCACTCCTTCTCCTCCTTGTATCTCCTTCTCCTTCTCCTTCTCCTTATTCTCCCCCTTAGTTGAGGAATCCTCTATAGATTTAACTTTATCAGTCTTAGGATCCTCCTTCTTACTTCTTCCTTCTCCTTCTCCATCATTGCCATCATTGTCCTCTTCATCATCATCACCCTCAAAGAATTTCTTCTGTTCAGCATTGGGTTGATGTGAGTTCTTGATCATGTGTTGACTCGTAAACACGCAAGTATACGCGATCACAAATAGCAAGTGATAAATTGAGTTCGTTCCGCAGAGACAAGGTGTAAATGCCAATTTAATACCTATGCAACAGTGTATGGTTACTTCTTAATGCTTGACCAATTATTAAATTGAGTTGTTGATTATTACTTAACTAATAAAACAATTGTCAACTAAGAGTGAATTAACAAACGAGATTACTTATGTAAGAGAACATGGGGTTCCAATTTCATTAACTACTTCATCTAGAATCTTATGCCTTTTCAACCTAGCATGTGCAAGCGATGATAACTGATTAGACGCACTAAACTGACACACGCCAACTTTCGTTGTACATATATCATCCTACTGATCATCCACAATCGATAGAAGTCAAGTAGTCACCAAATATGCTTAGTCCCTATATGTCTATAGAGATTGAAAACATAATGGTTTACAATCAAGCATCCAAATAATCACATAGTCGGTGCAAGACGGTTAGAACTACACCACAAATTAATACATGCTCTTCACATGCAAAAACCTACGCTAGCATGGTATGTTCTAAACCCTAGATCCACTTTCGCAATCACTAGGATTCAACAAACAATTACGGATGTTCGCGACGCACCCATAACGAATAAGCGCAACCAGACTAGGTTAACAATATATCAAACACACACCAAGGCATAAAACATTTAATAACTAGAATCCATGGAAAAATCCATTAAAACCCCATGATAACGATTAGCCCATAATCGGACTTCTCATCATCATGGGTTCAAATGATAACATGAATCTACAAACAATTAATAATGAATAATAGAAAAGAAATTGAGAGATTAATAATGAATAATAGAAAAGAAATTGAGAGCAAAATAAATCCCGGAAATTGTAGAGAAGAAATACAAAAGATGGAATCAATAGGCCTCCTTGCTTGTCACTAGCTTGAAGAACCCTAGAAATTGATCTCTTGTTCCTAGAATAATAATGTTGATGATAGATAGAAAATAACCTAACGAATGATGTTTTTAAAGTATAAGATATTACATAATAAACCCAAGATACGAGCCCTAACAAATTAGGCCCAACACAAATTGACCCGGTTTGGAGTAAAATACATGCATAATCGAGGCACTCCAGGAGGAAACAGGCGCTCTTGCGCCTCTATATGGCGCTCTTGCGCCTCCACATCCCTGGATTTTTACTCTGAAAACTCAAATAGGCGCTCTTGCTCAAGATTTTAGTGCTCTTGCGCCTCCTAAGGCGCTCTTGCGCAGGAAACTGGCGCTGCAGCGCCTCACAGCTCCTGGAAAATTGCCCAGCAATGTAGAAAATTTCCGTGGCTTCGCGTGAGCTATTGAATCGTCAGAATCGGACTTGTAGAACTCCAGATATGGCCAAAACCGTGAGAGCTTCGCAACCTACCTGGAAAATCCGAATTTTAATCACATTAACCTCCAACTCTTGGTTCTGCAAAACTTAATGAAAACACATTAAACACACCACATACTTGAGTTCAAGTCATCAATTTAAGCCGATACGAAGCATTCCAAGTGGATTAAAAATCCACTTATCACACCCCCAAACTTAAACCGATGCTTGTCCTCAAGCATAAATAATATAACTATATACAACTAACTAGTACCACTTCCGTAGGTGATCACGGTTGCATTTGGCATATGCAACAAGCCCTTTAAACCCCTAGGCAGCCCTAGTGGACGAGTAAGGTCTCGTGAGGGCCTATAGCGAATGTACCCACAAAATCCATCTAACAATGCAACTAACAATGCAAACTATATGAATGCAACTAATATGAAAATGCAAACGATCCCCTCAAACTAACCATAACCAATCAACAAGCCAACATCTCAAGGAATGCAATCTTTCAAACAGAGTTCGACCAAATTCCCGTATACTAACAATACAAACACAGAAACGTGCGTGTGTGCAATGCTCATCAAAATACTCTCAAACTAAATCAAGACCATATCCTATTCTTCACCAAAACAACCACAAGCTTATAAACAAAATGAACTCTAGACACAAGAAACCACTTAAAGACACCTCAATATCCACTCGAGTTAGACAGGAATTCATGCTTTTATTACAAAACAACATACTAAACACAATACGCATGCTTGTTTGACCGTGCAATGGCTGAGACCCCTAAAGGCTTATACAATAATACCCATGTAGCGAGCGTTAGGTTAGTGGATCCCAGACCGGAAAAGTCTTAGGTCACTAGGCACAAAGTCCCCAAGAACTTAATTACTCGAGTATTAAAGAGCTCAACCTGATCAATTTTGCATAACAACTAACAAAACATTTTTTTTTTCTTTTCTATTTTTTTTTTCTTCGGAATGAGTGCGCTTTGCCTTTTTCTCATCCCACCCTATACTACTCATCTTTTCAATGAGCCGGCTACTAGCCATTTGACGCCTAGCCTTTACTAACAACTAGCATGATATCCCTGTTTTCCCCCAAACTTAGACTTAAGTGCTTCTTTCAATTTCAAGAGAATAGAAAACATTCTAAATATAAACAAGTGGTTAAATTCTAACTTCCAAACAAACATGGTCTGATCAAATTCAAAAGCAACCAATGAGACTTGTGAATTTACATTTGTTTCTGTCATGCAAGTCAATTCATAGGAACTTAATCAACCCTCTATTCATCACTACCACACTCCAATCAACATCGACTCACCAACGGAAATAGCCAAATCCTACGGGATCATTAAAAATGCATGCTATGCAAATGTAACTAAATGGACTCGCATATAATAAAAACATAAACAAAATGTCCTACATGAAACAAACATGCAAAATATGATTTCCTACATGACACATAACACCACAACACTACTTACCCCCAAATCACCCCCAAACTTAGAATATTCAATGCCCTTATTGAAGGTGATAAGAAATATAGTAGAAACATACCTAACACATGGGTTGCCTCCCACGAAGCGCTGTCGTTAACGTCATTTAGCCGGACTTGGCCACGATTTTAACTTGAAAAATTTCCACACCGCACCTCTATAAGGGCCACTTAAGGATCTTTTCTGAAGCGACATCTTCAACGACAAGCTTTACCCGTCTTCGCTCCTCACCAGATCTCTTAACAACATTCTCCCGCCTACCTGAAAAGTTAGCAGCAATAACAATAGCAAGCAAAGGAGATGAATTACAAGAAACATACCCCAGGTGAACTAGCAATGGGTTGAGCTCGAGTTTGGGAGCTCCTTCAAATGATGGCTTAAGGCGCACCTGAGAATTCCAGAGATCTTCCACTCCAAGCAACTTATGAGGAATACGTAGCCCCATTAGCCAAGGCATTGTAATCCTCAGCTGGCCATGCCTTGCCTTCTCCTTCTCCGTGTCATACTTTTTACTCTGCCCTGCATCAACCAATTTCAAGCTAAAACACTCCTCATCCTCCGCCGGCAAATTCATGGCTAGAGTTTGCTTCTGAAGCCTCAGTGGATATGGAGGAGGAAAATCGATTTGGATACTCTCTGTAGTCTTCTCCGGAGTAGATTTGTCAGCAGGAGTGATGCTCTTTTCCTCTTCGGCCTCCAACTGGTCGAAGTCAGATTGCAATGGAGCGGCATTCAACAACTGAACATGCTCTTCTAATTCATCATCTTCAATGTCAAACTTCCATTGAAAAGCACTCTCTACAGACTTTGACTTTAACGGCTGATCAACCTTCTTACGGTGTTTAGTATCAACCATTACCACACTGAGACCCTCTTCATACTTCGAAGGAAATAGCATAGCCACTTGAGCCTTGGAGTTTTCTTGATCTTGGGCTGATTCTTCAGAATTTTCAGATTGCAAAGGAAGTGGTTGCGGCTGATTATTCAGAACCGAATTTTCTGGACATTCTGAATTTTCTGATTGGGTTGCCTCCGGTTCTCCTTCCTTATCAGCTTCATGTTATGCTTCTTCCTCATCTTTGCCCTCAGACTCTCCTTCCTGAACTTCGATCAAGGTCTCACCCGTGGCTAAGAAAGGCCAGTCAAGACTGATAGGAAGGTTCTTGTCCTCCTGCTCTACAGCCAGGCCTTCTGTGTCACTTGCAATTTGATTCAATGTTTTTAATGCATTTGCAATTTGACCAATCTGATCTCCTATTGTCTGGAGAGACAATGCATTGCTTTTAACCATCAACCTCAATTCTTCTAATTCAGCTTCTTCGGTCGACTGTTGGTTAGACCAAGTCTGAAATTGCTGCTGCTGAAATTTAGGAGGTTGAAAGTGTTGATGCACTGGGGCATACTGATGCTGAAATTGTTGCCCCTGTTGCTGCTGAGTTCCCCATGGACTGTATGGCTCATCTCCAAACTGCTGATTTTGGAGCGGGTAGGACGGATATTGGGATTGCTCCATACCACTCTGATTGTAGTCCCAGCTGAAATTTGGCCGATTTCTGTTATACTCACATTGATGAGTGTAATGTCCACCTGCACACAGCTCATACACAATTACGAAGTCCTGCTCCCAATAATCCATCAAATAAATAAAAAAACAGTTCAAGTCAGTAATCTATAACGACCACTGATGACAAGCACTTAAACTACAAATAACACTGTAGTCCCCAGCAGCGGCGCCAAAAACTTGTTGACTCGTAAACACGCAAGTATACGCGATCACAAATAGCAAGTGATAAATAGAGTTCGTTCCGCAGAGACAAGGTGTAAATGCCAATTTAATACCTATGCAACAGTGTATGGTTACTTCTTAATGCTTGACCAATTATTAAATTGAGTTGTTGATTATTACTTAACTAATAAAACAATTATCAACTAAGAGTGAATTAACAAACGAGATTACTTATGTAAGAGAAACATGGGGTTCTAATTTCATTAACTACTTCATCTAGAATCTTATGCCTTTTCAACCTAGCATGTGCAAGCGATGATAACTGATTAGACGCACTAAACTGACACAAGCCAACTTTCGTTGTACATATATCATCCTACTGATCATCCACAATCGATAGAAGTCAAGTAGTCACCAAATATGCTTAGTCCCTATATGTCTATAGAGATTGAAAACATAATGGTTTACAATCAAGCATCCAAATAATCACATAGTCGGTGCAAGATGGTTAGAACTACACCACAAATTAATACATGCTCTTCACATGCAAAAACCTACGCTAGCATGGTATGTTCTAAACCCTAGATCCACTTTCGCAATCACTAGGATTCAACAAACAATTACGGATGTTCGCGACGCACCCATAACGAATAAGCGCAACCAGACTAGGTTAACAATATATCAAACACACACCAAGGCATAAAACATTTAATAACTAGAATCCATGGAAAAATCCATTAAAACCCCATGATAACGATTAGCCCATAATCGGACTTCTCATCATCATGGGTTCAAATGATAACATGAATCTACAAACAATTAATAATGAATAATAGAAAAGAAATTGAGAGATTAATAATGAATAATAGAAAAGAAATTGAGAGCAAAATAAATCCCGGAAATTGTAGAGAAGAAATACAAAAGATGGAATCAATAGGCCTCCTTGCTTGTCACTAGCTTGAAGAACCCTAGAAATTGATCTCTTGTTCCTAGAATAATAATGTTGATGATAGATAGAAAATAACCTAACGAATGATGTTTTTAAAGTATAAGATATTACATAATAAACCCAAGATACGAGCCCTAACAAATTAGGCCCAACACAAATTGACCCGGTTTGGAGTAAAATACATGCATAATCGAGGCACTCCAGGAGGAAACAGGCGCTCTTGCGCCTCTATATGGCGCTCTTGCGCCTCCACATCCCTGGATTTTTACTCTGAAAACTCAAATAGGCGCTCTTGCTCAAGATTTTAGTGCTCTTGCGCCTCCTAAGGCGCTCTTGCGCAGGAAACTGGCGCTGCAGCGCCTCACAGCTCCTGGAAAATTGCCCAGCAATGTAGAAAATTTCCGTGGCTTCGCGTGAGCTGTTGAATCGTCAGAATCGGACTTGTAGAACTCCAGATATGGCCAAAACCGTGAGAGCTTCGCAACCTACCTGGAAAATCCGAATTTTAATCACATTAACCTCCAACTCTTGGTTCTGCAAAACTTAATGAAAACACATTAAACACACCACATACTTGAGTTCAAGTCATCAATTTAAGCCGATACGAAGCATTCCAAGTGGATTAAAAATCCACTTATCATCATGTTATAAAGATGCTTCATGCCTTCATTCAGATGTTGCATCCCTCCTTCAATCCTTGAAAACCTCTCATCATTGAACCACTGATTTTCATCAACAGTCTCCTGAATGTAGTCCACCCGAGTTGAAATGGAAGAAATCTGTTTGACACTCTCTGTTATCTCAGCATTTGAAGTTATAATCTCAGAGATGTCTGAAGCCACTAACACCTGGGACTCCTGAATAGCATTCATCTTGGGGAGTATAGTAGTCTTCAATCCTTCAATTTCATCCTTGATAGTACCCAGCTGATTAGTTACAGAGGTGGAAGAAGAAGACTGTTCAACCACTTGTGCCTTGAGAATATCTTTTTCAGCCTGGGTTTCTTAAGTTGTTTATGTAGACCAGCTATTTGAGCCAATAAAGAAGCAGTGTATGTGTCATTGTGTGCACTCATCTCAATTTCTCTAGATGGTGTTTCACTCTGCTCACGTACTTGTTTATCGCTCTATGTTTGTCTCTCAGTTCTTACCACTAGCTGTCTATCCAAATTAGGATTTGATGTACCTGCAGGAAAAATCACCCTAGCCCCTTCTAGAGAGGTCAGTGGTGGTGCAATGGGAGTTCGCAATTCCCAATCCCTAATGAAATCCAAATTTGATTGAATTTGAAACTGAATTGCTTCAGTGTTGGATTCACTAGGTTGCCTTCCACTTTCTCCAGTATAAACTACGAGCGGAAAATCCCTTAAGGGAGCCAGAGATGTTCCCTCTGGAAGGGGAGAAAATGATTCTATTTGATTTGGCAAAGAATCAAATTTTCCCTCAGATGCCTGTGAAGGCACTTCTACCGTTACAATGGTAGGCACTGTCTCATATCCTACGTGCTCTCCTAGCAAAGTGTCCTGAGTTGCATCTAAAGTTATGTTTTCTCCCATTGTGAGTAACAGGAGTGTGCTTGACTCGGTACAAGATGTCATGGCCCTATGGCGAACTTCAATAGATTCACCCTGTTGAGAGGATGTCTCCAGAGACTGTGTATTGGCCATTTCAAAATCCATATCCTGTTGGGAGGATACAGACGGGCTTACAGATATCTCCCTATATGTTCTTCTTTTCTTTGGAGGTGGAGATAGAGTTGCGGGATCACTCATATTTTCTTCAACACTACTACTTCTGTTTCTGGTATTTAGATTTGGTTCAGGTTCATTTGGATATGACTCAGTGTTTGGCTCTATGACCGGGGATAGAGTTTGTGGTTCTACAAACTCTTGGTCAGCCCTATCAACCTCTTGGGTTTCAGAAACAGTACCAGAAGAACCAGGGATAGAAGTTAATACATGTGGTTGTATGACTTCTTCAGTTCCAGCTGATGTAACTATCCTTTGCTCGGGAACTGGTGGTTCAAATGATGGTAGGTTGATGAAGTTTGTCAATTAGTTGGATATGAGAACTGGAACATTGCTATACCTGAAGGATGTTTGCAATCTTTGATAGAACTTTCTGTCAGTGATCGGAGAAATGAAAAAGCGACCATTCCTGAACAGTTCTTGATACTCATTAGAAAGTAAAGAATTAAGGACAAGTTGTAGAAAACGAGGATATAAACATTTCATCTTTCTACCACTGTCAAATTCCTTTCTAGCATTAAACACCCTTCTAACAACAATATCCCATAGAAGGTGGCCATAATTGAGTCTTTTGTTGAAGACAATTGCATAACCAATAACTTGTAACAGATAAGGAATATTCTGAAAGTTATTTTTTGTGCAATTGCCAAAGACCTTAGCCAAAGTATCAAAAAATAGATCCCATTCACACACAAGATTCCCCTTGATCAATTTAGCCATATTTAGGGGACCTTGATAGTGAATACTGATGAAAAACCTAGTTAATTCATCTTCAGTGGGGAGTCTGTCAAAATTATCCCGAGGAAACTGCAAGGCATTACAAAATGTTTCCTCAGTAATTGTGTACTGTGTGTCCTGAATATTGAATAAGATAGTTGAGAAATCATCAGAGACAACAGCAGTAGAACAAAGTAAATATAAAGGATCAACTTTCAAATCAACATTAGAACATATAGCATAATTGACACAAGAATGTTGATTAAGGACAGAAATCCAAGGCCTAAAACATTCAAGTGAACATTTCAGGGGATCAAAATAGCCATGGTAATTAGTAAGAACAATCTCAAATTGTTGGGCCATTTTAACATAAATTAATAGAGTTAATTTTAGATTAATTCTAATTTAGGGAATAAATTCCAAGAAATAAGAATTATATCAGAAATTAATTAAATCAATTTATGTCGATCCAAAATAAATAAAATAAAAAATCTGACAGTAGTTCTTTACTTTAGAGAATAAAGAACCAAACTAGAGAGAGAAGAAACTTTGTAAAAACAAGAGTTTGTGAGGAAATGAACAACAAATGACTATCTGTTTAGTATTTATAGGCAAACCTCAGATTAGCCTGGGATGACTACCGGGTAGTCATACCGATAGTCCTTCCAGTGTTAAACTGAGAATGACTAAGAATATTAACAGATAATTAGAAAAAATAATCTAAAAATTACATAATATTGGAATGACTACCGGGATGACTATGGGATAGTCATACCGATAGTCATTCCAGTACAAAAATCAAAGTACTGAAATAAAAAGCAGAAAAACTAATTAAAATTAATTAAAACTAAACTAAACTAGAATGACTACTGGAATGACTATGTAAGATAGTCATTCTGATAGTCATGCTAGTACAAAATCATATAATTACAGTTTTAACTAAATCGAAAAGTACAAACCTGTTAACAAAATAAGCAGTATAAAAACAGAATAATCTAGAGAATGCAAAACTGTTCAGAATAAAATTACACACAACAATACTCACATATTAAATATAAAATGCAGAATGACAACTAAACAACTTAATATTTTTAACAGAAAATGCAATATAAAACAGAAAATTATGCACAAACAAAATAAAATTGAAGAATATTATAGAAATGCAACAAAAATATATAAACCTGCAGAAAAATTCAAACAACAATATTTACAATCTGAAAATAACTGAAATGATTCTAAATAAATAAATTTTCAATAAAAATACATTTCTCCACTAAAAAATATGAGAAAAATATTTTTAAAGAAAATAAATTATTCAGAATATTTAAATTTACAAGCTTTACACAATAAACATGGATTGTCAATATTTAACATCTAATATTAACAAGAGAAAATGATTTAGATAAGAACAAACCTACCAGAGACATTGTCAATCACTAAGACTGTTCAACATACCCAATTTACCAACTAACCTGGTAAATGTGGATTCGTCAACAGATTTAGTGAATATATATGCAGTCTGTTCTTCTGTGGGTACAAAGTGTAACTCCACAGTTCCATTCATAACATGCTCTCTGATAAAGTGATACCTGATATCAATGTGCTTCGTTCTCGAGTGCTGAACAGGGTTGTTGGAGATTGCTATGGCACTTGTATTATCACACAAAATGGGAATTTTGTCTAATGCAAAGCCATAGTCCTTCAATTGATTCCTTATCCATAAGATCTGAGCACAGCAGCTTCCAGCAGCAATATATTCAGCTTCTGCTGTTGAATTGGAAACTGTCTGATGTTTCTTGCTATACCAGGAAATCAATCTACCTCCTAGGAATTGACAACTCCCAGAGGTACTCTTTCTATCAACAACACTACCTGCATAATCAGAATCTGTATATCCAACAAGATTAAAACCAGAATCTTTAGGGTACTAGATACCTAAATTAAGTGTACCCTTAAGATATCTCAAGATTCTTTTAACAGCAACGAGAAGTAAATCTCTAGGGTCCGCTTGGAACCTTGCACACAAACATGTAGCATACATAATATCTGGTCTACTTGCAGTAAGATAGAGTAAGGAGCCAATCATACCTCTGTAGCTTGTAACATATACCTTGATAGAATTGTTAGAAGTTCCAAGTTTGACTGCTGTTGAAGATGGAGTCCTTGCTGATGCTGAATCCTCCATGTGATACTTCTTGAGGAGTTCTTTGAGATACTTGGATTGACAAATAAATATTCCATTTGACCTTTGACTTACTTGTAATCCAAGAAAGAACTTCAGCTCACCCATCATACTCATTTCAAACTTACTCTGCATTAGCTTAGAAAATCTCTTACAGAGATCATCATTAGTAGACCCAAATATGATGTCATCCACATAGACTTGGACTAATATCATATCATTTTTGTGTTTCTTTGAAAAAAGATTTTTGTCTATGATACCTCTAACAAAACCATTTTCTAAAAGAAAACCAGAGAGAGTGTCATACCATTTTCTTGGGGCTTGTTTGAGACCATAGATAGCCTTGAAGAGAAAGTACACAAAGTCCAGCAGCTCCTGATTTTCAAAGCCAGGGGGCTGTTCCACATACACTTCTTCATCTAGCTCACCATTCAGGAATGCACTCTTAACATCCATTTGATAGACTTTAAAATTGGAGTAAGCTGCAAATGCTAAGAACATCCTGATGGCCTCAAGTCTAGCCACTGTTGCATAGGTTTCATCATAATCAATGCCTTCAGCTTGTGAATACCCTTGAGCAACCAGTCTTGCCTTGTTCCTTGTAACAATGACATCCTCATCTAGCTTGTTTATGTATACCCATCTTGTACCAACTACTTTCTTGTTCTTTGGTTTGGGTACCAGGTTCCAGACTTGTTGTTGTTCAAATTGATTGAGTTCATCTTGCATAGCAATCACCCAATCTGGATCAGTCAGTGCTTTCTCAGTCTTCTTTGGCTCCATTTCAGATAGAAACCCTGAATAATGACATTCATTCTGAGTAGCACTTCTAGTTCTAACTCCAACACCTGGATCACCAATGATCAGCTCAAAGGGATGAGATTTATTCCATACAGTCTGTCTTGGAATATTTGATCTTGATGATTCGCCTTGAAATTCATTGTGGTGTTGTGATTGACTAGTAGATCCTTCATTTCCTCCCCCTGAGTTGTTGTTTGATTGCCTTGATGATTCTTCTCCAGTGTTGGTGGTATCTCCATTGTTACCAATGTTTCCACCACCACCACCAGGATTATTATCATCATTATTATTGTCATTCCCAGCAACATTCTCAGGTGGGGCTTCATCATCTGATTCTGAGTCTGACAAGTTATCAAACTTCAGTTCTTCAGATGAATCTTCAGTTTGGATACTAGGGAGCTTAGTGTCATCAAATGTAACATTGACACTTTCCTTCATATGGTGACATCAATCAAGTACACCCTGTATGCTCTTCTTGAATAACCAATAAAAATAGCTTATTGTGCCTTGGCCTCAAACTTGCCACGTTTCACATTGTCATCCTTAAGCACAAAGAATTTTGCTCCAAATACATGAAAGTATTTGAGAGTTGGTTTCTTGTTGTTCATGATCTCATACAGAGTCTTCATTAAGTCCTTGTTGATTAAAGTTCGATTCTGAGTATAACAAGCTGTATTCACTGCTTCAGCCCAAAAGTACATTGGAAGTCTTGATTCACTTAACATGGTCCTATTAGCTTCAATCAATGTACGATTCTTCCTTTCCACCACTCCATTCTGTTGAGGAGTTCTAGGGGCAGAATACTGTCTTGTTATTCCTTTATCTGCACAAAAGTCATTTAGAACTGCATTCTTGAATTCAGTTCCATTATCTGACCTTATAGCTCTAACAGGGAATCTATAATCCAGCTCAATCAATTTTATATGATCAATCACCATCTGTGGGGTCTCATCCTTGGAATGTAGGAATAAAACCCACGTATACTTGGAATAGTCATCAACAATCACAAGTGCATATTGTTTCTTTGACATGGACATCACATTAATTGGACCAAACAAATCCATATGCAGTAGCTGATGTGGTTCAGTTATAGATGATGTGTCAGTGCCCTTGTGAGAAGCTTTCTTTGACTTTCCTTTCTGACATGCCTCACACAGCCCTTCCTGTGTAAATTCCATCTGAGGAAAACCTCTAACCAATTCCCTCCTGACTAAAGAGTTCATGGTTTTGAAGTTAAGGTGAGACATCTTCTTGTGCCATAGCCAACTCTCATCTGATGAAGCTTTAGCATAAAAATAAGTAACTTCATCTTTGGATCCAGAGTGCAGATCAGCTATGAACAAATCACCTTTCCTTACTCCTTGAAAAGCAGGTTTTCCATTCTTCTTGTGAAGGATCTGACATCTATCTTTCTCAAAGGAAACAACATATCTGTTATTCCCAAATGACCTAACAGAATTGTAGAAGGGGGGGTTGAATACAATTCTTGATATTTTCTTAAACTTAAAACAATGATAAAATAAAACTGAACTGAATAAACAAAAACACAAGATATCAATAATTCAGTTGGATTGTTTGATGATCCAACTGAAGTGTTTTTATTGCGGAAATAATCTGTGATACAAAAGTACACAGCTGCTCAGTTACAGAGTTGTAGAGAAGAATGCTCTCAAAGATAGCTAATACAAACTATTTGTTTTTCTTCTCTTGCTTTCTTTCTAACTGCTACACTTGGTTATATATTCACAAGTTTACAATACTATTTTTGGCTACTCTAAAGTACACTAAAGATAACCGCCAATAGTTTGCTTTTCATCCCTTTGTCCAGTGGTCCTTGGAGATCCTTGCTTTTGTCTTCATGCTTATTATGATCACTCCCAAGAGCCCAATTGGAAACTGGGATGTTTCCTTATTCCCCATGTCCATTTTAATGGTTTCCAATGCAAAGTACACTTCCACATCACCTTTAGATCTGTTCAGTAAACTGTCACTATCACTTTGTCAACTATTCAGAAAAGCAATAATGATTCGTTGATAGCAGGGAGATGTGTTTCGTTGATAGCTTTATTCTCCATTTCGTTGATGAGTAAACTTCATTTCGTTGATGAGTAAACTTCATTCCGTTGATGGTGTATCCTTGTTCCGTTGATAGAGTAATCTTCATACCGTTGACATGTCTTCACTTAGGCAAAATTACAAGGCATGATATACTTACAATTAACCAACCTATTTTGCCTATCTAGTACTTAGTCAACATGACTTAGGAAACCTATCTAATACATACATCAAATGCATATCAAACTGTGAAGTATTGTACAGTGCAATTGCTACAACACTCATTCCGTTGATGAGCTTCCTGTCAACGAAACACTGCAAAGCATGCCATTTCGTTGACAGTTACAAAATAACTTAATACAAAATCTACTAAGTGTTTTTACAATTATCATCAAGAATCAACATATTCCTAACAATCTCCCCCAATTTATGACTGATAGAATAACAGCCATAAATCAAGAGCCTTGATGATAACAAAAACACTCAGACATATTACCCATGATTAAAAGTAAAAATTGCATTGAGCTTCATAAAGTTTTAGACATAAACAAGACTTACAAGACTAATGCCCAAATGTGCTCCTCTAGACTGAGCAAATGATTCATCTTGGTCTTCTTTGAGGCATAGTCTTCTTCCCTCTCCTAGAGTTGTTCTCCTCAATCTGGACCTGTAGCCTTCTGTAAAAGATCTTCTCTTCTTCATCTTGATCACCAATCTTGGATTGCATGAACCTTAGAGTTTGATTAGATGCCTTATCCAGCTGGTCTTCCATCCTGAAGAACCTTCTGCAGTTGTCCTTGTCCTTAAATTCCATCATCCAGTAAGGTTGAAGATGGATCTTCTTTCCTGTTGAGGGCACTCTTAGCATCCTGGGAAGAGCCTCAGGCTTGTTCCAGCTAGCCTTTATTTGACATATCTTGGAGACCACCTCAGACTTGGCTGTTTTGGTGAAGCCAAAGTCTTTCTTCAAGCATCTAAACACTGTGAGTAGTGTTTGGTAGCCTTCTCCTAAAATTCTGTAGAGAGGCCATATTTGTTCTCTACCACCCTTGTATGTGAAAACCAATCTTTCAGGTAACTTTTGAGAAGCTGCAATGCCCCTTACTTCCACCAGGTTGTCTAAATCAAGATGTAAGCTGGATTCTTCCCTGATGTCAGCAATGTACATGCAGTCCTCTGGATTTGTAGGGGGTTTCTGAGATTGTGGCTTCCTCACAAATACTGGCTTTGCCTTGACAGCCCTTTTCTTTGTCTTCATTGGTTGATCCTTTTCAAATAGGAACTTTGGAAAATAGGCTTCATCAAATTCAATAGGCTCCTCCTTTGGCATGATTGGTTGATCATGAAAGTTGACAGGGTGTGCAGGGTCACAGGCCAACTTTCCTCCAATAGGTAGGTCAATAGGAATTTGATGTGCACTTGTTGTGGAAGGGGCTTGAGCAGTGTCCAGAGAGTCCTCTTTTTCAAAGTTCAGATTCCTCTTAGCTCTAGCCTTTGGTTGCCTTACACTTTTCCTTGCTGGTTCAGCTTCATTAGCTCCATCCTTGGCTTTTTCTTCCTGAAAGGTCTCTTCATCTTCAAGTGCTTGAGCAACTGCCAATGCTTGCATTGCTGCCCTTTCAGATTCTTCAGCCTTGGCCTTTGCAAAATTTGGGTGACCAACCCAAATGCAGATTTCCTTGTTGTCCCTGTAGATGATGGCCCTTTGATTCCTTATGCTTGGATGATTGCTTTCCTTGCTCTCAATGATCAGCTTCCCTAGGACTTTGAACTCATCTGGCTTTGGAGCAGGATAAAATATCCTTTCAATGTTCTTGCCTTTGGGTTTGGCAGGTGATATTGGAGACATCCCTCTTGCATCCACATTCTTAAAGCATGAAGATTGACCCTTCTCATTTCTTGAATCTTGAAAGATTCCATGCTGAAGGGGCTCTATAGCATAAGAGCTCTTGAACTGTGGCTCCATTTGTACAATCACCATTGCATTTGTTGATGGCTGATCTGTCTTTGAAGATTCAGTAATGTTCTTGAACCTTGCTTCTATGTTGGACCAGTGATCTTTGATTTGTTCTGCAAGTTTCATCCTCATAGAAGCTTCCTGGATCAGGTCAATACTATCCTTCTTCTTCTTCCCAAACTCCCCCATTGCTAGTGGCTCCTGTGGCAGTGAAATGGCTGGGACCAACACCTTTGTGATTTGAATGTTTAGCTCCTTAGATTTCTCCCCCTTTTTGTTAGCATCAAGATAGATGACTGGGAGTCCTTGAGCTGCCACTAGCTGAGTGAGTAGCTGAGTTTGCTTCTCCTGTTCCTTCTGCATTTGAGAAAGTGTAGCTTCCACCTTGTCCACTCTTGTAGAGAGAGTTTTCAAGGATGTAGCCACCTCAGGTTCCTTAGAAAAAAACCTGGTCATCTTGGACATAGTGAGAAGAGTGAGCTTTTCATCGATCATCCTGTAGTTAGCATCCCTGAGATTGCTAATGGAGTCCTTGATTTCTGTAGCCTCAATCCTTGTCTGCATCATTTGTAGCCTTTGAATTTCCAGAGAATCCATGATGGCCTTGTAGAATTTCTTGTCCCTTGCATTTGCAGACTCATGAGCTAGATAGGCCTCATTGTACTGCCTTGAGATAGCAGCATCTAGAGTGACTCTTCCATGCATACCCTGAGAAAGCCAGCCTGGTGTAGGAGGCACCACAGAAGTCCCAGTCTGTGAAGTGGTGGCCACCTGTAGATTATCACCATAGCTGTCCTCATCATCAGAAAACTCAAAGTCTCCACTTGCTGCAGCTCCTGGAGGTAGATTGGTCAAGGCATCCTTTGCTCTTTGCATTGATGCAGTAGTATGAATTAAGTTGAGTGACCTTTCTGCCTCCACATTGCCCTGTTGAGCCATAACTTGATAGGCTGGCACAGGATGAGTAAAGGTCTCAGGATCCAGGGAAATACTATCCAGAGTTTGTTGATAAAGCTCTTGGAAAGTAAGTTCCCTTTCTCCCTCACTGACCTCCATTAACTCATTAGCAATGGCTACTTCCACCCTTATTGCTCCTGTAGTCCCTTCTCTCTCTCCACTCTTTTCTTGCATCATGGGCTCCCCATGGCTCACACCTCTCACACCCTCACCTTCACCTACTAAGGTGGTACTCTCAAACTCTCCTTTTGCCTGGCTGGAAGAAATAGCCAGCCTCTCACTCTCATTCTCTCCTTTTGCCTGGCTGCAAGCCAGCCTCTCAATTTCACTCCCTCTCAAACCTAAAAGTGTCTCAACTACCACCAGGTCATCTACACTAGTTGTGGAAACAACTGGATTTTCAATAAGGGGTGTAGATGGACCTATCAACGGAATGGTAGTTTGAACTGTCAACGGTATGGATACCGTTGATGGAGAAACACTTGTCAACGAAAGAAGCTGTTTCGTTGATGAAGTCAATAAAGCACTTTGAGAAAGTGAAATTACAGTAGAATCTGTGGTGATTGATTTTAGAGATTGGTCCACAGATCCTCTTGCAACTTCAGAAAAAATTGGTTGATGGCCCAACAAATCACTTAACAAGTGATGGCCATCAGCTTCAGAGTGGGGCTTCTCCAAGATTAGAGTTGGAGAATCAGGAAAAGATGTATGGATCATGTCCACATCTAAAGATTGAGTTGGTGAATTGGATGGAGATAAATCAAGATTAATGTTTAGAGAGTGGGACTGTAACCCCAGAGAAATAATAGGGGTTACATCAACCTGAATTTGAGAAACTGGAAGTGTTGCTTCCAGTGTGTGTGCACCCTGTGAACCCTTGGTCTTTTGCTTCACTCTCCTTTGGTATTGGGAAAATGTAGACTGTGGGCTTGAAGTGTCCCTTACCCTTTTGGACTGTGCTCTAGGTGGAGAGCTTGTTTCAATAATCACATCCTTTTGGGAGGATGCAATTAGACTTGTGTTTAAATCCATTTTACTCATTGTGCCTTGTTGGGAAGACACAATGGGGCTAGGCTGGGAAACACTTACCTCACCTTCCTTATTCTTGGGGTTTCTTTGATTTTCACCCCTCCCCTCACCTCTCACAACTCCAGACTCACTCCCCTTAGGTTGTGTGGTAGTTTTTACAACAGGTGCCTTTTGAGAAGCACCTGAGGTTGGCTTGGAGGATTTCTTTGATTTTGATTTAGTTGCTGGGGCAGGAGCCTGTTGGGTCACAGCTACAGACTCCATAGCAACAAGGTTGGAGGAGACAATAGAAGTAACAGCTATACTAATAGGGATAGTAGTAGTTACCTCAATGATTGGCAGATACACCACTGGAACATCACCATTGTAGTTCAGCCTCAGTATGTCTGTCAATACTCTCTTTTCTTGTACAAAGCACTCAAACTTGGCATTAGGGTTAGAGATAACTAATGGTGCTGGACTAACATGATTAGCCAGCATCATCAGAAACCTTGTATAATAGATATTTTTCTTCCTATTTGCCCTATCACCCAACTTAGCACCAATTTCATAAATAAGTTGGGTGCTAAAGTTGTAATATCTATCATTTAGAAGCATGGTTAGGAGAATTAACATAGAATTAGTTAATGCATCAAAATTACTAATCTTTCCAGAAAAGACCTTAATGAATGCATCAGCTAAATAACTGTATTCCCTAACCAAACCTCTCCTAATTATTCTACCCAGATTATCAGTAGGCAAAGAGTAGTTTATAGAATTTAGCATGGTAGTTATTTCAGTGTTAGTAGGCAAAGCATCACAGTTATTATCAGGAATATGTAAACATGCTTGCAAAACATCAGAATTAACTATGTACTCATTACCTTGAAGAGTGAATTGCAGTGTGCCGTTTGTTCCACTATACTCACATGAGGTCCAAATCTCCTCGATTACTTCATTGTAGAGTGGTGTAGAGTGAAACATCGCATAGCTCAACTTACAGTTCCTCATGAAATCCATCATTTTGAAAAAGATGCTGTTCGGACTCTCCTTAACGACAAATGGAATGGAATTGTTCTTCTCATAGATGAACCCACCAGCAGACATAAGCTTGACTATGGGTGCCATTGTTGAGTGAGGAAAAGCTTCGAGCTGTATTGCTTGTTAGAGAGAAGAAGCTAGAAAAACTTTTGGAATTTTTGAGAACAGGTAGAAATGAAATAAAGAAATTAAAATTTCTTAAATACTTCCCCAAAAGTTCTCAGAAATTAAGTCCAATAATTAATCTAAATTACCTGATTGGCTTAAAAAGTAACCGTTAGAATTAAATATTACCACGATTTATGCTTACAGGGGTGTATGTATAGATCGTGATAAAGAACGTGAAATTTCAACGGTTCAGATTAAAAAGCGCTACATCAACGAATCAGGATTGGGCGGTTAAAGTCCAGTCTTATTTCGTTGATAAAGCTGCGTTTCGTTGATATAAAAGAGCTATCAACGAAACACCCAGAAAAATGCTAAGACTGTCAACGAAATAGTGCGTTTCGTTGACATAGTAATTTTGACTTAGACAAAATTTCACCTTTTCCTGAGAAAATCAATTCACAGAAAAATTATGGCAAGTTCCTGGCTGCATTATGACTTGCAAATATCTCAAAAATAATTAAGAGAAATTTAGCATACCTAGCTCACTTACTAATCTTGAGAATGTTGATTCATCAAGTGGCTTGGTAAAGATGTCTGCAAGTTGTTGTTCACTTGGAACAAAATGTAACTCCACAGTACCATTCATAACATGTTCTCTAATGAAATGGTACTTGATATCAATGTGCTTGGTTCTTGAATGCTGCACTGGATTCTCAGTAATGGCAATGGCACTAGTGTTGTCACAGAAAATAGGAATTTTCTCAACTCTTAATCCATAATCAAGTAATTGATTTTTCATCCATAAAATCTGTGCACAACAACTTCCAACTGCAATATACTCAGCCTCAGCTGTGGAGGTGGAAACTGAGTTTTGTTTCTTGCTGAACCATAACACAAGCTTGTTTCCTAAGAATTGACAGGTGCCTGTTGTGCTTTTCCTGTCAATTTTACATCCTGCATAATCTGCATCTGAATAACCAATTAGTTCAAAACCAGATTCTCTAGGATACCAAATGCCAAGGTTTGGTGTTCCCTTGAGATATCTGAAAATCCTTTTAATAGCAACTAAATGGGATTCCCTAGGATCAGCCAGAAATCTAGCACATAGACATGTAGCAAACATAATATCAGGTCTACTAGCTGTTAAATACAAAAGTGAGCCTACCATGCCTCTGTAACTTGAAATGTCCACAGATTTTTCCTTAGTATTCAATTCAAGTTTGGTGGCAGTGGGCATGGGAGTTTTGGAAGGAGAGCATTCCATTAAATTAAATTTATTTAATAAATCATGAATATATTTTGTTTGACTAATGAAAATGCCTTCATTAACTTGCTTCACTTGAAGACCAAGAAAGTAAGTTAATTCTCCCATCATGCTCATTTCATATTTACTTTGCATAAGCTTGGCAAACTTTTGACAAAGTTTCACATCTGTAGACCCAAAGATTATGTCATCTACATAAATTTGAACAAGTATAGTAGAGCCATTCACAATCCTGTGAAAAAGAGTTTTATCTACAGTACCTCTAGTGAAATGATTCTCAAGAAGAAACTGTGAGAGTGTGTCATACCAGGCTCTAGGTGCTTGTTTCAAACCATAGAGTGCTTTGAGGAGGAAGTATACATATTCTGGAAAATCATCATCTTCAAAACCAGGAGGTTGACTTACATAGACCTCCTCTTCCAATTCCCCATTCAGAAAAGCACTTTTCACATCCATTTGATAGACTTTGAAATTGGCATGGGCTGCATAGGCTAGGAAAATCCTTATTGCTTCTAGTCTTGCAACAGGAGCAAATGTTTCATCAAAATCAATTCCTTCTTCCTGTGAGTAGCCTTTTGCAACTAGTCTTGCTTTGTTCCTTGTGACTATGCCATTTTCATCCATCTTGTTTCTGAACACCCATTTTGTGCCTATTATACTCCTGTCCTTAGGCTTGGGCACCAGCTTCCAAACATTGTTCCTTTCAAATTGGTTTAGCTCTTCTTGCATAGCCAAAACCCAATCTGGATCTAGAAGTGCATCCTCAACTTTCTTTGGCTCATCTTGAGACAGAAAGCTGTTATATAGACATTCTTCTTGAGTTGCTCTTCTAGTTTGGACTTTTGAAGAAACATCACCTATAATAAGTTCAAAGGGATGATCTTTAGTCCATTTTCTTGAGGGAGGTAGATTTGCTCTTGACGAGGTAGCTTCATGATCATGATTGCCTTGATTGGATATTTGTCCTTGAGAAACTCCCCCTGAGTTTGTTGTCCCTAAATGATCACTTCTTGAGACATTTCTATGACCTTCAACGGTATGACTGTTTTGGCTGTCAACGAAACGCTCATTTTGACTGTCAACGAAACCACCATCTTGACTGTCAACGAAATGACCATTTGGTCTACTAGCAACTATTCTTTTCAATCTTAATGCAGCAATTTCATCTTCACTGCTGCTCTCATCTGTGCTAGATACAACAACTTTAGGCTATTTCTCAGTAGTCTTAACATGATTCATTCGTTCTCCTTCCTCATTCTCAAAAGAGAGACTTTCATGGAAACCTTCATCACAGAGACCTTGAATTTTGAGATCATCAAAAACAACATGTACAGATTCCATAACAATGTTGGTTCTGAGATTATAGACTCTGTAAGCTTTCCCTGCTGCATATCCCACAAATATTGCTTCATCTGCCTTTGCTTCAAATTTCCCCAAATGCTCAGCTTGATTTCTCAGAACAAAGCACTTGCATCCAAAGACATGAAGAAAATCCAATAGTGGCTTCTTTCTTTTGAGTAGTTGATAAGGGGTCATTCCCTTGGCCTGATTAATCAAAGAAATATTCTGAGTGAAGCAAGCTGTGTTAACTGCCTCAGCCCAAAAATAAGTTGGTAACTTTGATTCATCTAGCATTGTCCTGGCAGCTTCAATAAGTGTTCTGTTTTTCCTTTCAACTACACCATTTTGCTGTGGTGTCCTTGCTGCTGAAAACTCATGCATAATACCATTTTCTTCACAGAATATCTTCATGCTTGAATTCTTGAATTCTGTCCCATTGTCACTCCTGATCCTTCTTACTTTCAAGTCAGGATGATTGTTTACCATCTTGATGTGATTGATAATGATTTCACTTGCCTCATCTTTAGAATGTAAAAAGAAGGTCCAAGTAAATCTAGAAAAATCATCAACAATCACAAGACAATATTTCTTCTTTGAAATAGACATGACATTTACAGGGCCAAACAGATCCATATGAAGTAACTCAAGCTGATGGACAATTGATGACTCTGTCTTGCTTTTGAATGATGCCTTCTTTTGTTTCCCTTTTTGACAGGCATCACACAAACCATCCTTGGAAAACTCCACCTGTGGAATTCCTCTAGCAAGATCCTTCCTTACCAAATCATTCATAACCTTGAAATTCAGATGAGATAATTTCTTGTGCCATAGCCAACTTTCATCCTTGCTTGCTTTGCTGAAAAGACAAGTGATGGTGTCTGGACTTGTGCTACTAAAGTCAGCAATGTACACATTCCCTCTTCTGAATCCAGTCATTACCACATTGTTGTTTCCTCCTTTAGAAACAACACAGGCTTCTTTAGAAAAAGTAACTAAAAATCCTTTGTCACAAAGTTGACTGATACTAAGCAAATTGTGCTTGAGACCATCCACCAATGCAACCTCATCTATGATGACATTCTCTTTTGAAATCAAGCCATATCCCTTTGTGTAGCCTTTGTTGTCATCTCCAAAAGCAATACAAGGGCCAACTCTTTCCTGAAACTCTGTGAGCAGGGTAGAATCACCAGTCATGTGTCTTGAACAACCACTATCCAAGTACCAAAGATTCTTTTTGTCTCCCTGCACACAATAGAACCAAATCAAGTCGATTTTGGTACCCAAGTTTCCTTGGGTCCTGTTTTGTTAGCCTTTGCTTTTCTTTTTACATCATTTTTCACCTTGGGCTCAGATTGATTTAAATCAACTTTTACTCTTGGTGTTGATTTCTGATTGTTGCTCACATTTTCATTTACAGCATGCATATTTGAAGGAACACACATATTATTCATATTCCATGGCATTTGTGGCATACTAAACATATTCATGTATGGATTAGGCACAAATGATATGTTAGCATATGGATTCTGAAATTGTGCACATGGAGCAAACATGTTAGGCATAACAGGCATTGTAGGCATAAGATTATTCATTGCAGGCTTGGGAATTTTCACATTAGCAGTTTTCTTAACAGATTTGCAGTTAGTAGATAGATGACTAACACTTCCACAATTGACACAAGTCTTTCTAGGAGCATATTTATCAGGTGTGTAATTGTTGTGTTTGTTAATTCCTACTTTGCCATTCCTGTTATTCCTTTTATTTCCCTTAGCCTCAATTTGAACATTCTCTATTTTATCTTTCAATTGCTTGTTGGACAAGTGACCTACATTAGCTCTCTCAACAGGCTTCTCAACTTTCTTTGATTTACTAGACTCACCTTGAACAAAGTTCTTGGTGACAGGACCATACTTATTATTAAGTCTAGTGAGTTCATCTTTTCTTTTCTCTGTCAACGAAACACCCTGATCGGTTGATGGTTCATGTGTCAACGGAACATCGCATTCCGTTGACATATCAACCTTCAACAAATGATCATTGTTGTTTGTTGACTCTGTTTCTGAATCTAAGGCTTCACAAGCATACCCTAGTTTCTCTTTGTTCTTTTTCCATGATTGTTCACAGAAAGATTCCATACCTTGAACATTAATGATGTTGGTAGCAACATTCCTGGCATCTTTCCATTTAGCAATCACACTCTGTTCTATTTCTAGTTGTGTCTTAAGAATTTCTTCCCTTTGTAACACGTTCTCAAGTTCCTTCTTAGCATCCCTACTAACACATCTTATTTTCTCAAATTCAATGAGCTGTGCTTCTAACATTGCATTCCTATCACTTAAGAGCAAATTAGTCTCTTTAATTCTTGAATTCTCTTTGGTAAGTGATTTAAGAGTAACACGCAAATTATATAATACAGTAGACATTTCATTTATTGCACTATCGCATTCCTCTTTAGAAAGCTCAGAAAGATTAGTAATTGTTACCTGGTTGCTTGAGGAACTTGCTTCCTGCTCATGATTGTCAGCCATAAGAGCCAAGTTGACATACTCAACATCATCATCAGAATCTTCACCATTACCAGCCCAATCATACTCCTGAGACATGAAAGCCTTTTCCTTTTGCTTGAGAAGTTCAAAGTATTTCTTTTTATAATCAACAGGCTCAAATTTCCTGTTGCTCTTCTCAATCTTGGGCTTTCTGCAGTCTCCAGCAAAGTGACCAAGCATTCCACAATTGAAACATTTAGATTTAGACTTTTCAATCCAGTTTGTTTTGCTAGGTTGAAAGTCTCTTCTTGGTGGCCTTGCTTCTGAGTTTCTTTTGAACTTGAACTTAGAGAATTTTCTTGACAGAAAAGCAATGTGTTCATCAATCTCATCTAAGTCATCCAAGTTGGCTGGTTCTGATTCTTCTTCTTCTGTCATCTTGTCTTTACCCTTGCTAACATCACTCCTACAACTAGATCGACTAGTTGTGGCCTTTGCAGCTTCTTCAGTGTCATCTTCCAGTTGGTTCACAGATGCAATCAATGCAATGGATCCACCCTTCTTCTGTACCTTTTCAATTTCCTCATCTTGCTCCATTTCCAGCTCATAAGTCTTCAATGTTCCATACAGCCTTTCAAGAGTGTAATCTTTGTACCCTTGAGTGTTTCTTAGAGAAACAGTCATAGGCTTCCATTCTTTTGGAAGAGCTCTTAGAAATTTAAGGTTTGAGTCCTTAGTTTGGTAGATTCTCCCATACAACTTTAATCCATTCAGAAGCTTTTGAAACCTACTAAACGTGTCATTTAGGGTTTCACCAGCTTTAAAGTGAAAGTGCTCATATTGTTGTATAAGGAGTTGCATTTTGTTCTCCCTTACTTGCTCAGTTCCTTCACATAGTGTTCTGACAGTGTCCCATACTTCTTTGGAGGTTGTACAGTTTATGACATTATCAAACATCTCTTGCTCCAAACCATTAAACAGAATGTTCATGGTTCTCTTATCTTTATGGATTTCTGCAAGATCTTCAATAGTCCATTCTGAGACAAGTTTTGGAATTTCTACGTCAGGAGCATCATCTGGCACTCCAATTCTAGATGCAAACTTCATGGGAACGTGTGGACCTTTCTCAATGCAGTCTACATATCTCTCATCCATAGACATGAGATGTAAATGCATCTTTACTTTCCAGTGAAAGTAATTGTCCTTATCAAGAACTGGTATCTTCACACCTGCATCCTTCTTCACCATGGTTTCTGTTTTGGTCTTGATCTTTAAACTTCTTGTATGTTAGAAGCTTGCTCTGATACCAATTGTTATTCCCAAATGACCTAACAGAATTGTAGAAGGGGGGGTTGAATACAATTCTTGATATTTTCTTAAACTTAAAACAATGATAAAATAAAACTGAACTGAATAAACAAAAACACAAGATATCAATAATTCAGTTGGATTGTTTGATGATCCAACTGAAGTGTTTTTATTGCGGAAATAATCTGTGATACAAAAGTACACAGCTGCTCAGTTACAGAGTTGTAGAGAAGAATGCTCTCAAAGATAGCTAATACAAACTATTTGTTTTTCTTCTCTTGCTTTCTTTCTAACTGCTACACTTGGTTATATATTCACAAGTTTACAATACTATTTTTGGCTACTCTAAAGTACACTAAAGATAACCGCCAATAGTTTGCTTTTCATCCCTTTGTCCAGTGGTCCTTGGAGATCCTTGCTTTTGTCTTCATGCTTATTATGATCACTCCCAAGAGCCCAATTGGAAACTGGGATGTTTCCTTATTCCCCATGTCCATTTTAATGGTTTCCAATGCAAAGTACACTTCCACATCACCTTTAGATCTGTTCAGTAAACTGTCACTATCACTTTGTCAACTATTCAGAAAAGCAATAATGATTCGTTGATAGCAGGGAGATGTGTTTCGTTGATAGCTTTATTCTCCATTTCGTTGATGAGTAAACTTCATTTCGTTGATGAGTAAACTTCATTCCGTTGATGGTGTATCCTTGTTCCGTTGATAGAGTAATCTTCATACCGTTGACATGTCTTCACTTAGGCAAAATTACAAGGCATGATATACTTACAATTAACCAACCTATTTTGCCTATCTAGTACTTAGTCAACATGACTTAGGAAACCTATCTAATACATACATCAAATGCATATCAAACTGTGAAGTATTGTACAGTGCAATTGCTACAACACTCATTCCGTTGATGAGCTTCCTGTCAACGAAACACTGCAAAGCATGCCATTTCGTTGACAGTTACAAAATAACTTAATACAAAATCTACTAAGTGTTTTTACAATTATCATCAAGAATCAACATATTCCTAACAATATCCTCGGTCACAGAAATGACTGATGCTGAGAAGATTGAACTTCAGACCTTCCACAATAGATACATCTTGAATGATAACATTTCCAAACTTCAAACATCCATATCCTCTAGTAATACCCTTTCTGTTATCTCCAAAGGTAACTCCTGGGCCAGCTTTCTCAACCACATTTGATAGCAGATCTCTATCTCCGGTCATATGCCTTGAACAACCACTGTCAAGAATCCACATAACACGGTTTACCTGTTCCACACCCTGCAGTATCAAATTGATTAGACCTTCTTCGGAACCCAAACTTGATTGGGTCCGGCATACTTAATGAACTGGCCTTTGTCAGGCAAAACAACATTTTTAACCTTAACTACATAAACCTCTTTCACAAAAGAGCGTTTCCATTTATAGCCAGCCTTAACACATTTCTGAGTAGGCTTAGGGATAAATGGACCCACTCTAGTCTTTGGAGGACTAGTAGTCTTAGATCTAACATGCTTCTTATTATTAACATGTTGACGTGGAGCAGTCTTATTATCAGATACATGCTTACTATTAAAATAAGCATACATAACATTGAAAGCACAAGACATGCAATTTACCACACCGCGTGCTTTATGAGAAAGATTAATAGCAAGCATGTTGGTTCTACAGTTGTTTTGATCCACTTTATGAATGTCTGACTTAGTCTCCGTTACTGAAACAACTTTGACTGGTTTGTCAGACATACACTTGTTGGACTGATCAAGTTCAAAAGCACGATCCTCCATACGTATCTCCTCTTCAATGATGATAGAGTATTCATTCAGAGGTCCTGCTTGAGACACTCTAAAGAAAGGTTTATCAATACCCTTAAGCACATCTGGTATACCCCTTTCTTCAGCACTAACTCGATTAGGGGTATTTATGCTTAACTCACCAATAGACTCATTATAGTCATACCCTATTCCTATAGTCTGACCAATACTTTGTTTATTGATGATTTCTCTAGTAGTCTTACAAGAGTTATAGTAAGCATTAGCCTTGACTTTAAGTTCACTGATCTGACCCTTAAGAATGGTTTCCAGTTGAATATAACATTTAACCCTATTCTCAAAAAATGCTATTTTCTCAGTTAGTTCATCCTGATTAACATGCACAAGTTTTAATTCTTTTATCTCATTTTCAAGGGTTGTGTTCAAAAGAATTATTCTATCATCTTCTCTACGTGCACATGAAACAGTAGTACTAAGATGATAGATCATTTCAGTATCAGTAAACTTTACCTCTGACATGTATGTTGATGAAGTGCTTGCCTCATTAGCCATTAAAGCGAGGTTTCCAATTTCACCTGCTTCTTCATCACTATCAGTATCATCCCAACTTTTTCCTTCAGCAACATAAGCTTTCCCAATCTTATTATTCTTGCTAGAATCAAATGAGTTCCTTCTCACTTGCTTTGGATTTTTACATTCTGTAGCAAAGTGACCCAACTCATTGCAATTGTAGCACCTGATTGTGCTTCTTTCCACAGTTTCAGTTTTGTAGCCACCCCTTGTGCTACTTGAAGAGGAAGATCCACCTCTCTGAAATCTGGGCTTGAACTTAAGATTGGGATTCCTTCTGAATCTGAACTTCCCAAACTTCCTGACTATCATGGCCAAATCACCATCCTCCAGCTAATCAAGTTCTTCCAAAGAGTAGAAGTCACCACCAGATTAATCAATGGATGTTAAACCAAATTCAGCATCAATAACATCCAAGTTAGAACTGGAAGGTTGAATAACCTTCACTTCCAGTTTCTGTGGGACTACTGTTATCAATGCAGTAGAAGTACCAACTATCTTTCCAGTTCCATATATCTCCTTCTGTTGAATCTGTTCCAGCTCATAGGTCTTCAGAACACCATACAGTCTTTCCAAAGAAATCTCTCCAAGATCTCTTGCTTCTCTAATAGCAGATATTCTGTGCTCCAAATGAATTTTCTTGATAGTATAGTGCTTCCCATTGAGATTCAGTGCATTGATCAATTTATTGTATCTCTCAAAAACCTCAGAGATACCTTCACCAGAGTTTGATCTAAAATGCTCATAAGAAGAGGTGAGAATTTCCAGCTTATTATCTCTAACTTCCTCTGTCCCCTCATTGATTATCTCTATTGTGTCCCAAATGTGTTTGGTAGTAGCACAGTTTAGGACATGATTATGCATGATAAGATCCAGACAATCAACCAGTATCAACTGTAGACATGCATCCAGTGTAGAATCCTCTTTCTCATCAAGAGTGTAGTCCTTGGGGTCCTCGGGGTACATCCTAGCAGCTCTAGTAACCACATCATTCTCTATCTGCTCTCCCTCAACAATCATATGGATTTTAGGACCATTCTTCAGCACTCCCAGATATTTAACATTAGCAACTTGAAGAAACAGGAGCATTTTCTTCTTCCACGTAGGATAATGCTCCTTGCTGAACATGGGGATTTTGACAGTACCAACTTTCTGAGTTGTAGACATTTTTGAGATTTTTGAAGAATTAAAAATTTCAGAGTTTAAGAAAAAAATCTCAAAACAATTGGATCTTTGATTAGTATATCAATCAAAAGGCTCTAATGCCAATTTTTAGGTCCTGATAAGTTTGTAGAAGGAGTGTTGAATACAAACTATACTGTTTTATCGAATTTGTTCTTTTTAGAATAAAACAATTTAAGAACAAATTATGGCGGAATTGAATGAAACAGAATTCAAGTTAAATATAACTTATATTAAACTTGAAAGGTGTTACAAATGAGGTACTGATTACAAGATTGAATCTCAAACTAATTAAAACAAATCTAGAATAAATTCGACATGAATTTATCTATTTTTGTAATAAAAAGATATAACAATAATTTATAATTTGAGATACGTTCTAGGGATAAAAATCCGCTAGATAGTCAAAGCAATACAAGTGAATGAATTCTAGTGGTTTAGATTTAACACTATGATTTCTAGAAATTAATTCACTGAGAAATTAATCTGGCAGAGTTCTTGAGTTTTTGCTTGACAGAAGCCTTTTTGAATGAATGTAATGTTGATGATTTTTTTCTTTCTGTCTCATCTTTTTGATTTAGTAGTAATCCACTTGATCACTAATCTGCACGTGTGTTTGCTTTCCAGAATGACTATGAAATTACACTGGAATGACTATCCAAAATGCCTTTGGATGACTATCAAATGGCTTTGTATGTGTAATATCCCGTAATTTTTAGGATAATAATAATAAAAGAAAAAAGAAAAAAAAGGCTTAAAATTTGATAAAGAATAGGATTTAATGATTAAATTAGACTAATGGACCTAAAGTTTGGATCATATTTGGATACAGTTAAGTTGTAGGTCTGGAGTTAGGGTTTTGTATCGTTATATAAACATCTTATTCTTCTTCTCCATCTTTTTAATCAAAATTCGTAGTTCTCTTCCATACAGAAATCAGCAGTCTTGTAAAATTCATAGAAACTTCATCTTAAGTCGGAATTTGATGATTCTAGACTTTTCGGAAAGCTATTTCAATTTCCTACAACTTCTATTTCATAGTGTTTTTCCATATTATGCTCTAAACTGTTCGTAAAATCACAAAACACAAACAGAACTCGTTTTTCAGTTTCAGTTCACATTCAGCGGACGTTTTATTCAATTCCTGATTCGTTATAAGTCCGATTTTGATGAGTAATATCTTTTCAGAAAGGTCTTTTCATTCTATACGAGTTTCGTCCTTTAAGTTTTCCAAGAAAACGTCGTTTAGAGAGTCAAAAAGAGTAAAAACGGTTCTGGTCAGAGTTGGACATACGATCTAGGATGCGTCGAGGTAAGTTTCCGATTGTTCTTTCTAGTGTTTTTCGAAACTATGTGTTGTGTATATGTTTGATTATATAAATTTGGGCTATGTCATTATTATTTGAAGTGATATGTATTACTGTATATGTGTTATGTGTAAGCAATAGTCTTGAGACTCTGAATTGTGCCATGGTTTGTGAAAATATCGAATAAGAATAAGGACCGTTATCACTGGGTTGTAGTGATAGTTTTCTGAAAATTTAGGACCGTTATCACCGGGTTGTAGTGGTCGTGGCATGAATTATGGGTTTCGAGTTATTGTTGTTATGTGGTGTCGTATTGTATTTATCGAATAAGAATATGAATATATGTGTATCGAAAGTTATTTGTTTCATATATCGTATTGTATCGAATATTGTATTCTGTTTTGTATATACATGTTATTTGCCCGACTAGTTGGATCGATTGGTTTCTTGTTGGGCTGTATGGCTCATTCCTTAAAATTTTCAGGTTCGAGTTAAGATCGAGTGGATGTGCTTTGGAGTTCGAGAATCTTAGGTTTGGACTAGTTTGGATTGGATTGTCATTGTTAGCTGCGCTTATGTAATAGTTCTCTTTGTAATTAACTTTTAGATTAATAAATTGTATTGTGTTTTAGTTTTGTATTTAGATTTAATAGTCCGAAAAGTCAGGCTGTTACAGTATGACTATGATAATTACTATGAATTAAATCAGAATTACTAAAAATGAGCCTGGATGACTACCGGTATGACTATCCTGGATAGTCATTCCAGTTCATATTTAAATAAAACTGATTTAATTCAAATTCTAAATTAATTCTAATAATTAATTTATTTCATAAATTAATTCTGATGAATTAATTTATTCAATAAATTAATTACTTAATTTATTTGCTAAATTAATTCTGATGAATTAATTTACTAAATAAATTAATAACTAATTTAAAATAGAATTTAAATTCTCATAGGATAGCAAAACCAATTCTTGAACCACTTGAACTGCTGAAGAATATCCATTGTCTGAGGTTGTCATTTGATGCACTGTCTGGTTCATAAATGACTAACTTCAATGTATGTTCTTCATCTTGACTTTAAGCTGTGGTCCATTGTCTGCTTTTGACTGTTGTTCAACCTTTGTAACCTGTACATTTGTTATCACAAATCTGAAACCTCTGTCACTTTAATAAATCCACTTCTTTGAAGACTTCACTGAGGCTTGATCAAATAAATGAACTTATTTCAATGTAGTATTTCTTCAAGTCTGTAGGATGACTTTAATCTGTATTCTTCTAACATATATGATCTCTGAGATTCCTGTGACTGTGACAATTGAATTATTACTTACTTATTACAAACTTGTTTAAGTTGAGTTGAATCCTCGATGTAAACAAATAGGCCTAAACATATGCCTTTCAAACATGTTGTCAGTCGGATCTTCAATATAAAATACTTGTTGTACTTGTGAAGCCATAACATATTGATCAGATTTTTGAACCAAATCTGTTAAAATTGACTCGTGTTATGTCATACAAATTTTTTTCTGCATGGTACCAACAACACTTGAATAGAACCATAGTGAAATCTCCCCAATAACCGATTTCTAGGATTTCTTCAATCGATCTGTAGTAATCGACAACACCAACATGTGGATTCTGATCCTTTGAACTTGCAAAGCTTGCGGTCAAGGAAGACAAAAAAACTCCACTATTCTGTGTTGTACACCTTGCATCTATGTATTTTGTATAGAATCTGTATCCATTAATAACATATCCTGTAAACTTCTTAGCTGCTCGATTAGGGCCCATCGCAAGGAGTTCTAGTTCTTTCGGAATGTCTTTTATTTTTTTTGATATTGGATGGCTATCAATTAAAGCTCGATGTTCCCTACAATAATTACTTAGTTAATATTATTTAAAAGAGGAAGAAACATTCTATTTCTTATTCTGAACATAAATTAGATAAATTAGAACTTAATATAAATTAGAACTTAAATCTTACTCAATTAAATTTTCAACATCCTTGTTACCACAATTGAATAGAATGTATCGATGACATGCTATCCATTGAGATTTTGTGAGATGAACAGGTTTTCCATCTTTATTTCTTCTTGTACCAATGGGATATTCCACCTTTTGTGGACAACACTCAAATTTAGGTACTGCATCATTGTTTAAGAATCTTGAACAGAACGTCAAGCATTCTTCTGCCAGGTAGCCTTCTGCAATTGAACCCTCTGGTTTAGACCTATTGCGCACATAAGATTTAAGTTTACATAAATAACGTTCAATTGGCCACATGCATCTCAAGTGTGCAGGTCCCCCAAGTTCGATTTCCTTACACAAATGAACCAGCAAATGAATCATTATTTCAAAGAAAGTTGTTGGAAATATCATCTCGAAATGGCAAAGAATTTCAATAATTTCTTTTTCTAGCCTATTCAAATCAGTCAAATCAATTACTTTGCTCCAAAGACTTCTTAGAAACGCACCGAGTCTTATCAGAGGTACTGCAACCTCAGGTTTCAATGTCTTTTTCACCGCAAATTGTAACAAGTAGTGAAGAAGAAAATGCGCATCATGGCTCTTATACCCCCAAATTGTCCTTTCCTTCGTGTGAACATATCGACTTATATTAGCCGCACATCCGTATGGCAGTTTAGCCTTCTCCAACACTGAGCAGAATATTTCCTTCTCTTTTTTCGTCATGTCGAAAATAGCAGCCCTAATCTCAAGTATTGTCCATCACTTGACTTAGCAGGGTGAAGAACCTTCCTGATCCCCATTTCTTGTCAATCCAAACGAGCATTTAAATGGTCTTTGGACTTACCTCCAATATTCAACAAAGTACCAATAATATTGTTACATATGTTTTTTTCGATATGCATACAATCAAGGTTGTGTCGCAATAAATTGGGACTCCAATATGGTAAATTGAAAAATATTGACTTTTTTTTAAAAGGGAATCCTTTTTACCCTTTACACCCCTTTTGCCTTTTTACTTGCTTTTGTCCTTTCCAAATTTATTTTCATAGTCGACCAATAATTCAACTATATCTGTTCCTTTTAAAGTGGGTGGAGCCTGTCCCATTTCAACTTCACCATTGAACCTTCTCTTATCAAACCTCCACTTGTTCTCCGGATCTAGAAATTTTCTATGGTTCATGTAACACATTTTTTTACTATTTTTTAAGTACATCGAATCTGTCTCATAATGGCATGAGGGACAAGCCAATTTACCCTTTGTGCTCCAACCGGATAACATTGCATATCCCGGAAAATCACTAATGGTCCATAACACACTTGCACGTAGCCAAAAATTTTGACTAGTCAAGGCATCATAAGTTTCTATACCTAGATCCCATAATTCTTTCAACTCTTCAAGTAGAGGCTGCATAAATACATCAATGTTATTTTTGGAGATTCTGGACTGGGGATGATTGTTGAAAGAATCAAATTTTCAGGCTTCATGCATAGCCAAGGCGGGAGGTTGTAGTTTACCAATACAATTGGCCAAGTTGAGTGAGTTGAAATCATTGTACGGTAAGGACTGAATCCATCCGAGGCCACACCAAGTCTGATATTTCTCTTTTCTACCGAAAATTCAGGATACCTAGCATCCATCGCCTTCCAAGCCTCGGCATCCGCTGGATGTCTAAGTTTCCCGTCATTTGTTCGTCCCACGGCGTGCCACAACATAAGTTCAGAATACTCCTTCGATATAAACAACCTTTGCAGCCTTGTTTTCAGCGGGAAATAACGTATGACTTTTGCCAGAACTTTGCGAATTACCTTATCTAGGTCATTGTCAGTACCATTGCCTTTCATTTCCACTATTTCCCATCTGGAAACACCACAGTTTTTACAAACATCTTCATCTTTGTTTTCTGCCCAATACAACATGCAATCGTTCGGGCATGCATGTATTTTTTGGTAATCAAGACCTAAATCTCTAATGATATTCTTTGCGGTGTTAAAAGAAAGAGGTATGTGGGCCTGTGGAAAAGCCTCTCTCAGCAACTCTAGTAAATCCCCAAATGCAACCTCTATAATCCCATGTACACATTTTAAAGAATAAAGCCTAAGGATAAAACTTAATCGCGAAAATTTCGAACAACCAGGATATAATGGTTGTTTTCCATCTTCAATATGGCGATTAAATCTATTAGCTTTGGCATTTCGTACATTAGGGTGCTCAGTTTCACCATTCTGCATTCCATGAGTATGGTGCAACATATCACCTAGAGTGTCTCCAAAACCTATACCAGCCTCACAATCCATATCTTCCTCACTCCCTAGTCTAGAAACCTCACACATCCATTCCATATACAATGGCGAAGGACCATTATAGACCAGATGGTCGTATATAATATCTTGACGATACCAATTGTCATTTTTACATTTCTTGCAAGGACATGTTATCTCATCACCTACGACAATTCTAGAAACTGCATTTTTAATAAAATCTTTTACACCACTAATATAGCCGTCACTAAACTTTGGAAGTTCTGTCCACGTAATTTCCTCGTCATCCATCACTACATTTCATGAAGTACAACTACATTAACTATATTAAACGAAGAATATAAGTGTGTGCGCGTGTCAGCGGTCAACCTAGTCGAGGTTTTATTCAGGCTAACCTAAGCAAATAACTACCTATAAATAAATAACGGATCGATAGATTTTTTAAGACCATTATGTCCTCACACAACTGTCATTATGCAGTTAATTTATGGCTAATTTTTCTCGATTAATCATGCTTTCTTGAGAATGACAATTTAACGATTAACTAAATCATTACTAAGCAACAACATCAAACAATATGTATATCACAAAGATACAGGTACATCGAGAGAGACACAATGCGAGAATTCAAACAAATCCACATAAATCACAAATTAAGAAAAATAGGGAGATACAAAAAGAGATACAAAGAGAGACAGGGGAGAGCAATACATAGACACGTAGAGAGATGCATTTAGAGAGACCGGGAGAGAGACATAGATATAAGGAGAGATGCATAGAAAGAGAGAGAGAATCAAGCATGCAACACAAACTAAGCTACAAATCGAATCATATAAAGAGAGATTTATACTTGAAATTGATATCAAATCCCTTCGAACACAAACTCCAAGCTTCTATAAACCCTAATTTAACCCTGAAATCAAGCTTCTATTAACCCTAATTGAACACAAACTCCAAGCTTCGAACCCTAATTGAACCGAGCTTTCAATAACCCAGCTTTGAACCCTAATTAAACCCTAATTGCTCCAAGCTTCGAACCCTAATTGTGAGAGAATTGAGATAAGTGAGAGAAGTGAGAGAAGTGTGTGACTTAGTGTTTATCCCTGATTCTAATTTTTCCCCCGACTTAGTGTTTAGCCCCAATTCTAATTTTCGTTTTGCCGCTAAGTCCTTTTGTCCCGCTCAGTGTCTCACTGTCCCAATTCTAATTTTCTTTTCTTTTCTTTTTCTTTTTCTTTTTCTTTTCTTTTCTTTTAAAAAACTTATTACAAATTTATTTCAACTTGTTTGTATTAAATTGAAATTACTATTAAATTCCTAACTTTCATTATTTGTAATAACTCTCAGTTTTTACAAATTATTATTTTCTCTAATAAAATTGTTAATGATTTTAATTAGAATTTAATAATTCTTGAATATTATTTTAAAATATTTTAATTCTAAATTTATTAAAAATATTTTAAATTTTATGAAATATAAATAATTCAATAATTTGATGGAATATTACTTTTTCTAATGATAACTTCAATGATTTTATTAAAATTATTCACTTTTAAATTTAAACAATTATCAAACTATTAATTATAAATAAAATTTATTTTAATTTGTTTATTAAGACTATACTCTATGGTAACACACCTCACTGTGTTGCCAAGTGTAACACCTTTTACAGGTATAGTAACATAGTTTCATGGCTTTGGTAACATCCAAAATCATTGCGTTACAATAACACAAAAATTGTATAGCTATAGTAACATCCAATATGGTAACATCCCCCTAATTTGTTGCGATAGGTCATCTATGACGTAGTGACATATAATACACATATGTATTTTACTATTATAAAAAACAATTTTGGTTCACCTCCTTTTAGGGAATTAAGTTTTTTGTATGGGAAAGATTGTTACTTTAAAGAATAACTAGCTTTATAGCCCGTGCGAGGCACAAACATACTCTAGAATATTGCATAATTTTTCATTAATTTTAACGTATTTTATGAATTATTTGAAAATTTAAGTTAACAGTTTTGTTACGAGACTAAATCCCCTATTTTATACATGTTGTATTTTTTTAGTAGAAAGTTCACGTAAACACGGGTAATATTTAGATATTAGTAAATTGTTATCGATTTCATAATAATTTGTTGTTGCATAGTATATTTTTTAACAAAAATGAATGACCATATTACATGTTAATAAAATTATAAAATTATTACTCGATATGATTTTGCATGCAAATTTAAAATTATTTGGTGATTAACAACAATTTTTCATCACTCACTTGAAAAACAAGTAATATATTTCATGTCATGTTAATACGAAGTCCATGACACAAAATTATATCATATTTATAACTATTTCAACATCATTAACATATTAATTATATGTAATTTTTGTTTTTTTAAATAACTTAAAATAACACACACACAATATATATATATATATATTACAAAATAATTAGTATACGTTAACGAAGATTAGTTATCAAATGGGTAAAGATATTAAGATGAACTAATAATAGAGATATTTATATGAGATAATTATAATATAGATTAAAATTTAATTTTGTAATTTGAGTGTATATTCTAAATTAATTGATGATGAAAATTTTCTTTTCTTATAATTATATCACAGTTAACGTGACATGAAATTATGTCACATTAATTATTAAGAATTAATGTCATGAAATCATGTTATTTTTATAATTGTTTCAATATCAATTTTTTTAATTATAACTCACAAACCTCTTAATTGTTATAGTAATTTTTATAATTGTCCTTTTACATTGAACTAAATGATTCACAAAACTCCTAATTGTTATAGTAAATATGTATTAAATATGTAATAGATAAGGTTCAAAAACTCGAAAATTGGTTCCACTTAATTTTGTCTTCAAAATTCGAGTACTCGTTTTCAACATCCAAGTACGAGCTCAAATTCAAATTGGTTGACAATCGAGTTCCGAGTACTCATATGTGTACTTGGTCGAGTCAATCTATTTTTAAAATCACAGGCAACAGATTTAATTCTTAACCTGTATAATACAAGCATACTTGTATAAATTCGGGTATGCAGTATTTACGTTTACGAGTAATGAAAACAGTTTCATACAATATTGCTTTATTTAAAAATTTTAGTATATTATGTGTTTAAAAATTAAATTATTATGTTATTTTTGCTCGATGATTAGTGTAAAAATGCCAATTAATTGATTTAATTATAGACTATTGTGTAATAATGAGTAGACACAATTAATACAAGCATATTAAATAAACAAATCATTAATTACTACTCATTATTATGAAATAAATATTGGAAACAATTAATGCTTACATATTAAGTAAAAAAATCATTAATATATAATAGGGGTAATTTGGTAATTATACATTGAATAAATTGTCTCATCCAACTACCTAGTTGCTCTATTATATATATATAATAGATAGATGTTAGGGGATTTAAAATGAATTTAAAAATATTTGCAAATGGCTCGTGATATGATTTCGTCATGATTTTAAGTGTTGTAACAACGTATATTATAATGCACGTGAAATTCATTTTATTTGTGAAGAAATGATGTATTAAAAATTAACACATATCATTTAATTTTTTTTTTTTTTTGAGAATGGAGTTGATTGCTCTAATATTTCTCCACTTTAAATATCAAATCTCATCAAAAAAATATGTACCTTATTATATTACTACTCAAAACATGTCATCATTCAAATTCTTATCAAACAAATTATGTACCATAGTTTTTTCTCAATACACGCGGATTTAAAACACAAACCTCAAATAGAGTCTTAAGTTATTTGAATAGGAATCACCCCGTTCGAACTTTTTACTCACTTAATTCTGATGCTTATTTGATTATGAAGTTCGTATCTGATGTATAATACAATCAATTTTACGTTTGATAAGATAAAAGTCCGACTTGCATCAGTTTCGTTGAGCGAGGCTTGGACTATTGCTAACGCATAATTTATTAAAATACTACTCATCTGTATCAACTATTTTTTTACGCTTGATTTTTTGGGATGTCTAATCTAATTTTTTACATTTTTAAACTTTTCAAAAATAGTAAACTTTTAACAATATTAAAATCAACTAATTCCACTAATCTCATCCATTATCCCCACTTTATACATTAAAAATTGATTGGATCCTCCACTTAACTTACCTTTACTACTTTTTTCACTATTATATTATTTTTTCTTAACCACCGTGTTCAATCCAAATATAAACAAATGAATAGAACGGAGGGAGTACTTGTTTTGCACCAGAAACTCTTTGCATCGTTGCATGTCAAAGTCCAAATGCTAATACTAAATTAAAGGTAATATTACTAAATGCACAATTTTCAAAGCGTTCAAGGTTCGAGTTTAATTCAGCGGTGGATTCATCAGCAGAATTGAGTCATTTTTGGGGTTTTTTGGTTTCAATTTTCTGATCAAGGCCACTAATCATATATTGGGCGATCGGTCGAGAATTCATGTTATCATCTTCATTATTTGGCGGCGATTACGAATATCAAAAATCGGTTATCACCATGACTTTTTTGAAATTTTTGGTTATATATATATATATATATATATATATATTCAAGTATCGTTGGTGAAGCAAATATACTCGACGAGATAAATCCCATACGAAGAAAATTCCGGTAAAAGTTTTCGGTCCGCAAATTTGGTTTTCAAGAGCTCCTACAATAAATTAGTAAGATTCTAATTAATTTGTTAGTTTAGATTTTTATTTAATTACTAAATAATTAAATTGATAAAAGCTAGTGCAGTTAGCTCTGGTTTTGCATCCAAACACTGTGGCACATGTGGAAGAATTATTTAATAGACAAACAATGACGAGGAAGCTGCTCTTGTACTTGTAGTGGAGTAGAATATACATGTTGGTAGCGATAGAATCAGGATAGCAAAATAGCTGGGTTTAAATTATTGTTAATTTTTAGAGACCGGACGGAGTTAATTTTTTTTTTATTGTTTTATAACTAAAATTCTTGATTTAAAAAAAAATTAATTTACTAAAATTTTTAATTTAGCAGAGGATTAAGTCTAAGGATATACAGCTCCCCCTTATTGAGGTTGGGGTGTGTTGACAGTCCGGTGTTCTAAAAAGTGCAAAACGGTCCTATGCGGTGAGAGAACCTTCCAGCGCTTAGGCGGCTAAACGAGCGCTTAAACGGAATTTTAAGCGGCTCACTAATCGGATTAATAATATATATATTTAAAATTTTAAATATAATATTATTACATGTAAAATTAAAATTATGTAATAATTAAGTAAAAAGAATTTAAAGATAAAACGTTCTTAACCAGAAAAGGTAATTTTAAAATTTTATGATAATTATAGTCATATTATAATAAATATTATTATTTTAAAATTAAAAATTAGCAAGTCAACATCATTTTGACCGTTTAAATCCGCTTAATGACCGCTTAATCCGCTTACTAGACCGCTTAATCTTCAAAAATGCATAATTACCCGCTTAGTATAAAATCGAAGCGTTTAGGATCTAATCAGAAACGGCCACGTGGCACCTTTCACTGTCTATATAAAGCAGAAATTTTCATTTCCACTTATCACTCACAAACAAACAAACTGCTGTCAAAATCTTTCTCTAGACCAAGAAGGCGAGACCTCATTATTAGAAGGCGACTCTCAATCTCCTGCAAGGCGATCTCCTCAATTTTTCAAAGGTACGACTCCTCCACTTACTTTTAAACATTGCATCATTAATATCATTGATAGGCGAAACCATGAAAAAACTAGATCTAGGATAAACGGTTTGTAGACCTAGGACTCCCATCATACATTCCTCAGGGCGAGGACTTTCAATCCCTTGACCAACACCCGAAGCCTTTGTCTAAAACGTTTCTTTTCTAATAATGTCCTCACCCTTCGTTTCAGATGTCGAACGAGGATGCGCCTTCTGTGACTCATTCGACGTCGCCTTCCAAAGCTCAATCCCTTAGACCTGAGGGCGAGAGCATCGAAAAGTTTTTGAACCCTCAATGGTTGCGAGCCCATCAAAAGAATGCCAATATCTCAAAAATTAAAAACCATGTCACGGAGATTGTAAACCTTTCTGACAACCTCCCTTCCAATGAGTGCGTCGAAGATCTTACAAGCACATTTCATGCAGATGAAATGGGGGAGGAAAATGATGATGACCTTCTCGACCTATTTGCAGACCTCGACCCCCCGCAAACTGGTCCTTCTAGATTAGGAAGGGGTCGAGGAAAATACTTGGCAAAGTATGAAGAATTTCTCCGTGACCGAGCCGATTCAGAGGGCGAGAAAGCAAGCAATAATGACGAGGACGAGGCATCTGATGGCGAAACAGAGGACGAGGACGAGACTCTTTCCATTTCCCCCATTAGATATGCCATGGAAATGCCCTCTCCACAACACAATCATTACAAAGCTACCATCTTTGAACACGAGTTAGATCTAGAATTTGAAGAAGGATTTACAGAGAAAGAAATGGCAGACGCACGTCTAGAAAGGAGAATCATCTCCTGCGCAGGTTTAAAGTCCAGAATCTCGTCCGAGGAAATCATGTATCTGATCGAGTACTACAACCTAGATGGTAGATGGCTAAGACCTCGCTCCTTTATGAGAATGCACCTTTTTGACACAGTAGGGCTTCCTACACCCAGGATGGTTTTAACGAACAAATTGGTAGAACTAGGATTGGGATGGCCCATGCATCCCTTCCTCCAGGAGTTGATCAACTACTACCGGATCGCCCCGATCCAGTTGTCGCCTAACAGCTATAGGGCAGCTATTGGGTTGTACATGATGTATAAAAATAGCGGGTTCGAGGCCCCCTCCATGGGCGAGGTTAGCCACTTTTTGTCCATAAGAAATAGCGGCAAAGATCTAGGCTTTTACTACCTCGCCTTCTGGGCAAAACACAACAAGAAGGGATTCGCTACTGGGAATCCAAGTAACATGAAAATATGGAAGGACGGGTTCTTCTACTTGTACGACGTCCCAAGAGTGAGGACTCAATTTAACTTGGAAGTCTGTAAGTATTCATAATCCTCGCCTTTCATCAATAACTCGCCTTTATCGTTTCCTCAACCACTTGTTAATATTAAATTGTCAATGTTATGTTTTCTTAGTTAAGCCTTCCCAAACCGTGCTGCAAGGCGACGCGTTCGTACGAGCCCAAACTATCAACAACCTTTCGCGAGACGAAAAAGATTTGAACATATTAGTCAAACCCGAAAACCTTCTTGCCCATGGTTTCTACAACGAAGGTTTTGGTAAAGTTGCCCCAATAAAATTTGTACGGAATTCTTCGAGAAGAATTCGTCAAAAACAAATAGAGAACCTCACTGGTCAAGGTATTTTCGACAGCATCATCCTCCCAGGGGACGTCGCCCTTTAATCGAACATCTATTTACACATAATTTTTACTCAACTGATCATTCCCTAACATCTTTTCTGTTTGTACTTACAGGACTAATGGCTGCTATACCATTCGGCAAGAATCCTTTTTCCAAGTCAGGAACTACCCCAGCTACGACTACTGCAAGTCAATCTCGCCCCTCTATTTCTGTGTTAGGGAACTTCCCTCCTCCACCTCCTAATCAAGTTGCTGAGAAGAACAAGAAACAGGATGGGGCAGAGACTACGAAGAATCCTCAGAAGAAACTCAAAACAACAGTTACACAGGAGTCGCCCATTGACTCTGTGGCTTCGCTCTTCGGATCAATCGCTTCTGACAACTACTCTGATCAAGATGCTCAGACTTGGTTGACCTGCAAGGAGGATGATGATGAACTTAATTTTAAGATGGGTCTGGGTGATGTGTTTGTGCATGGCTTATCCATCCTCGCCCAGAGGAATGCAAAAATTAGGGAGCAAGACAGGTCTCTCAAGAAGCTAAAAGGCGAAGCCTCTTCTTTTTCTAGCACGCTGTCTGAGGCGCAGAAAAAGTTGACCGAGGAAACCAAGGCTAGGAAAGACGAGGTTGGGAAACTCCAGGCTTCTTTGGAGAAGCTATCTTCAGAAGCAAAATTAATGGGCGAGGCCCTAGAGGAAGAGAACACCGCCTTGAAAGAAGAGCTAGGAAACATGAAGGCAGGGCGAGACAAAGAACTGAGCGACGCCTACAACCTGGGATTTCTCGGCTACCTCCAAAACTTCTTGGCCGCGGACCCGGATTATAATTGGTCCACGCACTTTGCCCCTTCAACTTCTGACTATATGGTCAAGTTTAAAGCTGACAATGCTACGGATATCGCGGAGGCCAGGGAAGAGCTGCTAAAAAAGATTGAAGCAAAATTAGCCGCGAAGGAGGCGAAGAAGAAGGCGATAGGCGAGGCTGACCAAGAGAACAGGACAACGGCGTCGCCCTCTGAGACTGCAGGTTCCTGACTCGTTGATTTATTTATAATTGCAAACACTATTGGAGTGCGAATGCTCCGTTAACTTTTGGGTATTTTTAACTTGGGGAAGCGCGCCCTCCATTTATAGGCGTCGCCCGTGTAATGTCTTAACTTATTTTTCATTTACGCCGAGCTTATTTCTACTGTCTTGTATCGTTTTAAATGAAGCAAATATAACCTCGCCTAACATAATACCTGTTGACCATCGGTAGAGACATGACAAACTAAGACCTGTAGACGCTTAACCTCGCCCCTATGTATTGTAATCTCGCCTTCCTTAGGACTTACAGATTTTATGAGGAAAATCAATGACCTCGCCTTTGAAAGGCAAACCTCGCCCTTGACGGAATAGAAAACAATTAATGAACATAAACCAACTTCGCCCACCTTCATATTCTATGCAATTTGCAGAATTTAGGGGGGTAAAGGTAATCTCGCCCACCTATTTATTCCATGCCTTGGCAGAATTTTAGGGGGTGAAGGTATCTCGCCCACCTATTTATTCTATGCATTGGCAGAATTTTAGGGGGTGAAGGTATCTCGCCCACCTATTTATTCTATGCCTTGGCAGAATTTTAGGGGGTGAAGGTAATCTCGCCCACCTATTTATTCTATGCCTTGGCAGAATTTTAGGGGGTGAAGGTATCTCGCCCACCTATTTATTCTATGCCTTGGCAGAATTTTAGGGGGTGAAGGTAATCTCCTTGGTGAGCTTTCCGGAAGTACGGATAAGCACCCCGGAAGTACGGGTTTACCAAGGTTTTTGTCAAGCATAACAGATAGGATTCATTAAGGATTATAAACCAAGAAAAGAGTTTTGTGAAAGGATAAATGCATGTTTTATTCATAAATATAAGATAGGACTTGTCGGAGGAGAAGTACATGCACTACCCCCCTGAACTTTATTGCCAATGAAATAAAATAAAGTTTATATAGTATAGTTAGAATGGCGTACGCTACTGATAATACTTCTTGAGATGTTCCATGTTCCAAGCACGAGGAATATCCTTTCCATTTAGATCAGCAAGATAGTAGGTTCCACTCCATAACACAGCTCGAACTCGGTAAGGTCCTTCCCAGTTTGCTCCAAAAACTCCATGATTGTGAACTTTGGTGTTAGGCATAACCCGTCGCAGGACATAATCACCGATCTTAAGAGGCCTCGCCTTTACTTTGGTATTGTAATGCCTAGCCACCCTTCGATGATAAGCTGCCAACCTAGTCTGAGAGGTAGTCCTAAGTTCTTCCACCATATCCAAATAGAGACGATGATTTACCTCATTAACCTCTGGTTGAAAATGATCCCTCCTAAACGATCCTGCCCCAAGCTCGACTGGAACCATGGCCTCACATCCATACGTCAAAACGAAAGGAGTTTCTCCTGTTGTGGTTCTAGGAGTGGTATTATAACTCCAAAGTACATTAGGCAATTCCTCAGGCCAGCTACCCTTGCTATCTTCCAACTTCGCCTTCAAAGTATGTTTGATGATCTTATTGACGGCTTCTGTTTGGCCATTTGTTTGAGGATGACTAACAGCAGAGAAACTTTTCACAATGCCAAGGTTATCACATAGCTCACGCATCTCTTTACTATCAAATTGCTTCCCATTGTCAGATATGAGCTTATAAGGAATTCCAAACCGGCAAACAATAGAACGATACACAAAATCTACTAACTTCTTGGCAGTAATCGTAGCTAGGGGTTCAGCCTCTGCCCACTTGGTAAAGTAATCCACCGCAACCACAACATATTTAACACCTCCCTTCCCTTTAGGTAACTCTCCAATCAAGTCAATCCCCCACATAGAGAAAGGCCAAGGACTAGTGATAGAAGTAAGTGGGGCAGCAGGGTTATGAATGTAATTAGCGTACCTTTGGCATTTGTCACAAGCCTGGACAAACTGAGACGCATCCTCCTTTAATGTAGGCCAGAAGTACCCTTGCCGCAATACCTTCTGGGCTAAAGATCCACCCCCCGAGTGATTGCCACAAATACCCTCATGAACCTCTCGAAGAACGTAGGTACAGTCATCACCGTCCAGACACTTAAGTAGAGGTTGATTGAAGCCTCGCCTATAAAGAATTCCTTCATAGTTAACATATCGGGCTGCTTTGTAACGTAACCTTCGAGCCTCCCCTTTATCTTCGGGAAGAGTTCCTTTCGTCAGATATTCCCAAATCGGGGTTTTCCAGGTGAGGAGGACAGGTTCCTCCACTTGCATCACATCGGCTTCTGGCACACTAGGTTGTCTTCTTATTTCCAAAGGAATGACCCCCAAAAGCGCAACACCTTTTTGAGATCCTAGCTTAGCCAAAGCATCCGCCTCTGCATTAGCGTCTCTAGGAAGCTGTTCCAACCTAGCTTCCTTAAACAAGTTCATCAATCGTTGAGTGCATCTCATATATAATTCCTGTTAGGCCGAATATAATATAATCAAATAAATATGAGAATAACAATAATCAAGAACACTGTTTATGAATCAATAAACTGTAATTGTATTAACAGCTTCTCTCTTTATGATGTTAAAGAATCACAAAGAGCTTCTAGGTTACAAGAATAATAATCAAATGATCGCATCCCTTGTAGGGATAACCTATCTGTGTTTATATAGTACACAGCTACATACAATCCATCTCTAATTGATATTCCTATAAGTTAGCTATACAATTCATATCAATTAAGGATTGCTTCTTATCTTCTATTCCGTTTCCTTAGCTGTATCAATATATTCTGCTTCTTTCCATCTTCAGAATATATTGCTTCTAGAATATTCAATTCAGCACCGACAGCTAATTCAACTATCACCATGTCAGACTTTAACAAACTCTGACTGGCTTCAATGTAAACTCTGATGAGCACCTGTTGCTTAAACACTGATGAACAAACGTCAGCAATTATATCTAACAATCTCCCCCAACTTGTGCATAATAAAAATGTACAAGTTAAACAGATAATTGATGATGTAAAAACATATAACAAATGCAGTGTTTAAAATATATCAGAGTTTAACTTTATCTTAGAATAGAAAACATTAAAAAAAAAAACTTACAGTCAGACTTTACTTGATTTCTTCAATATCAGGCACTGTCCTGATATAGTCTGTAAGTAATCTTCGTTTAGCTCTCTCTAGCTCAGCAATCATAATCACTTTCAGCTCCTTCAATTCTGGATCACTTTCACCAGTTTGATATATGGCAGCCCTCAGAGAATATATGCTGTTTCTTCTCATATCATTGCTCAGTCTTATTATAAAGGCTTTGTCAGATTCTAAATTGAATTCCAACACCTTTATTCCAAGAGCTGTAGAGAGCTTTGCACTATTTCTTCTCATCTCAACAAGATTTCCATGAGCATCTTTGTACTTAGGAATGTAAGCACTTGTAATTTTAGCACCACTGAGAACCTTTGCTCTCATCATCCTTACTCTCAAAACTTCAGCAGCATTTTGAGTCCTTTGATTTCTGACTTTGAGTAGATATAAGACATATTCTAACTCTTCAGCCATTTTCAAGTGTATATCATTTTCACCTATTCTGTATACTCTGCCATCAGCCATGAAGTATAACAGAAAGTCCTTCCTAAGTCCCTTATGATGAATTAACTGAACAGACTCTAGCTTGTCAAGGCTCTCTTGAGTAACCCCAACACCAGGTTCTGCCAGTGAAGTTTGATCCATTGGACTGTTATTTATCCTCTTTTCTCTGTGTGATCCCAGACCTGATTTATCTCTTCCTTCCTTGCCCATAGTAGTCCTACTTTGCAGTATGTTAACAGAACTAGGGTTCAGAGTTTGTGGTAGAGTTGGTCTTTTGAAAGTGTTTAGCAGTTGAGAAGAGAGTGGTGTTTGAACAACTTGAGCAACGTCAGAGGTTGTCAATTCCTTAGTAGATCTATCAACTTGAGCTTTGTCAAAGGTTGATCTAGCTTCAAAAACTTCAACTTGAGCTTTGTCAGGGGTTGAATAATTCTTCTTTGGTAACTGTCCTTCTTCTTCCAGTTTACCCTTACCCTTATCAGTATTTGCTATCACAGACCTCCTTGAGTATTGTATACTCTGTTGAGAAGTTTCCTTGATGGAAATACCCATTTCTTTCTTTCTAGGAACCTTGACAGCTTTCTTCTTGTAAGTACCAACCTTTAATTTCCTCTCATGCTCTTCAGCAAGACTCAGCATTTCAGCTTCCATGTCTTCAACTGTAGCTTCATTACCATGTTCTTCTAAAAACATCTTAGTAGCAATTTCTTCATCAGTAAATGGATTGGCTGAAATAATTAAACTCTTAAGTCTTGAACCACTGGCAGAGTTTGAGATTCCTTTACCAGAGTTTGTCAACCTATCAGAATTTAATCTTGATCTTCTTTGCCCTTGAGCAGAAATTAAATTCCTCTCAGTTTCCTTGCTTCCACCATCAGCAGAATCATCCCTCCGTCTCAGAGTTTGAGTGTCTTTGCATTTGTCATTTGGTACACTCTCCCCCTTTTTGACATCATCAGAAAGTAATACTGATGTCAGCAACTCTAACGCAGTAGAAATAGAAGTCAGTTGCGCAGACATTGCAGTCTGATTCTCCTCAACTTTCCCAAGCCTCTTCTTAAGTTCATCAGAATCCTTGGCTTGCTGCTTGAACATTGCAGAATAATAAGACCTATCAGTCTTCAAAGTGAGATCCCTTATACCAACGTCATTTCTAAGATTGGTAACCACTGTTTGTGTTTCATCAAACCTATTGTGTAAGGCTTTGACTTGAACCACAGTGGCCTTTAGACTTGTAAGAACATCAGAGTTTGAAATATGCTTTACAGAATCAGATAGAAAATCCGCAGCCCTTTGTGCTGAAAATACACAATCTGCATCAGCCCATCTGTTATAGTACATATTCTGGAAATACTCAGCAGTCTCTCTATTAACTTTCCTTGCTTCAACAGTATTTACACCATCAGACAATGAAACTTGAATACTAGGGTGTGAATGAGAACCCTCAGCATCATTTTCAGCTTCTTCATCAATGTCTGCTTCATTTGCAGCAAGAACATTTTCAGCAGTAAGTTCAATATGTAACTGTGCAGCTTCATCAATTACTTTCTCTGCAACAGTTTCAGGAATATCAGAGTTTGCTTGAGCAAAAACCTCTGCTTCTCTTGTAACAACCTCAACAACAGCCTGTTGTAGAGCTTCAAGTAAAACAGCATCTTGTAGAACATTCTCTGTCACAGCTTCCAAACTCTGATCAATTTTTTCACCTTTTTCAGAATTTGCATTATTTACTGAAAGAACTTCTGTGTGAGAACCCACAGAGTCTTCAATCACCAAGGTGGCTTGATCAGCTGCCACATCCTCAGTATCACAAACACTGATACTAGGATGTGCTTCCAAATTGTCATTATGAATAAAGAAATCCATTTCAATATCCTCATTCTCAGAAACTCTGTTGTCAGAGTATGCAGCAGCTTCCTCAACTACATCATCTTTAGATGTAGGAGCTTCGATATCAGCACTTACCATTTCAGGCATAGGTGCTGCTTCAGCATTTTCAAACGCTTCTTCAACAATATCATCTACTCTGTTCGCAGTAACATTTTCCTCAGGAACAGCTTCAGCACTTACATTGGATGCACCAAAGAGATATGCAGCCACCAGTCGCCTCTTTCGCTGTTGCAAAGTCTCAATCTCTTCTTCATCAGAAGAATGTGGTCTATTAGCCCTCTTCTTGATTCTAGGAATCCTTAATTTCCCAGCTTCAGCGTTTGCAGTAGAATCCACATTCACTTGTGTTAGATATAATTGCTGACGTTTGTTTATCAGTGTTTAAGCAACAGGTACTGACCCGAGTTTATCAGAAGCCAGTCAGAGTTTAATTAAACTCTGACAGGGTGAAGAGTTTAAAGGAAGCCGGTCAGAGTTTATTTAAAGTCTGACAGGGTGATAGTTGAATTAGCTGTCGGTGCTGAATTGAAGATTCTAGAAGCAATATATTCTGAAGATGGAAAGAAGCAGAATATATTGATACAACTAAGGAAACGGAATAGAAGACTGAAGCAATCCTTAATTGATATGAATTGTATAGCTAATTTATAGGAGTATCAATTAGATAAGGATTGTATGTAGCTGTGTACTATATAAACACAGATAGGTTATCCCTAGAAGGGATGCGAACATTGAATATATTATTCTTGTAACCTAGTAGCTCTTTGTGATTCTTTAACATCACTAAGAGAGAATTATTTAATATAATTCAGTTTGTTGATTTACAAATCTGTGTTCTTGATTGTTATTCTCATACCTACTTGATTATATATTGTGTATTCGGCCTAACAATTGGTATCAGAGCCAAGGCTGTTTAATATATACAGTTTTATGATTCAAACACAGTATTAATCATGTCTGAAGAAAATCAAACTGCTCCTAAGGCTGAACAGGTTAAGCCCAATTCTGTGAGTCGATATGAAACAATCAGGGTTCCAATTCTCAGGCCAGTAGAGTATCCGATTTGGAAGGTTAAGATGACCATGTTTCTGGAGGCTACAGATCCAGAATACCTTGACAGAATCAATGATGGTCCTCATATGCCAACCAAATTGTCCCCTGTTGTTGATGGTCAAGAACAAAAGACTGTTCCAAAGGAAAAGAAAGATATGACTCCTGAGGATATCTCATCAATTGCAAAGGATGCAAAGGTTAGACATCTTCTCCACAGTGCTTTAGATAATGTTATGTCTAACAGAGTAATTGGCTGCAAAACTGCCAAAGAGATATGGGATGCTTTAGAAGTCAGATGCCAGGGAACAGGTGCTATTAAGAAGAACAGAAAAACAATACTCACACAGGAGTATGAGCACTTTGATTCAAGAACTAATGAAACCTTGACTGAGACTTATGACAGATTTTGCAAACTGTTGAACGATCTGTCTCTGGTAGATAAAGAATATGAACTTGAAGAGTCTAATCTCAAATTTCTGTTATCTCTACCTGAAAAGTGGGATTTAAAGGCAACAACAATCAGAGATAATTATGATCTTGCTGATACAGATCTTGATGAGATCTATGGATTGTTAAAGACTCATGAACTTGAGATAGAACAAAGAAACAGGAGATCCAGCAAGAAGACAAAATATGTTGCTCTCAAAGTCGAGGAGAAGCCCATTAAGAAGGAATCATCAAGGAAGAAAGCCAAGGGAAAGGCTTTAGTCATAAAATCTGAGAGTGAGTCATCAAACTCTGATGATGATTCAAACTCTGATGAAACTTCTGACTCTGAGGATGATGAAGAACAGATGATGCAAATGGCTGCATTGATGGTGAAGACCTTCAAGAAGATGGGGTTCAAGAACTTCAAGAAGGGAAAGAGATTCTCAAGGAGAGATTCAAATTCTGAGAAGAAGAATTTCAGAAAGTCTGATGGAAGGGATACCAAGTCTGGAAAGAAGGATAAATCTGAAATCCAGTGCTACAAATGTAAGGAGATGGGTCACTATGCTCCAGAGTGCAAGAAAGGCAAATCTGAGAAAGCACTCATCTCTAAAGGCAAAGACTGGGCAGATACTTCAGACTCTGATGATGGAGAAAACTATGCTCTTATGGCAACTGTCAGAGATGAGACTGAATCTTCTGAAAATAAGGGTATAATAGAGAGCACACTTATCTTAGACAGTGGATGCTCAGGACATATGACTGGAAATAAAGCCCTGCTATCAGACTTTAAGGAGAAGGTTGGCCCAAAGGTTTCCTATGGAGATGGCAACATAGGACACACTCTGGGATATGGCAATATCAATCTTGGAAGTGTCATCATCACAAATGTAGCTCTAGTCTCAGGACTCAAGCATAATCTGCTATCTGTGAGTCAAATCTGTGACAGAGGAAACCATGTAGATTTTCATAGTGAATACTGTGAAGTTATCAGTAAATCTACTGGAAAAGTTGTTCTAGTTGGACACAGGCGCAACAACATTTATGAAGCAAGTTTGGTAACAAACTCTGATGGAAAAACAGTGTGTCTAACAGCCAGAATGTCAAATGAAGAGAGTTGGAACTGGCACAAGAAGCTCTCTCATCTCAATTTGAACAACATCAATGAGCTAATAAGAAAGGATCTTGTAAGGGGACTTCCAAAATCTATACTCAGTCTAGATGGCTTGTGTGATTCTTGTCAAAAAGCCAAGCAAAGGAAGTCATCTTTCAAGAGCAAATCTGAATCATCAGTAGTGGAACCTTATCATCTTCTACATGTTGATCTCTTTGGACCAGTCAATGTGATGTCTATGGGCAGAAAGAAATATGCTCTAGTAATTGTTGATGAATATACTAGATATACATGGGTGTATTTCTTGTCAAAGAAGGATGAAACTGCTCAAACGTTGATGGATCATGTAAATCTACTGGACAAAGGATCACAGCACAAAGTCAAAATTATAAGGAGTGATAATGGAACTGAATTCAGAAACTCAATCGTGGAAGCTTTCTGCAAGGAAAGAGGAGTGAAACAAGAATTTTCTGCACCTGGAACTCCACAGCAAAATGGTGTAGTTGAAAGAAAGAACAGAACCTTAATTGAAGCAGCCAGAACTATGCTTGATGAAGCAAAATTACCAACATACTTCTGGGCAGAAGCTGTTCAATCTGCTTGTTTTACTCAAAATGCAACATTGATCAACAAGCATGGGAAAACACCATATGAGATGGTGAAAAATAAAAAGCCAAATTTGAAATATTTTCATATATTTGGATGCAAATGCTTTGTGTTGAAGACTCATCCTGAACAGTTGACAAAGTTCGAGTTAAAAGCTGATGAAGGAATCTTTGTTGGCTATCCATTGTCAACAAAAGCATTCAGAGTTTACAATCTGAGAACTAAGGTGATCATGAAATCCATACATGTGTCATTTGATGACAAGAAAATAATTGGACTTGAAGACAAGGATGGATATGATCAACTACGTTTTGAAAATGAAGATCTATTCTCTGATGATGTAAACTCTGATGAAGCAGGGTTGACAAACTCTGACGAAGCATACTCTGATCCTCTACTGGTAAATACTGAAGAAACTGGAAATTCTCAAATTGAACAAAATAGAGAACCAGTTGAGGGGGAGCGTGAAGAAGCTCAACAAAATACAGCAAATGAGTCAGTTGAGGAAACTGATTCAAACTCTGACAGTTCAAACTCTGAGCCATCCAATTCAGGGGGAGCCTCAGATGCTGCAGAAAGTCAACATATGAATCAGGAGAGCATGGATCAAGGGGGAGGATTCAATAATGATGCAAGAAACCACTTACCAACAGCAAGAAAGTGGACACAGGCACACACACCTGATCTCATAATTGGAGATCCTGATGCTAGTGTAAGAACTAGAAGTGCAACAAATAATGAGTGTCTGTATCATGCTTTCTTGTCTCAAACAGAACCAAAGAAAGTGGAGGAAGCTCTTCAAGATGCTAATTGGATTACAGCAATGCAAGAAGAGTTAAATGAGTTTGAAAGAAATGAAGTCTGGACACTTGTACCTAGACCAAAGAATAGATCAATAGTAGGTACAAAGTGGGTTTTCAGAAACAAGACTGACAGTGAAGGTGTGATTACAAGAAACAAGGCTAGACTTGTGGCTAAAGGTTATTCACAACAGGAAGGAATTGACTATGATGAAACCTTTGCTCCAGTTGCAAGACTGGAGGCCATAAGGATTTTTCTGGCCTATGCAGCACACAAGAAGTTTAAAGTTTTTCAGATGGATGTAAAAAAGTGCTTTTCTCAATGGGAAGCTTGAAGAAGAAGTGTTTGTTGAACAACCACCAGGATTTGTAGATTCCAAGCATCCAGATTATGTCTACAGGCTTGACAAGGCATTATATGGACTAAAGCAAGCACCAAGAGCATGGTATGAAACTCTTGCTCAATTTCTTTTAGAAAGTGGGTTCACAAGAGGTACAATTGATAAAACCTTGTTTTATTTCAATTATGGTGATGATTTGCTGTTAGTTCAAATTTATGTAGATGATATTATTTTTGGATCTACTAATGACAAACTTTGTAAGAAGTTTGCAAAGCTTATGCAATCCAGGTACCAAATGAGCATGATGGGAGAGCTTAGTTATTTTCTAGGCTTACAGGTCAAGCAAACAGATGATGGGATTTTTATCAATCAAGCAAAGTATACCAGAAATCTTCTAAAGAAATTTGGTATGCTTGATAGTTCATCTGCTACAACTCCCATGGCTACAGCAACGAAGCTTGACAAAGACACAGGAGCCTCAGTAGATATGACTAACTACAGAGGAATGATAGGGTCTTTACTGTATCTTACTGCAAGTAGACCTGATATCATGTATGCAACATGTCTTTGTGCAAGATTTCAAGCAGATCCCAGAGAGCCTCATCTAACAGCTGTAAAAAGGATCTTCAAATATCTCAAAGGAACCATAACCCTGGGTTTGTGGTATCCTAGAGAATCAGAGTTTAAGTTAATTGGTTACTCTGATGCAGACTTTGCAGGCTGTAAGATAGACAGAAAAAGTACAAGTGGAAGCTGTCAATTTTTAGGTGACAGATTGGTTTCTTGGTACAGTAAGAAACAGAAATCAATTTCTACATCCACTGCAGAAGCAGAGTATATAGCAGCTGGTAGCTGTTGTGCACAGATTTTATGGATGAAGAATCAATTGCTGGATTATGGGTTAAGGTACTCTAGAATACCTATTTTCTGTGATAACCAAAGTGCTATTGCTATGACAGGTAATCCAGTACAGCATTCCATGACCAAGCACATCAGCATAAGGTATCATTTTCTCAGAGAAAATGTGGAAGAAGGAAACATTGAGCTTCATTTTGTGTCTACAGACCAACAACTTGCAGATATCTTCACCAAACCTTTGAGTGAAGCTACTTTTACAAGATTGGTAAATGAACTTGGAATGATCTCTGGTTCTGACTAGAGATACGGGTTAGACTCACTTTTTATGTTCATGATTTCTTACATGTGTTAACTGTTATGTGAACCAGCATGTTAAACTCTGATGATAAACTCTGAAAGTAATCTCTGATGCTAAACTCTGTTGGTCATACTCTGAAAGTTACAGTTTAATGTCATACTCTGATTGTAATTTTGTCTGAAACATTTGGACCAATGAAGAAATTTGTATGAAGCATAGTTCTCAGTAAGTAACTGTGAATCCTTAAGAGTTGTATAGATTCTGATCTCGATAATGTGCAGTAAGTTAACACAGCATGATACTGTCTCTGTATTTATACCATCTCTTAGTTTATTGATCCTATATACTGAGTCTGTATTAGCTGTTTGCATTTTCTCTCATAAGTTAATTATATTTACTGATGAAAAGTCTAAACTCTGATTATTGATTGCAAATAATTCACCCTCAAATCAAAAGATGCCAAACAGAGCACAAATTCCTTTGAGATCATGTTGTGCCTAGGAAGATCCAGGAACTTATTGTATGAAATAAGGGCTAAAATCATTGATTTTTGGTGACTAGTGCCAACCACTGATTACTGGAAAAATAAAGAAAAAAATAATAATAAAATAAAATAAAATAAAGAAAGGGGGTGAAAAATTAAAAGATATATCCAAATGAAAGGATATCAGAAAACAGAGTTTAGATATAAAATCAGATTTTATGTTATACGTGAGAGTTTAGGCAACCAGTTTTTACTACTTTAGTTTGTGGATTTTATGCACTTTGAGATGATCTAAATATTGATTACGGTAAACTCTGCTATTGCACACACATATTTTCACACCTGTACAGATTGAGAGAAGAGTTTATTGGCAAAGAAGGGCAAATGGTAAACACTGATGTATTGTGTGACATATGCCGAGGTAACTTTGTTTTAATCTTTAATGATTAAAATAATTTCTTTGTTTCAGACATTTTATAATTTTGAGATTAGACATTTGTTTTGAAATTCGGAAAGAGTATGGTAACAAACGGTTCATATTTGTATTAAACAAAGAGAGAGAGATTAAGTATTTTGAACAATGTGACATGCGGTAATTATGGCTAATTTTACTGCGCGTGTGTATTGGAAGTTGTTACATACAGCTGTCAGCGTATACCCGTTTGACACCTGTCCCACTCACATACTTTTCAAGGATGCCTGCTGTGTGTAGTAATGATTAAAACGTTTGGGTTTTAAATCTTCACAGTTATTATTTAAATATACTACACATAAACGGTTCACTCTTTTACACACTTCAACTTTTCATAAGCTTTTACTTACACACATTGTCTCAAACACTTTCACTGCATATAATCTATTCTCTGTTTGTTATCTTCTAAACTGTTCTAATGGCTACTACAATGTTTACTGCTTCTGGGTTAGAATTCGTTCCTAATAACTATGCTGCTCCTTTGGCAAATGAGAACGCATCGGAGGCGTTTCATTTGATTCAAGATTTCTTGTTAAACTCTGATATTGGTACTGCTCTAACCGCACCGTCGAAGCTGTCTGCATCAAACATCAGAACTTTTTGGCAGACAGGTACTTATGATAATGGAGGAGAGACTGGGTCTCCGTCTATTGTTTTTGAATTTGAAGGAAATGAATTTGTAGTTACTCCAACTACTGTTCGTGATGCGTTGGGACTTGAGGATTTCAATTCTTTTACAATCTCTGTTGGCGATCCTGAGTTAGTTCGTATGATGAGGGAAGTTGGATACTCTGGATCAATGGCAAAGATTGGTCAATTGAAGCGACCGCTCTTGAGAAAGGAATGGAGTTTCTTTTTCGACTGTATAACAAGGGCGTTCGGGAAGAAGTGTACCAACTGGGATGCGATTCCCACTGATAGTCTTCAAATCGGGTATTCTCTTCTTTATGGAGGTCATTTTGATGTTGCTAGGTTAGTTTTACATAATATTGGTGAGAAAATGCTAGAGAATAGGAATGTTGTTTATTTCTCTAGATTTTGTCAGTTAATATTCAACCTTTGCTGTCCTGATATTGAGATTTTAGAGAATGATGTGATTCCTTCTTTTAAATTGCACAAACGAATATTCTCTGATCTTACTAATAAAGATATCAAGAAAGGAGATGTTGGTGTTTTGATGTTGCCTGAGTATGTGCAACAATTTTTGATCAATTCACAACAACAACCATCACCTGCACATGCTGAAGCTGGACCTTCTGTGTCTCAATCACAGAGGTCAAAGCAATCAAAATTGAGGGCTGTTAAAAGTGCAAGGGTGAAGCCATCAAACGCTGAAGCTGGGGCATCAAATGCTAATGATATGCCTGAGAAGAAAAGAATGAAGAAAAGAAGAGCCAATAGGGCAAAGTCTGCTATTCTTGATGAAGAGACTGAAACTGATGAAGAAACTCTTCATCAGAGAAAACGACGATTGGTAGCAGCACAGTTGTTTGGTGCTGAGAATATCTCTTCAACTGTTGCTGATAATCTTGAGATTCCATATGATGAAGTTGTTCCTGAGGACAGAGTTTTTATGCAGACTGTTTTTCAAGATGAAGCTCCTACATCAAATGCTGATGTCGTTGAGGAAGCTGCACGTGAAGCTGCAGATGAAGCTCCTGAAATTCTTGTTCAGGAGGCTACAGACAATGTTGAGCCACAAGGATTTTATATGGACATTGAAGCAAATCTCTCTATAAACTCTGAACATTTCCCAGAGGGTTTGGAAGCTGATCAAGATACTGTTGAACTTGCAGAATCTATGGCTTCTCACACTGAAATAATTTCTTTTGATCTTGAGAAGGGTGAGGAAGTCGATCAGTCTTTGGATGCTAATGCTACAAAAACTGTTGCTACAAATTCTGATGTTGCTGATAAGGATGCAACAGAGAATGTTCCTGTTGAAACAGAGTTTGTTGTAAACTCTGAGGATGTTATTGTTCTTGAAGCTCTACAACAATCTGTTGTTGAGATTGTAACAAAAGAAGCAGAGTTCCTGCATACTGCAAACTCTGAGATTCCAGAACTTGATGCTGAGCATATTCCTGCAGAAAATACAGCAGAGAATGATAATGATAATGATGGTTCTGATCATTCTCAAGAGGAGTTATTTGAGAGTCAAGCAAACTCTGATGAGCTAAGAGAGGTCAATCGCGCTACAGCTGAGCATTTTCAAGATATGTACTACAATAGATGGGCTGCTGCGGATTGTATCTTTTCAGCACAGAGGGCTGCTGATTTTCTTGGTGATTCTGTAAAGACGATTTCAACTCCTGATATTCTTACAAGTCTGAAGGCTACTGTGATTCAAATTAAATCTCTCCACAACAGATTTGATGAGTCTCATAAGGAAGTCACTGCTTTGAGGAATGAAGTTGGTCTGAGAGATCTCACTCTGAAGAATGATAGGACTTACTACAATTCCATGTTCAAGAAGCAAGCTAAGGACTCTGATGATATTCAGAAGAGGCTTGGGAAAGTTGAGGAAAATCAGACTGTAATGTCTACTCAACTGTCTTCTATTTCTACTGCCATTGAATTGCTGACATCAGTACTTCTTTCTGATGATGTCAAAAAGGGGGAGAATGTGCCTAAAGACAAATGCAAAGACATTCAAGCTCTGAGACAGAAGGATGATTCTACTGATGGGGGAAGCAAAGGAAATAAAAGAAAGGTTGTTGTTCAAAGGCAAAGCAGGTCAAGAGTAAACTCTGGTAGACAAATAAACTCTGAAAAGATAAACTCTGGTGGTCAATCTACTTCAAATCTCAAGAGTTTAGTTGTTTCAACTAATCCATCTACTGATGAAGAGATTGCTGCTAAGATATTCATGAAAGAGCATGGAAAGAATGTAACTATTGAAGATATCCAGGCTGAAGAGCAGATGCTTGCTGAGGAACACAAGAAAAATCTTGAAGCTGGAATCTACAAGAGAAAGGAAATCAAGGCTCCTAAAAAGAAAGAAGTTGGTATTTCTATCAAAGAGAATATTCAACAGAGTGTACAAAATACAAGGAGACCTGTGATTAGAAACTCTGATAAAGGTAAAGGCATAATGATTGAAGAGCCTTACCTAGAGAAGAAAGATAATTCAACCTCTGACATTGCTCAAGTTGAAACAAGATTAGCCAAATCAACCTCTGACACTGCTCAAGTTGATGTTTCTACTGAAGTTATGACAACCTCTGACGCTGCTCAAGTTGTACATAAATCTACACTACTTCCAGGATTCAGCAAACCAAAAGTTCTTGAAGACTTAAAGCTTGAAGCTGTGAATTTTTCAGAAACCAGAACAGTATTGGGAAAAGAAGCCTTTGACAAATCTGAACTGGGTTCACACAGAGAGAGAAGAACTAATAACAGATCTCAAGACAAGTTTTCATTGGCAGAATTTGGAGTTGGAATTACTCAAGAAGGCCTTGACAAACTAGAATCTGTACAGATGATTTTTCACAAAGGAATCAAAAAGGAATTCTTGTTATATTTTATGGTTGATGGCAGAGTGTATAGATTTGGTGAATTTGATATCCAGTTAAAACTTTGGGAAGAGCTAGAATATGTTCTATATCTACTTGAAGTAAAGAATAGAAGTACTTATGATGCTGCTCGAGTTTTGAAGGAAAGGATGATGAAATCCAAAGTTTTGAGTGGAGCTGGAGTATCAAGTGCATACATTCCAAAATACAGAGATGCACATGGAAAGTTGGTAGAAATGAAAAGGAATAGTGCTAGGTTCAGAACTACACTAAATAAAAAGGTTCTTGAGTTCAATCTAGAGTCTGATAAACCTTTTTATATCAGACTTGGCAATGAAATGAACAAAAACAGCATATATTCTTTGAGAGCTGCCATTTATCAAATTGGTGAAGATGAACCAGAAATGAAGGAGCTGAAGAATATTATGATTGTTGAACTAGAAAGAGCTGAAAAGAAATTGCTATCAGACTATATCAGGACAGTGCCTGATATTCAAGAAAACAAGTAAAGTCTGACTGTAAGTTTTTATGTTTTCTATTCTAAGTCAAATTTAAACTCTGTTTTAAATTAAACTCTGTTATATGTTAAACACTGCATTTGTTAAATGTTTTTGACATCATCAATTATATGTTTAACTTGTACATTTTATTATGAACAAGTTGGGGGAGATTGTTAGATATAATTGCTGACGTTTGTTTATCAGTGTTTAAGCAACAGGTACTGACCCGAGTTTATCAGAAGCCAGTCAGAGTTTAATTAAACTCTGACAGGGTGAAGAGTTTAAAGGAAGCCGGTCAGAGTTTATTTAAAGTCTGACAGGGTGATAGTTGAATTAGCTGTCGGTGCTGAATTGAAGATTCTAGAAGCAATATATTCTGAAGATGGAAAGAAGCAGAATATATTGATACAGCTAAGGAAACGGAATAGAAGACTGAAGCAATCCTTAATTGATATGAATTGTATAGCTAATTTATAGGAGTATCAATTAGATAAGGATTGTATGTAGCTGTGTACTATATAAACACAGATAGGTTATCCCTAGAAGGGATGCGAACATTGAATATATTATTCTTGTAACCTAGTAGCTCTTTGTGATTCTTTAACATCACTAAGAGAGAATTATTTAATATAATTCAGTTTGTTGATTTACAAATCTGTGTTCTTGATTGTTATTCTCATACCTACTTGATTATATATTGTGTATTCGGCCTAACAACTTGAACTCTAGGAGATTTAACTACTCTCTTCTTCATCTTCTGTGACCTTTGTTGATGAACAACAGAAGGTCCAGCTTCAGCATTTGACTGTTGAGAATTGTCTTGAAATTGTTGAACCCTCTCAGGTAGCAACAAGACACCAACATTCCCTTTCTTAACATCTTTATTTATAAGATCAGAGAAAACACGTTTATGCAATTTAAACGAGAGAATGACATCATCCTCTAAGATCTCAACATCAGGACAGCAGAAGGTAAATAGCAATTGACAAAATCTAGAGAAATAAACAACATTCCTATTCTCTTGCATTTTCTCACCTATATTAGTCAAAACAATTCGAGCAAAATCTAAATTGTTACCAAATAGAAGAGAATATCCTATTTGCAGACTTTCAGTGGGAATTGCATCCCAATTCGTGCACTTCTTTCCAAAAGCCCTAGTGATGCAGTCGAAAAAGAAACTCCATTCCTTGCGCAAAAACGGCCTTTTCAGTTGACCCACCTTTACCAAAGAACCAGAGTATCCGATTTCCCTCATCATTCTCAATAAAAGGTCATCACCAACAGCAATTGTATAAGAATTAAAACCTTCAAAATCCAAGGCATCACGAACAGTGTCTGGAGTTACAACATACTCTTGACCTTGATAGTCAAAGATAATTGAAGGTGACCCTGTCTCGCCTCCATTATCATAAGTGCCTGTCTGCCAAAAGCTTGTAATTTGAGATGCAGACAGCTTCAACGGTGCGGTGAGAGCATGACCAATGTCAGACTTAGCCAAGAAATTCTGTATTAAATGAAACGCCTCTGGTGCGTTCTCATTCACCAACGGAGCATCATAGTTATTTGGAACAAACTCAAGTCCAGAAGCAGTGAAAGCAGTTGAAGCCATTAGTAATATCAAGAAATAAACAGAAAATAGCTTCAAAAAAAACGAGAGAGTTTAGGAGAGAAAGTGTTTGTGAATATGTGTGAGTGAAACTAGAATACAATTGGAGTAAGTCGTGAAAAACTGTAACGGTTGTGTGTATAATGTATAAATAGAAAATTTAAAATTAAAAATTTAACAGTTTTTAATCAGTAAAACACAAATGTCTTACCCCGTGTACTGTGTAAATGAGACACGTGTCACACATGCAATGACTGACAGCAGTAATTGGCAGTTTCCAATGCGCATGCGCAGTAAAAACAGCAATAATTACCGCCGATTACACTTTCCTATGTATGCAATCTCTCTCCTCTCTTTAACACTTTTCTAAACCAATGCCCAAACATACTCTTTTGAAAAACCAAAACAAATGTTTTTCCTCAAAATTATAAACTGTCTGAAACAAATAATTTATTTTAACCATCAGAGATTAAAATAGAATTACCTCGGCGTAGAGTACACAAAGCATCAGTGTTTACCAATTCTCCTCTTTTGTTAATTAACTCTTTTCACAAACTGTACAGGTGTGAAAATATGTGTGTGCAATAGCAGAATTTACTTAATTTAAATATTTAGAGCATCTGAAAATGCATAAATATCACAAATTGAAACAATAAAAACTGGTTGCCCAAACTCTCATATTTAATACAAATTTGATGTCATCTAAACTCTGTTAAAAAAACACTTTAAGCTTTACCCCTATCAAATTCATGCTTATTTGACCGTGCAATGGATGAGACCCCAAAAGGCTTTTACAATAATACCCATGTAACGAGCTTTAGGTTAGTGAATCCCAGACTAGAAAAACCTTAGGTCACTAGGCACAAAGTCCCCTCGAACTTACTTGCTCAAGTATTAAAGAGCTCACCCTGATCAATTATGCATCAAAACAACTTCCTTTGACAATTTACTTTTTTCAGTAATCAGAGGTTGGCACTAGTCACCAAAAATTTTCGAAATTTTAGCCCTTATCACATAATAAGTTCCTGGATCGTCCTAGGCACAACATAATCTCAAAGGAATTTACACAAATTTATCCATTTCAAACATAGGGGTGAAATTATTACGACTAAACTTCAGAGTTTAAACTGACATCCTTCATTAAGAACATTTTATGAGAGAGAGTGCAAACAGCTAATACAGAATCAACTTGTAAGATCAATAAACTTAGAGATGCTTTAAATGTTGAAACAGTATCATGTTGTGTTAATGTACTGCACAAATTTGAGATCAGAATTTATGTAACTCAAAAGGATTCATAATTACTTACTGAGAATTATGACTCATACAAATTTCTTCATCGGTCCATATGTTTCAGACAATATTACAATCAGAGTATAACATCAAACTTTAACCGACAGAGTATGATAGACACTTTGTAACTGACAGAGTATGATATCAGAGTTTAGCATCAGAGTTTAACATGCTGACTAAGATAACAGTTAACCCATGCAAACAACCATGAGCATTAAATCTAACATGCATAGATTTTGAGTCTAACCAGTATCTCTAGTCAAAACCAGAGACCATTCCAAGTTCATTTACCAATCTTGTAAAGGTAGCTTCACTCAAAGGCTTGGTGAAGATATCTGCAAGTTGTTGGTCTGTAGACACAAAATGAAGCTCAATGGTTCCTTCTTCCACATGTTCCCTGATAAAATGATACCTTATGCTGATGTGCTTGGTCATGGAGTGCTGCACTAGATTACCTGTCATAGCAATAGTACTTTGGTTATCACAGAAAATAGGTATCTTAGAGTACCTTAACCCATAATCCAACAACTGATTCTTCATCCAAAGAATTTGTGCACAACAGCTTCCAGCAGCTATATACTCTGCTTCTGCAGTGGATGTTGAGATTGACTTTTGTTTCTTGCTGTACCAAGAAACTAACCTGTCACCTAAAAATTGACAGCTTCCACTTATGCTCTTTCTATTTATCTTACAGCCTGCAAAATCTGCATCAGAGTAACCAATTAATTTAAACTCTGATTCTCTAGGATACCACAAACCCAAGGTTATGGTTCCTTTAAGATACTTAAAGATCCTTTTCACAGATGTTAGATGTGGCTCTCTGGGGTCTGCTTGGAATCTTGCACAAAGACATGTGGCATACATGATGTCTGGTCTGCTTGCAGTAAGATACAATAGAGACCCTATCATGCCTCTATAGTTTGTCATATCGACTGGTGCCCCACTGTCCTTGTCTAGCTTTGTTGCAGTTGCCATGGGAGTTGTGGCAGATGAACTATCAAGCATACCAAATTTCTTCAGAAGATTTCTAGTATATTTTGCCTGATTGATAAAAATCCCATCATCTGTTTGCTTGACCTGTAAGCCTAGAAAATAACTAAGCTCTCCCATCATGCTCATTTGGTACCTGGACTGCATAAGCTTTGCAAACTTCTGACATAGTTTGTCATTAGTAGATCCAAAAATAATATCATCTACATAAATTTGAACTAAAAGCAAATCATCACCAGAATTGAAATAAAACAAGGTTTTATCAATTGTACCTCTAGTGAACCCACTTTCTAAAAGAAATTGAGCCAGAGTTTCATACCATGCTCTTGGTGCCTGCTTTAGTCCATATAAAGCCTTGTCAAGCCTGTAGACATAATCTGGATGTTTGGGATCTACAAACCCTGGTGGTTGTTCAACAAACACCTCTTTTTCAAGCTTCCCATTGAGAAAAGCACTCTTTACATCCATCTGAAAGACTTTGAACTTTTTGTGTGCAGCATAGGCCAGAAAAATCCTTATTGCCTCCAATCTTGCAACTGGAGCAAAGGTTTCATCATAGTCAATTCCTTCTTGCTGTGAATAGCCTTTTGCTACAAGTCTAGCCTTGTTCCTTGTAATCACACCATCACTGTCAGTCTTGTTTCTGAAAACCCACTTTGTACCTACTACAGATCTGTTCTTTGGTCTAGGTACAAGTGTCCAGACTTCATTCCTCTCAAATTCATTCAACTCTTCTTGCATAGCTGTTATCCAGTTAGCATCTTGAAGAGCTTCTTCCACTTTTTTTGGTTCTGTTTGAGACAAGAAAGCATGATACAGGCATTCATTTGTAGTAGCACTTCTAGTTCTTACACTAGCATCAGGATCTCCAATTATGAGATCAGGTGTATGTGCCTGTGTCCACTTTCTTGCTGTTGGTAAGTGGCTTCTTGTATCAGTATTGGATCCTCCCCCTTGATCCATGCTCTCCTGATTCATGTGTTGACTTTCTGCAGCTTCTGAGGCTCCCCCTGAATTGGACTGCTCAGAGTTTGAGCTTTCAGAGTTTGAATCAGCTTCCTCAACAGACTCACTTTGAGTGTTTGAGTCACCATGTTGAGCTGCCTCACGCTCCCCCTCAACTGGTTCTCTGTTTTGAGAATTTTCAGTTTCTCCATTATTTACCAGTAAAGGTTCAGAGTATGCTTCGTCAGAGTTTATCTGAACCGCTTCATCAGAGTTTGTCGGTACTGCTTCATCAGAGTTTACATCATCAGAGAATAAATCTTCATTTTCAAAGCGCAGTTGATCATATTCATCTAAGTCATCAAGTCCAGTTATTTTCTTGTCATCAAATGACACATGTATAGACTCCATGATCACCTTTGTTCTCAGATTGTATATTCTGAATGCTTTTGTTGACAATGGATAGCCAACAAAAATTCCTTCATCAGCTTTTAACTCAAATTTGGTCAACTGTTCAGGATGAGTCTTCAGAACAAAACACTTACATCCAAATATATGAAAATATTTCAAATTTGGCTTCTTGTTCTTCACCATCTCATATGGTGTCTTTCCATGCTTGTTGATCAATGTTGCATTCTGAGTAAAACAAGCAGTTTGAACAGCTTCTGCCCAGAAATAGGTTGGTAACTTTGCTTCATCAAGCATTGTTCTGGCAGCTTCGATTAGAGTTCTGTTCTTTCTTTCAACTACACCATTTTGCTGTGGAGTCCCTGGTGCATAAAACTCTTGCTTCACTCCTCTTTCCTTGCAGAAAGCTTCCATTACTGAATTTCTGAATTCAGTTCCATTATAACTTCTTATTATCTTTACTTTGTACTGTGATCCTTTATCCAGTTGATTGACATGATCCATCAGAGTCTGAGCAGTTTCATCCTTCTTTGCCAAGAAATAAACCCAAGTGTATCTAGTATACTCATCAACAATTACTAGAGTATATTTCTTTCTACCCATAGACATTACATTTACTGGACCAAAGAGATCAACAAGTAGAAGATGATATGGCTCCACAATTGAAGATTCAGACTTGCTCTTGAAAGATGACTTCCTTAGCTTGGCCTTTTGACAAGAATCACACAGGCCATCTAAGCTGAGTATTGACTTGGGAAGTCCCCTTACAAGATCTTTTCTTATCAGCTCATTGATGTTGTTCAAATTTAGATAAGAGAGCTTCTTATGCCATTTCCAACTCTCTTCATTTGACATTCTTGCTGTCAGACACACAGTTTTTCCATCAGAGTTTGTTACCAAACTTGCTTCATAGATGTTGTTGCGCCTGTGTCCAACTAGAACAACTTTTCCAGTAGATTTACTGATCACTTCACAGTGTTCAGTATGAAAATCTACATGATATCCTCTGTCACAGATTTGACTCACAGATAGCAGATCATGCTTGAGTCCTGAGACAAGAGCTACGTTTGATATGATGACACTTCCAAGATTTATATTGCCATATCCCAGAGTACGTCCTATGTTGCCATCTCCATAGGATACTTTTGGGCCAGCCTTCTCCTTAAAGTCTGATAGCAGGGCTTTGTTTCCAGTCATATGTCCTGAGCATCCACTGTCCAAGATAAGTGTGCTCTCTTTAATGCCCTGCAATCACAAACAATCACTATGTGTTAGATTTAAGGATCCAGACTTGCTTGGATCCTTTGGCTTTCTTAACATTGTTAGCTTTTGCAGCGGTATCACTATCAACAAAGTTTAAACTAACATTGTCAGACTTTATACTTGCAGAGTTTGCTCTAACCCATTTCAAGTTGGGTTTTAGCTCATAATAGTTGTGATAAATAGCATGATAACTTGTGCAAGTATATATGGAATGCCAAGTGCTCCCACAGTGTGTGCATAAAGTCTGTGGCCTAACCCTAACATAATCATTCTTTACCCCAGACTTGGAGGGTAAAGAATTAATATCTTTGTTCTTCCTGCAAAAACTGGCAAGATGGTTAGCACTACCACAGTTATAACATGTTTTTCTTAGAGCTACTGAAGTAGGCAGATGATTATTCCTTTTATTTATGCCTACTTTTCCATTCCTATTCTTCTTGGACCCTTTTGGTTTCATGGCAGATTTTACCTCTTTGAGCTTATGATTGAACTGTTTTCCTGTCATTAAACCAACATTAACCTGTTTTTCACAGACTTTTACTGTTTTTCTAACAGCTTCTTGCTCAATAGGCTTCTCTGTTGTAGATTCAATATCCACTTGTTCAACACAAGCTTCAACAGCTTCTTTTACAACTACAGACTTTAGCTTACTGGATTCATGAACAAATTTCACAGGTTTAAGTTGTGGTTTTACTTTAACTTTATCTTTAAACCTAAGTTCATCTTCCTCACAGTAACCTAAACCTACAGTATCTGTTTGAAAAACCTGATGTGTGTCTTTTCCAGAATTAGTCCAGGTTTTAATCACTTTCCTCTCTTTTTCCAACTCAGACTCTATTTGCCTATATCTTTTAAGCAATTCATGTTCAACATAAACAGCATCATCTCTCTCCTTTTGAACTTGTTGCATGTTAACAAGCTTCTCTTCAAGAAATTTATTTCTTTCTTTGAGACCTAGATTCTCAGATTTTATTCTCTCATTCTCTAAAGTCTGATCCCTATAACTAACATGTATGCTTTTAAGATAAATTCTTAATTCAGATATATCATCAATATCATAAGCATAAGTTGTTAGGGGTACCTTGTTTTCAGATGAGTCAGCTTCATCTCTACCAGTTGCTATGAGAGCATAATTGACTCCCTCATCTGAGTCTGAAGTGTCTGCCCAGTCTTTGCCTTTTGAGATGAGTGCTTTTTCAGTTTTTCCTTTCTTGCACTCTGGAGCATAGTGACCCATCTCTTTGCACTTGTAGCACTGGATCTCAGATTTGTCCTTCTTTCCAGACTTGGTATCTCTTCCATCAGACTTTCTGAAATTCTTTCTTTCAGAATTTGAATCTTTCCTAGAGAATCTTTTTCCTTTCTTGAAATTCTTGAATCCCATCTTTTTGAAGGTCTTCACCATCAAGGCAGCCATTTGCATCAACTCCTCTTCATCATCCTCAGAGTCAGAAGCTTCATCAGAGTTTGAGCCATCATCAGAGTTTGATGACTCACTGTCAGAGTTTACGACCAATGCTTTTCCTTTGGCTTTCTTCCTTGAGATTTTCTTCTCGATGGGCTTCTCCTCGACTCTGAGAGCAACAGATTTTGTCTTCTTGCTTGATCTTCTGTTTCTTTGTTCTATCTCCAATTCATGAGTTTTCAGTAACCCATAAATCTCATCAAGTTCAGTTTCAGCAAGTTCGTAATTATCTCGTATATTTGTTGCCTTCAAATCCCATCTTTCAGGTAAAGATAAGAGAAATTTGAGATTTGATTCTTCAAGATCATATTCTTTATCAACTAGAGATAAATCATTCAACAGTTTACAGAATCTGTCATATGTCTCAGTCAAGGTTTCATTGGCTCTTGAATCAAAGTGCTCATACTCCTGAGTGAGTATAGTTTTCCTGTTCTTCTTTATAGCAGAGGTTCCTTGACATCTAACTTCCAAAGCATCCCAGATCTCTTTTGCAGTTTTGCATCCAATAACTCTGTTAGACATAACATTATCTAAAGCACTATGGAGTAGATGTCTAACCTTTGCATCCTTTGCAAACGATGAGATGTCTTCAGGAGTATAGTCCTTCTTCTCCTTTGGAATTGTCTTCTGATCTTCACCAGCAACAACTGTTGACAACTTAGTTGGCTTATGAGGACCATCATAGATTCTATCAAGGTATTCTGGATCTGTGGCTTCCAGAAACATGGTCATCTTCACCTTCCAAATTGGATATTCTGCTGGCCTGAGAATTGGAACCCTGATTGACTCATATCGACTCACAGGAGCAGGTTTCACTTGTTCAGTCTTTGGAGCAGCAGCTTGATTTTCCTCAGTCATGATTATACTTGTATTGTTGATCGAAAACTGTATATATTAAACAGCCTTGGCTCTGATACCAATTGTTAGGTCGAATACAATATAATCAAATATATATGAGAATAACAATAATTAAGAACACTGTTTATGAATCAATAAACTGTAATTGTATTAACAGCTTCTCTCTTTATGATGTTAAAGAATCACAAAGAGCTTCTAGGTTACAAGAATAATAATCAAATGATCGCATCCCTTCCAGGGATAACCTATCTGTGTTTATATAGTACACAGCTACATACAATCCATCTCTAATTGATATTCCTATAAGTTAGCTATACAATTCATATCAATTAAGGATTGCTTCTTATCTTCTATTCCGTTTCCTTAGCTGTATCAATATATTCTGCTTCTTTCCATCTTCAGAATATATTGCTTCTAGAATATTCAATTCAGCACCGACAGCTAATTCAACTATCACCACGTCAAACTTTAACAAACTCTGACTGGCTTCAATGTAAACTCTGATGAGCACCTGTTGCTTAAACACTGATGAACAAACGTCAGCAATTATATCTAACAATTCCGTACGGGGTCCTCTTGCCTGAAATCCCCCATTGACCTGATGTACAACTAACATATAATCACTCCAGACGTTGATATTCTCCACTTTCATCTCAAGGGCAAGTTTCAAGCCGGAAATTAAAGCTTCATACTCTGCATCATTGTTTGTAGCATAGAAGGTGAAGTGGATGGCACTTTGTAAATGTTGCCCTTCAGGACTAACCAAGACTATTCCTCCTCCAGCTCCTTCGTTATTGACAGCACCATCAACATACAAAGTCCACCATGGGGACGAGTTATCCTGCTCAATCTCGGCCTCGGGTAGAGGAATTGAGACCATCGCGAGGCTGTCACCTTCTCGCTCAAGAGGGAACTCTAAAATGAAGTCAGCCAAGGCCTGGCCCTTGATAGAATTCTGAGGTTTATACTCCACATCAAATTGTCCCAATTCAATAGCCCACCGGAGCATACGTCCAGAAGTCTCCGGCTTATGCAATACTTGCCTTAAAGGAAACGCTGTTCGGACCTCGACCTTGTGTGCCTGGAAATAAGGCCTCAATTTTCAGGAAGCTAAGATCAAGGCATAAACAAGCTTCTCCATGTTGTTATATCTGGTCTCTGCATCCAATAACCTTTTGCTCACGTAGTAGACTGGGAACTGAACCTCGACTTCTTCTCTAAACAGGACTCCACTTACTGAATATTCCGAAACAGCCAGGTATAAAACAAGGGTCTCGCCTTCCAAAGGCTTGGATAAGAGGGGGGGCGATCCCATGTGGTCCTTTAGCTGTTGAAAGGCCTCTTCACATTCGACTGTCCATTCGAACCTCTTTCCTGCACCTTTGATAACTTTGAAGAATTCTCGGCACTTATCAGAAGATTTGGATACGAAACGATTCAAGGCTGCCACCCTACCAGTCAAACTTTGAACCTCCTTCACTGTCCTGGGCGATTTCATATCAAGAAGAGCTTGTATCTTTGCTGGGTTTGCCTCTATTCCTCGATGATTCACCATAAATCCTAAAAATTTTCCGGATTCGACCCCAAACACGCATTTCTGAGGGTTAAGCTTCATTCTATACTTTCTTAATATCTGAAATGTCTCATCCAGGTGAATTATGTGATCCTATGCCCGCTTAGATTTTACAAGCATATCATCCACATAAACCTCCATTGTCTTGCCGATCTGCTCTTTGAACATCATGTTGACCAGCCTTTGGTACGTAGCTCCTGCGTTAATCAAGCCAAAGGGCATTCCTATGTAACAGTACAACCCCCTATCTGTGATGAACGAGGTATCCTCTTGATCAGGCTCATAAATGAGAATCTGATTATACCCTGAATAAGCATCCATAAAACTGAGAAGAGCGTGCCCAGCTGTGGCATCTACCATTTGATCTATTCTGGGCTAAGGGAAGCTATCCTTCGGGCAGGCTTTGTTTAAATCTGTGAAGTCTATGCAAACTCTCCACTTTCCATTAGGCTTCTTCACTAAAACAGGGTTTGCCAGCCAGTTAGGATAGAAAGACTCTTTAACCAGGCCGACTTGCATAAGTCGATCAACCTCTTCTTTCAAAGCTGTTGCTCTTTCTCCACTAATCAGGCGCCTTTTTTGCCTGAATCCTTTCTTCCGCAAGGGGTCAATGTTGAGATGATGACACATAACTTCTGGATCGATTCCTACCATATCAGCGTGACTCCAGGCGAAAACATCCAAATTTTTCTTCAGGAACTCAATCAACCTCGCCCTCAAGCCTGGCTCAAGCCTAGCCCCTATCTGAAGCACCTTGGAGGAGGCCGTTTCCTCCATCAAAATTGAGAGGGTATCTTCTGCTGGTGCTAGCTTTTTGTCATCCTCAGGAAGACGGGGATCTAGATCAACTTCGACATCTGTTGTGCCACTTGATTCTCCTATTTCTTGGACGGACACTACCTCACCCTTCCTAGGTAGCTGAGAGGACAATGCTTCCGATACTTCTGCAGGGAATTCTATCAAAGGTTTCAAGCTATCTTCCATGATCATTTTACCTTTCTTTGCTCGTTTTCTACGCTGATCTGCTTCATCGTCACTGGCATCTTCAACAATTCCCTCATAGAAAGGGTTTGGTGGGGGGGGCTTCGATCATTAGCACCCCATATTTCTGGTTCAAAGGAGCCTCGTCTCCTTGCAAAACTTCTTTTGCCTCCAACATGTCAGCAGTTCCGCCCACAGGTGGTGGGGCTTCCAAAAAGAAAATTGGAATTCCATTTCTTGCCAAAGCTTCATAATCCTGAAGCCTTTCTTCTTCTGGGAACTCAATTGTATAAACCATATTAGTACTAGCATACAGGGGTTTGAAAGATGCTTGAGTTTCCTGAGTACTTTCTTGATCAAAATCAAGCATATCGGAGTCCTCCCTTACGCCTTTACTTTCTTTGCGAAATGATTTGATCATTCTGCTGTAACAATCACGAGAATCGTATTGACATCCTTTGATGCAACCTACACCATTTGGAGTTGGGAACTTCATGGACAGATGATAAATTGAGGTGACAATCCGCATTTCCTTTAGAACTGGTCGTCCTAACAAGGCATTATAGTGCGTAGGTTGATCGATTACCAAAAAATCAAAGACTTGTGTGGCAGATAGAAAACCTTCCCCTAGAGTAAGAGGTAACCTGATTGTTCCTTTCACTCGAACAGAGTCTCCCGTAAAACCATAGATATGGGTCGTTCCTTGAGTCAGCTCTTTATCCATCAACTCCATCTTCTTAAATGTTCCATAGTACAGGATATTCACTGAACTCCCTGTATCAACAAACACCCGGTGAACATTTCTAGACCCAATACGGGCATTGACTACCAGAGCATCACTGTGAGGATGATGTACCCATCTAGCATCTTCTTCAGAGAAAATTATCTGAATGTTTTCTCCCTTAAATAACTTAGGAGGTCTTTCTGATAGATGGTTGACATTGGTCAAAGGCGGATGCTGAGCCTCCCGAACGTATCTCTCCATTGCATTTCTCCCGTTTCCCCCAATGTGAGGTCCTCCAAAGATAGTGTGTATGCTTTCCTCTCTTACGAACACAGGCTTTTCAAGTTCCTTTCCTTCCGTAGACCCTTCAATAATCTCGGTTACTTTAACTGGAGCCTCTTCTTTGTATTTCTTTACTTCCTTGACTACCCAGTCAGTGAGCTTTCCTTCCTTTATCAACTTCTCGATTTCTTCTTTCAGTTGTCTGCAAGCATAGATGTGGTGTCCATGAGACTCATGATATGCACAGTACCTACCTTTATCTTTCGTAGCAGCTCTTGACAATGGTGCGGGCTTCTTGTATAGACCTTGACTCTTGGTAATCTCATAGATATAATCAATAGACGCCGTGAGAGAAGTGTAATACTTGCGGGGCAAAGTCTGATTTTCTCGTCGATTCGGAGGCGGAGGTGGACAACTTGGGGGGCTTGGCGATCAAGATCTGACGAATCTATCTCTTCCTTTATTCCCCTTTGGACTAAGGGACCTTGCACGGGTCGGGTCGCCATCCTCAACTAGATTTACATCTCCTCTATCGTTCTTTTTTCCTGTTTTGGGGCTAGGAGATCTCTCCTTCCGTTTATTCCTCCGAGGTGTATCTCCATAGTCACTCCTCATCAAAGCCTCTTCTTCTCTTTTAAAAGGTTCGGCCTGTAGATACAAAGCAGCTAACGTTGATGGTTCCTCTCTTTGCAGATTTTTCCAAAAATCAGTACCCACACGAACCCCGGCAATCAAAAAGTTCTTAATGGTTTCTTCGGATGCCCCTCGAACAGTAGGAACCTCTGCATTGAAACATTTGAAGTATTCTTGGAGGGTCTCTCCATCTCGTTGTTTGATGTTAGCTAGAGTTGTAACGGGTGGAGCATAATGAATTGAGGACTGAAACTGAATTAAAAACATCCTACGCATTTGTTCCCAGGATATGATGGATGCAGGTCCTAGCTTTTGAAACCATTGGTGAGCATTTCCTCTCAATGTTGAGGCAAGAAGTCTACACTTTGTTAAGTCCCCCACTTGATAGAGCTCCATCTCTGTATTAAACCTACCTATATATTCTGCGGGGTCTGTGCTTCCATTGAAGCGAAGATCTCCTGTACCTCTGAATGCCAGTGGGAGAGGAGCCTCTCGTACAGCGGCAGAAAAAGGAGAGGGTGCTGCATCTGGTATCGCTCCTCCCTGACCTTCTGACTGAGCAATAAGCCTTCGTAGTGCATTCACATTGATACCTTCCAAGCCTGGGATTGTTTGAGTTCTACCTCCTAGCTCCGAATGAGGTGTAGGTTCCCGTTGAAAGAGACTGGGAATTGGTAAGTAAGGGTTCTGTCCTCGCTGAGGTATAGATCTTTGAGGTGTAAGTTCCCTCTGATGATAGGTTGGTTCTCGAGGTGCAGGTTCCCTATGATGTCGCGGGTCACTACCATGATTAGCGTGACGTCCGCCTTGGTTGTGCTGAGAAAAAATTATATCTCTGTCTTCTATTGTTCCATACGTAGGAGCGTGCTCACCAACTCTCCTTTGATTCAAAGCTTGATTTTCCTGAGGGCGAGGTTGCCTGGAATCCTGGGCTCCCTGATTCGCACGTCCGTCTCTGTAGATAGTTTGAATCGGATCTATTATCATAACATCGTCATCAGACTGGGAATTCCTAGGACGATCCCTCATCTGGCTGGCTGTCGTCACCCACGGTGGAGAGAGTCGCCCTCCTCCATATCTCCTCTGATAGACCTCGATCCTTCGGTGCGGGTCATCAGGTGAAACCGGTCTAGAACGCCGTCCATAAGGTTCGATTCTCAATTCACCCGGATCTTGACCTCTTGGGGTAGGAGGTCTCGAGGGGTTTCTGGGACGATCAGGGGGGAACTCCACGTATGGGGTGAGACCATCTCCATAGGTTAATTCTCTTGGGGTTACAGCTTGAAATCTTCGGTTATGACGGGTTTCCTCAACTGTGCGGATTTCTCTCTCGGGAGGTGTATCCTTCCTGGAAGATCCTCTACGGTCGGTAACAGGTTCTTTCCCGGGGCGATGAGATCTTTCAGTTGCGTATTGACGTCGGCCGCTGGTACGTGGGGGACGCCTGTCCCTAATTGAGGTACGTCGCCAATCTGGGCTTCGACGAGCCCGCTCCGGTAACCTTCTTTTTCTCTCAAGTGACTCCATACGTTCTGCCATTCTATTCACCGTGTTTCCCATGTGAGCAATTTGACTCAAAAGCTCGGTATTGCTCATCAGGACAGGAGGATCTCCCCCAAGGCGAGGAGTCGGGTTTGTCTGATCTGGCGTGGTAGCCTCTATCTGATCGTCTGGGGGGTGGAGGAGGCAGATCTGTAGTATGGATCTCAACCTCCCTTGCGTCGTTACCTGCATTAACTGGTTCTTCGGTATGATGCGACATCCTTCCTCCAGAGATGTACTTGCCCCTCCTTCTAGCGCCAATTGTTAACGGAGGAATCTGGTGATAACCAATTCGGGGAGGGTTGCTGGAATTGTGGTAGAGACCGATGATAATACGTAATGTAGGTTATGGGGATTAGGGTTTTCGATTTGGGGATGGCTGAGATTGTATGTGAGAATAGATCACAATTAAGATCGAATACTGAATTCTCTCTTTGTTTGCAAGTTTGCATCATATCATACAATGTGCCTACGTACCCTATTTATAGGGATCAAGCCAAACGTAGTTCTTGGACGACAAGTAACCCATGGACCGGGTTTCCTTCTTTAAAGAACGGGAAAGTTGGGATTACCATCTTTGACATGTAACAATGAGTTGTCATGATCTTGCTATTTTCTCGGGATAGGATGACTAAATTATCAACCCAAAATTATCGGGGTCAATACTTACCTACCAGGAGATAGCGAAAAACCAGGATTGCACACGTCAAAAAGGTTTATGTCCTACAACTTTCCTTATAAGATGAAGTACAAAATAGGATTTGAACAATTTTATCTGCTCTAGACGAGCATTCTCATCTTTCTAGGCGAAGTTGTTTTCAAACCTTTTCAGGTGAAATTATCTTCGAACCTTCCTAGGCGAGATCGTTGAACACGGGCGAGATATCTAGATGGGCGAGATACCATAAAAGTGACAATGTTTACCAAGCAAAACCATTTGGACTAGGCCCAAACCATACCTACCCTACAAGGAGGGCGAGGCCCACAGACAAACAAACTATTAGGACGACGCCACATATTAGGGCGAGATCTAGTCATTCCGTTTTTGGCGATAACAGATCTGATTCCGTTTAAGCGTCCGCATAGGCGGTCGCATAATGCGCTTTTTACGACACTAATTGACACACACTAGTACTATATTAAATACTTCGAAATACATGTACCAAAATCCAAATATTTTATAAATACATTTAATCTGCCGCTACGCAAAATTATGGTGTACTCATATATAGGAAAAATATTAGAGTACTCAACTAAATATTTTCAAAATATCTTTCAAATTTTGGAAAATTTTCAATGGATATGCTCTATAAAGAGCATTTCATTGGCGTTAAATTGATTGGCTATAATGACATTAATTAATATTTAGCTAAAATTTATTAAACATATAAGGTTATGGATTCCAATGTAATTGGCTATAATTGTTGGCTAAATTTTAAAAATAATATGTTGTTATTATTTAAAGTTGTTAGAAATAAAATATATTATTTTAATATGGTAACAAATGATGTGGAAGTTTGCTATTGGTCCCTAAAGATTCGACAAAAAAAGCCAACGAAAAGGGGTTGACTAAAATTATAGGACGAAAAATTTAAAAATTATGTATAATTTTTATTTAAAGCGTGCCAACAAGACTTTTAGCTAAGGATTTTCACCCATCGTAGATTCTCTAAGATTAGTGATGCGAGTAGTTCTAATTACCCTCGATTTTTTTGTACAATATTCCATCACGATCACTGCTCTACAGCTCTAGTATCCTCAAAATGCTCCATATTTCATTCCCTGCGCATATTTTGTCTTCAAATATCAATAAAATGAATATAATTCAGTGCAAAATGCATAACCGTAACACTCCAACAAAGATTAGCAGAAATTATTTAGCAAAAAAAAAAAGATTACCAGAAATGGGCCGTATTAAGTGATATTTGATCCCAAAAAAAAGAGTGTTATATTTGGGCCATGTAACACGCTCGATATATATGTACCACTCAATAATCGAGCAAGTCCGTAGCTTATTGGGCCCGACGTAAATACTACTTAAGATGGTTGGGCCATATAGTTTTTCTTTAGGGCATGTACTAATTAAGTTAGAATGTTTGATGTATAACTCATGTCTCATAAATTATTTTAACTTGATGTATGCAATGTCTTCATTTAGCGTTTGCGTTCTCTTTCCAGCGTTGTTGATTTGTTTGTATTGTTCTCGTTTATTTGGTGCTTGTTTTGTGTGTTCAATTAGCTGATGTAGCAAACAAGAGATAAGCTCAGAGTTCTTTGTCTTACTTGTGATCACAATTCACACTTCACAATTCACAGAGAGGTGTGGCGATATTTTTAGACAAAAATGTTTAACTACAGGTTATAATAATAATATTTATGTTAGTAATATTCATTTGGAGAAAAGTTCTATGGGGATTACCGTTTAATTTGAGATTTGGAGACTATATATGTTCTGCAAGTAAAATACATTCATAAAATACTCTATAAAATAATATGTAGAGTAACATTTTGTAAGCATAACATATACTCCCTCCGTCCCACCCAATTATAGTGGAGTAATATGCATGATAATGTTCTGCAAGTATAACATGTATGATTTACCAAAATATTCAATTTAATGATGATTGTATACTCCAAGATATCTAATTTGATAATGATTTTTGTTATGTAAAGTATGTTTTACACGTTATTTAGGTTGCAGAACGTAAGTGGTCTCCGAGTCTCCAATTAAATATGATCTCCATAGAACTCGACTCATTCAACCATTACATCAATTTTAGCCTCTTCTAAAAATACAAATAATGAATTGTTTTATTTTCAAAAACATAAAATGAATGTGCAAGAATAAATAGAGACATGGAAATATGGAATACGAATTAAATGATGACAAAAGCACTTTGATGTAATTTTGAATAAAATTAAAATTCAATTTAAAAATTAGTTTGTTTTCATTTCAAAAAAAAAAATAGTTTGTTTTAGTAATAAATTGTGGTTTAAAGCTGAACAGAAGTCGCTAAGTAATGTAGGTTACAATTATACATATTTTAAGACAAGAGAGCTGCCTGCTTCATCACTAACATTGCATGCATGCAAGCCAAGTGTCACATGTTAAAAGACCCTAAACTTAACCTACCAACTCTCCTCGTGTTATGAGATTCGAACACTTTTCCCCTTTGTAATAATAAGTCAAAATATAAAATCAATACCATTTTTGACCACAATCCAACGGCTTATCTTTCATCTCTTCATCCTAATACCATCTCTAGATAGCTATAACCACACGATTAGTGATTACAGTCTTTTAACAACAATCCAATATTTCTTGCATATCAGTTCTTTGGGCCTACCCAGCTGTACTTGTATCTGCCAAATAATTTTTAAACTTGACGGTGGTCCCCGTTGGCACGTTACTGCTGCTGAAACCGCTTTTGATTTGAGGGCATGGCATTTCGGTACTTACACGTAAACCCGACAATTTGGTATACGACGTGAACACGACACGAACATGATACGGATAACTAGTATTTGAGTGTAAAAATTTGGTATACGAACACGAAAAAACATGAATATAATTAGTGCCGGGTTTGGATTTTCACAATAGGTACACGACACGGAACGAAAGTACACGAATTAATGAAGTAAATAAATAATTTTAAAAAATATATATTATTTATAGTATTGCATATTTAGAAAATATATAAACAATTACATATGAACAATAAATTAAAGTTTCACGACTAATTGACAATGAGTTATACATTTATAGATAAGAAGTATACATTTATTTATATAAGTTATATTTACAATTTTTTGTAAAATTGTATGTAATACATATTTAATATACATTTCATAAAAATTTACATAATTAAAATAGTTTTACAATATATAAATTTTAATTAAATTAAATTTATATTTTTGTTTAATGTACACGTATACGACATGTAAAATACATGACACGTTTTGAATTGGATATGTGTTACAAATTTAGTACACGAATCCAAAACGACTCAGATATTGATTTTACATTAAGTACACGAAAGTACACGATACACGAAAGTAAACGACACGGTACATTGACAGGTCTGGCATACGTGTAGTCTCATCGATGAGCCAATCAGCTGTGACTGCATGGCAAAAAACTACAGCCAGCTGAAGTTTTTGGTTTTGCCGGTGCTATAATTTTCTTATTTGCTCGATTTTTAAATTACTAAGTTAATTTATCAATTTTCCTATAATTTATTAAAAATGTTAAAATTATTAAAACAGGGTTAATTACTGATATACAGTAACCGAGAATTGAAGGCTGTGAGATTAGTTTTGTGGGATGTGAATTAATTAACAGGTAAGAAATTGAAGTTCATCCTTATCTCTTTTACTGTTGGTATGCCTCATCTTTTGGGTTGGTGCGAAAGCTCCCAGTTCTGTCAAATCCAGCAGTTACCTTAACAATGAGATAAATGTAAATACTATATATACATATATGGATATATGGAAGCTGTTTTTTTTAAATTAATATTTTAAAATTAATTATATGATATATTTTAATTTGTGAATATATATGTATATAAATTTATAAACCGATAAATTTAGCCGGTAATCGAACTTAGCCGTGTAGTTTCTTGAAGCGTGAATTTTATATTTTTATTAGATTTACTGATGGAAAATATACAGTGAAGACTGGATATCAAATGTGGCATGATCAATATATTGCCAACTCTGCAATCATGCAATCTAGAGGCTGGAATCGAATTTGGAGAATGCTGATACGGATACCACATAAAATGAAGATTTTTTCGTGGCATTTTTGTCGTGATAATATTCTAGTATATAACGGTTAAGAATACTTAAGATCTAGAGGTGTCTCTCTCCCTATTACATGGACATGTCTGATGTGTCAAGTTGACCTTGAACATCTTCTTCATATTTTTTTCGATTGCCATTATGTTGCTATAGTTGCTGGAGGTATATGGGGTTATCTTTTGATATGGACATTACTGGAGTAAGGCTGGCTCAAACTGAACGTTGATGCGTCTGTTTTTCCGAGTGTTGATTCCTTTACAATTGAAATGGTTATTAGATACTGTTAACAAAGAAATTTGGTATTATCAAAATTTGAGATTTGTCACCGGAATCAAGATCTATAATGATGGTTCTTGGGTGGAAAATTCAACGGAGTACGGTGATTATGTTTAATTAGTGGCTGAGATTGCTTAGGGTTTATATTAACTGCCTAAGAGCTCTCAACTTTCAATCTCTTGCAATGTGCCTACGTACCCCTATTTATATCAAGTCAATGTAGTTCTTGGAGAGAAAGTAACCTTCATGGGCTTGGGCTTGGATTACCGAAGCTCACGAGGAGTCTTCCACCGCCTTCCAGAAATAGACTTCGACTCTCTTTAGGAATGTCTGACAATGAGGCATAATCACAAAGGCTCAAGGCTCGTCTATGACATTAGGACTTCACGAATAAGGAAACTTCCCTCGTTGATGACTAGTCCTATCTGTTACCAGTTACTTCCTTATTTCATAGACGCAGGTATAGCAATGACTTACTTAAAATGTCAAATGCATCCTTGTCCCTGGAATGAGAAGCACCCACCAGATTGCAGGACAATTGATCCCAAGCGTTTGGGTGCAAAGTGTAGGATTACTCCAAAGTTTCTCAATGAGGACGCGTCCATTGAGTACAGGAACAAAACTCTCAAAGCACACACCAAGGTTATCCCCACATCCCCAATGGGAACTGATATCCCCACATCCCCAATGGGAACTGATAACTCTCAAAGCACACACCAAGGTTATCCCCACAACACCGGAGGGGGGTTTGGACCCTGGCGGAGCCTCCGGCGTGAGAATAAGTAATGGTTTTGGAAAGGAAGACAGGACTATAGAGGAATCTAAAATATGGAGGGGGTGTGTATAGGGTAAGTGTGTAAAAGAGAATTTAACCCCTAAACCTTTCCTTCTTGGGTTATTTATAGGCCCAGAATTAGGGTTCAGGGGTTGTACCTGCAATCATGAGCGTTGAATCCTAGGTAGGTAGGACACCTGGGTGATGTTGATGGATTGCACGTATCCAGGTGAAGGATTGTGGTGTCGTGTGCCAAGCTCCTGCTGGCATGTGGCTTGCATAGGACATAATTATGTCCATCATTAGGTATCTTTACGTGTCGTCATCAGGTGTGGCCATGAATGATGACCTAAACACGTCACGTACCAATGTGTAATCCTCACATAAGTTATTGCCTTTGTCGCCAGGAATATATTAGACTTTGAGCATGAGCCACATCCTAACTGCCAGTTCGGGTTTGCAAGAGGGACCCAGATTCAAATATGAGTTCGGGCTTACTGATGAGCCATGTTTGGAATATGAGTCTGGACTTGTAGATGGGCCATGACTTAAACCTGAGTCCGGACTAGAATGTGGGACAGGACTGGCAACAATGTCTCCAGTATGAGTCCAGGCTATCAAGTGGGTCGTAACCTTAGTATTAGTTCGGACTGGTTGATGAACATAATAAGGTTATAATTGCTAATAACTAATCCATTATCATTTATAGCCAAAATGTATATTCTTTTTTATATTTTGTAACTAAAATTTCTAATTTTCTATTTTTCCTAAATAAAACCTCTTATTTTCCCAAAATATCACGAACATTTCTATTTAATAAAATAAAATAATAATATTATAATTATTAATGACTAGAGATTAGTTTTTTTTCCAAAACGTATATTCTTTTTTATATTTTCTAACTAATATTTCTTCTAGCTAAACCTCAAAAATATCACGGGATATTCCATTTAAAAGCGAAACATTGAAAGTTTTGGTAACTCCTTACTAAGATCCCTCATTTTCCAAAAATATCACGGGTAAATAGTTATTAATTTATTTTAAAATATATTTTAATACTTTTAATTATTTAAAAAAGTTTAACACGCCTACTTATTTTTTTTAGCAAATGCAAATTAATAAAATATTAAAATATAAATAATATAAATAATAATTATTAATAAGTGCAGGGTTTTAAGCTAGTAATAATGGGCCTATTTGGCTGCAACTTATAAAGTTAACTTATAGCTTATAAACCCATTTCAGCTTATGAGGGGTTCTTGTGTACTCAGCTTATTTCATCAACTTATAACTTATAACTTATTTTTTTAGCTTATTACTTATGAGGGGTGTTTGTCTACCCAACTTATAATTTAACTTATAACTTATAAATTGATAAGTTGAATGTTAGAAAATACTAACATTTTGCTCAACTTATTTCATTTTTCATGATTTCTTTATCTATTTAGTAGTTTATATTTTTATATTTATACTTTTAAATGTTTTTTAATCTAAAATGTATTTATCAAGATCATTATATTAATTAATTATTTTTTCAATTTAGTAGTTTATATTTTTATATTTATACTTTTAAATGTTTTTTAATCTAAAATGTATTTATCGAGATCATTATATTAATTAATTATTTTTTCAATTTAATTTAACAAAAAAATTATTAACTTATAAGTAAATTTATCCAAACACTTACGTAACTTATAAGTTTGCATCAACTTATCACTTATAAAACACTTACTCATTATAATACATAAGTTCACTTTTTTTAGTTCTCCCAGACATTTATAACAATCCATCAACTTATCACTTACACTTACTCATTTTAAATTATAAGTCAACTTTAACTTGATAACCCAAACGCCCACGATGTACGGAGCAACCCACCTAACACCAAACTTCAAATACTTCAGTAATATAAATTTCGAAATCGTAATTCAAACTTGTAAATTCATAGACTACTCGAATTTCCAACAACACTCAAGTGCGATGGACACAAACCATGCATCACATAAACGCCAAAAACAGGAAGAAACCCAACCTCCTAAGTCTCAACTATTCCCTCTCTCTCCATTACAACAATATATGTTGTAATAATAAAATTAGTGAATTTATCCAAAATGAGAAAACGAGGCGATAGTACTTATCCAAAATGAGTTTGAATGAAATCTAAGAAAATGATAAAACGAAAGGAAAGGGCACCGCAGCAATTGCACCATTCAGCATCAACCGTAAGGCGGCCACTTCCGTAATACAGTAGAAAGAAGTGAACAGCACCAGGTTTTCTTCTCTTGTTTTAAGTTCTCTCTCTCTCTCTCTCTCAAAACCACCTTCCCTCATCTCTCCATCCTCTCTCCACTTAATTGAACTTATCTGTATCCCTCTACATTTCAAACAAAAGTTAATTAATTAAAAGCTAAAAAAATTACCACAATTTCCTAGACCAAACCAGAACTCTTATTATTATTTATGGTTGCTGAAGAACCTCTGAAAAAGCTTTGTCTTTTTCCCATTCTTCTCTTTGGGTATGTCATCATCCTCCTTCTTCTTCTCCATTCTTTTCTGATCTGTTTATCTGTAAATGATGTTTTCTAGTTTCATTCAAGCTCTTCTTGTAGATTTTTTGTACTTAAAAATAGTTGAAAATTTGTTTGTGCAAGTACATATTAGGGCAGAGAAGTCGCTTTCCTTGAATTACATAATTATTGGGTTAGTACGTACTGTTTGATTGATTATTAACTCTTCAGATGCTCTTTATGTTACTTATGTTTTTACCCACTTTCTTGAAGATGATAGATTTTTGATATCTAATAACAACATATAGATCCTTTTTTTCTTGTTTCCTTAATCTCATACATACATAATACACCAAACTCTTTAACTCTACTCCTTTCTTACTGTCTATTTACTCCTTTTTCTACCAACATAGTTTTGTATATAAATTAATTAATAAATTTTCTTATTTGTTTATCTTAACATAGAGATGAGAAGAGAAATAGGAGATGAAGTGCATGCAGAGTATCAAAATCAAAATCAAAATTCTTGTGGGTTTGATGGTGCTATGGATGATATAATGGGGACTTTTAGTGATCTGGAGATCTGGCTTGGAGGTGATGATCAACAAGATGAGACTCCCGTAGCTGATTCCTCGATTTTCGATAATAATTTCCCACAACTTCCTGATTTTCCATGCATGTCAACCAACCAGTTTGTTTCGTCGTCGGCTTCGCCTGCTTCTTCGTCGTCTTCGGCAGCTTCTTGGGCCATGACAAAGTCGAATGCACAACAAAAGATGAAGCAAGATGTGAGGAGTATTAGGTATGATATGGCTACACCGGTTCCGGATTTATCGTACACGGATGGTTTTAGGCCGTCTGATAATACTGGAATGGAGAATGTGGATTGCATGAATGTGATGAATAATTTAGGGTACATGGATCTGATTGAAGATGGAAATGATGTTTGGGACCCATCTTGTATTTTTCAAGGTGATGATGATCAAACTAATCCTGATCAAAGAATACTTAATCAGGAAGTGCCGAATGAAGAAGATGAAAGTTGCTATATTGTAGAGGGGGTAAAGGAAGTTGTTGAAGGAAAACTGGGTCTAGATGAACTTGGAGTTATGTTCTTCGAGTGGCTAAAGAATAACAAAGAGCACATATCCGCCGAGGATATGAGGAATATTAAGTTTAAAAAATCAACCATCGAGTGTGCTTCGAAGCGTTTGGGAAGCACACAAGAAGGGAAAAAGCAGCTCTTGAGACTCATTCTTCAATGGGTTGAGAAATACCAGCTTCAGAACAAACGCAATCGTGATGCTGCAACTGCAGCTGCAGCTGCGGTAGCTGCTTCTCATCAAGTTCCTAACTGTCAATTTCAAGAATCTTTTCCAAACCCTAATCCTAACATTAACAATTCTATTACTAATACGGATGCAAACAATTTGATGTGGATTCCCACTCCTCAAACTTATTTTGATCAGGCAATGGTGGCCCCATCAGCAGCATTTCCACCGCCTGCTATGGCCTATGTAGGCCGTGATCGTCATCACCCTTTTGTTGGTGGTGCTAATGCTTCTCCAATGAATTTTCACGCCTACTCTCCTCAGATGCCGCCAACAGAATATCAAATGCTTGAGCCTGCTCAGTCATGGCCGCGATCACAGTTTGTTGTGCCCCCTCAATATAATTCATATCCTGATCAAAATGGTAATTTTGCTCCTACACCTCAGCCGTTTGCACCTGTGTATGGAGATCAACACCCATCTCAAAATTACAACGGAAATAATATTGGTGAGGGGTCTGTAAGGTTGGGTGCTTCTGCTACTAAAGAGGCCAGGAAGAAGAGGATGGATCGACAAAGACGGGGTTCATTGTACCATACGCACCAAAATCAGCTCAACAAGGTTGACTTGCCAGAAAGTGAAGGGCTGTTAAGTGTAGAAAATTGCACCAATAACATCAAGGGTCCAACTGACAATTGGCCCTGCTGGCCTCCTGCTACTGGGGCTCCAATCTTGGAACAGCCTTCAATGGAGGCACAGCCACAGAACCAAAAGCGCCAGATGAGCCATCAGCAGCAGGCACAATCAGAGCGTGGACAACAATCACAGAAGCAGGTAAATACTTTGCACTTGCTAATTATTTTTCAAGCAGTGGAGTACTGTTGCGGATGAGTTTATTGTGAATGTTTATTGGTTTTTGTGTAGGAATTTAAAGGTGAGAACAACTTGAAACTTCTCTTGCAGAAGGTATTGAAGCAGAGTGATGTTGGTAATCTTGGAAGAATCGTATTGCCTAAAGTGAGTACTTATTTGATCTTTTGCACAAACTTTTTTTTAATTGTGTTACAGTTCTTGATACATACAACTGATGCACATATAATCCAGAAGGAGATGCATCAATATTATTGTTTGCTGGATTATATATCTTGATCTGATTGTGTGCGTGGTTACTAATGATGTGATCAGAAAGAAGCTGAAACACACCTTCCACAACTGGATGAAAGGGACGGCATATCAATTGCCATGGAAGATATAGGAAATTCAAAGGTTTGGAACTTGCGCTACAGGTATAATATACAAAGACAGAGATAATATAGAAACTCACACACAAACACACACACATATATATATATATATATATATATATATATATATATATAGTGGGAGATCATTTGCATTTCCAATTATATCTATTACTAATTACATTCGCGTTCTTAAATCGTGGAGTCTCAGATTCTGGCCAAATAACAAAAGCCGGATGTATCTCCTTGAAAATACAGGTATAGTTATATAAATGTCATACAATGCATAATTAAGTGGCACTGTCACATACTTCCTAGTCCGTAACACTTCTGATTTCTGTCGACTTTCAGGGGACTTTGTGAAAACTAATGGACTTCAAGAGGGAGATTTCATAGTCATTTACTCTGACATCAAAAGTGACAAATATGTATGAAGCTCTTATGATATATATTGTATAAATATCTACCTACAAGTTTATATGCATAATTTTGCAGTTTTTCATGTTATCGTAAGTTTAATATAGATGTAATAAATTAATCTGATGATATTACAGCTGATAAGAGGAGTGAAGGTGAGGGAGCAGCCTGCAAGACCGAGATCTGAGGCGAGAGTAAAGGCAACTAGGAAAAACCATCGCAACTCTGGAGCTGGTAATGAACATTCCTCAACACCATCTAAATTGAAGGCATAGTGAATAAGTGAAGCATAAGCAAAGAAGTGGCCAAACTTTGGCCGAACATTACAAATGTGTGGTACTAGATGACTGATTAAACTGCTTATGTATAGTGTCTGCAATAACCAGACCGCAGTTCTCCTCACCTGTTTATTTAATTATCTCTTATAAGCCAAATGTCCTAATCAATCAGAGCCAGTAGGAAATGTGTTACTACTTGTGATCAGTTAAATCTTGGCAATCTACAACTTTGAGCCAAGAATGGGCGACACCAATTAGGTTTCAGAACTTCATATATGGATACACATTAGAAGACTGTAATATGCTTGGGGTTTGTTGCATGCTTTGTAGAGGGTCTCAGATATATCACTGTTTAGTACTGCGATCATGTCAATTAAATTGTGAAAATTGTGTGTATGCATGTTGTGACTATATTATAGGTGCATACTCTACCTATCTATTTGTTACTAATTGTTCTTTGTAATTAGAATTCTGAAGCTGGATGCATGTATGCAAAGGACATAGTTAGTGCTGGGGGTGTTTGTATCAGGAGGCTACAGCTCAGTTGATGGGAATGAGAATATGATTCCGATGCAAGTAATATATATTTTTTATTTTTATCTCCAATATTTGAGTTGAAATCCCTAATCCAAATGGTACCCAAGTATTGAAAGGAATTGTGTGGGGAGGTTATATTTATCGCTCTTGACTAGTGCCACAAATTGACAGATGATTAAGCAGATGCCAGTTAAAATATTCAATCTATATGTTAATTTTGAAAATATGCAAATTAGTTGTTCTCAGTCTCAAGTCTCAACTGATCATACGTATTTTAAAATGTCGTAAAATGTGCAGGGAACATGCTTCATTTTGTAGTTTTCGTTACGGTTGTTCACGAACCGAGTCGAGTCGAGTTTTGATGTAAACGAGCCGAGTTTTATATTTTTTTCTGAAGTTTTCGTCAGGGTTGTTCACGAACCGAGTCGAGTCGAGTTTTGATGTAAACGAGCCGAACTTTTTATTTTTTTCTGACGAACCGAGTCGAGTTGAGCTTTTTTATCGTACAAAATTCGTGTTCGAGCTCGTTATCTAATGAGTTGAACACGAGCATTTATCAAACAAAAACGAGACGAACCGAGCTCATTAAAATTACAATTTTTATTAAAATTACAATTTTTATAGATAAAAAAGTCCAATTTTTCGTGGTTTAACAAACTAAAACATTTTTTGTTCAAGTCCAACCCAATTCCCCAATCAATTTTCATTAAACCTAAAATACACGTACTATAAATTTTAATTTTAATTTAAAATGTTATATAGAAAATACAACAAATATTATAAAAATATACTGAATATATTTTATTTTTTCGAGCTTTATTGAGCCGATTTCGAGCCAAACGAGTTTGAGCCGAGCCGAGTCGAGTCCTTAACGAGCCAAGCTCGAGCTTGTTCACGATGTTCGTGAACAGTCCTAGTTTTTGTATCTATACTGATCCAGTTAGAACATTCTCATTAGGTTCATTTTCCATAACCCTAAAATCAAACCAAAACTAGTAAGTCTTCAAAATTATTCCTAAATTTTGTTCATCTCTTCAAAATCTTCTACATCCCATTCCTCATCAATATTTCTATTTTAATATTTTATAATTTCTTGAGATTAAGGACCTGTAGCAAATGGAAAAAAAATGGAGGGAAAATGATGTGGTGTGTGGTGTGTATATGAGGATCTACGGTAAAACCTCAAATATGAGGATTCAAGTTTAGCTCCCGAAACTATACCCTATTTTAGGGTTCCGGATAATTTATTTTTTTTGCATAAAATATTAAAATTTCCCCCAAATTTTAAAAAGAGTAGTGCTAGAGGCACAAAATTTGGTACAAAAATTTGTTACCAAATGACATGGTATAGGTGATGTGGCAATTTGGAATGTTTTGATTGGGGTTGTTGGTGTGAATGCAGGGGATCCACTTATTATTATAACGAATCAGGAATTGTCATGTGTATTTGGGGAGAATTTTGGGAACAAATTTTGTGTTTTTAGCATTTTCCTTTTAAAAATGGGGTTCCGAATGTGAATGATCTTACATTTCCAAAGTTGTAAATCGTAATCTTATATGAGTACAGAGTACTCGTCTTCTTTGCAAGAAAACACGCACATGCCCATAATAGTTTAGTTTTAAATGTTACTACCAGTCTAGTAGCAAAAAGAAAATAAATATGCAAAAGTCTACAATTACAAGTTATAGGACCAGGCAGGAGACAGTTGGTCTTGGTTTATTTACCCAATTGGGATTTTTTGTTGCCGAATTGGGTTCTTGGACTGAACATGTATCAACCCAACTTATCCAACTGTCCAAGCTCAAATCAACAATAGGCCCAATGTTCATCCCTGCCTCCTGCCTCTCTTTTGAAATGCTTTTTTAGGCTCTCTCTTTAAGCCCATATTGAACCTAACCCATGCATGTCCTTCAAGTATGCAGAGGCGGATCTGGGGGGCCGGGAGATCCTGAGCCCCTCCTAAGATTTCTAATATAACTGTATAGTATATATTTAAGATGTAATGTTTCTCTAGCTTAGTTGGTTAGAACTAATGTCTCCTTACCATTTTGTCCGGGTTGGAATCCTATGTACTTGTTTTTTTTGTTTACTTTAGTATTTTCTAATATAAAAGTGTAGTAGACATTTCTAGTGCATTGTTTTTCGAGCATAGTTGGTTAGAACTAGTGTCTTCTTCCTCCAATACTCAGGTTCGAATCCTATGTAGTTCTTTTTTCGTTTACTTTTTTTTACCAGCAGTGTTTACAATATTTTTGGACCCCCTAGAATAAGTTTCTGCGTCCGTCAGTGCAAGTATGTATAAGCAAATACCACTGATTTATTAAAATTGATTAAGGGGGGAGACAATGTGCAGATTAAGAGCATGCTTTGACAAATAAAAATGTAACCATCATCATCAAAACTGTTGACTTTAACAAATTTCTGATGGCTGCCTTTATAATATTCGCATGCAGTGTCTGTTTTCCAGATCATGTATGCTCCTTGGGTTTAAGCATGATTCTCTACCATCATCACCATACACTTTATTTATCAATTCTTTTCTAAAATTTGCAGATTTTAAATTTTTTGATTTAGAGTATGGTTTAGAACTGCAGAATTTTGAAAATAGTCCGAACCCATTTAATCGAGTACTTTTTGCGAACCAAACATGTCGGCCCACTCCAAGAAAGGAAAATCCTATGACCTCCACCAACCTTAACATGCACCCCTACCATCTCAGACACTAGGATTATGAATCCTTCCTCACTTCATGAATGACGCCTGTGTTGGGAAGACTCGAAATACATGTGTACTGCCTGCAGATTACGCCTGTATAGGTTAAATTTAACTCCAGAAACAGACTGTTGAGAATCAGACCTGGAATACACAACACACACACCTGTTTGCTATGAAACGAAAGAAGAAAAACTGATATGTTATTTCTCTTACTAATAATACCAGTACTAGCTGATAACCCGTGCAAAACACCAATCAAGAATAATAAATTAAATTATTGAAAAAGAAATTTAAAATATTAACAATAAAAATAATTAATAAATTTTATTTAAATATGTACTTGTAGAGAATTTAACATGATATTAATATGAAAGTCTATAATAAATAAATATTATTTAATTATGTCGATAGAAATAATCAAATATTTGATAAAATCAAAGGATTGAAATTAAATAAATAACTAACTTATATAATTATGTAGTTGCAGCGAATCGAACACGAGTTTGGAATGAAACCAATTAATTTAAATATATCGTACTAATTACCAAAATTTGGCTTTGTACTATTGTGTTGCAGCGAAAATAAGAGTTTTTCTTATCAATAAAGTCCCCGATCCTCGAATAATTTTATTATACTTCTCTCCCTTCCTGCCACCAATCCCCGAGTTGTTTTTATACTTCTCTGTTCCGGTTCCTATCCTAAACACGAATAATTTCTCAAATTCCCATCCCGAAGAGAACATAGAAAGATTGATGGAACGGATAAAATACCCATATGTAGTTGTTAAAAGTAAGAGAGATACCCAAATTTGGCTTTATACTATTGTGTTCCAATGAAAAAGAGTTTACCTTATCAATAAAGTCTCCAATCCCCAATTTTTTTTTATACCGCCACAAATCCCCGGGTTGTTTTTATACTTCTCCATGTTCCTGTCCTGAACATGAATAATTTCTCAAATTATCATCCCGAATGGGACGGAGAACAAAGCAAGATCGACAAGACGGATAAAGTACCCATATGTAATGTAATTGTTAGAAGTAAGAGAGATATGAATTGTACTGATCGAAAGTAACTTATAAAATAAAAAGGTGATAGAAAGAATCTTATACGTGTGGCTGTATACATAAAATATCATAACATTAAGTGGGAAATCTGATTTTGATTTTATAATAAATCTTATCTATATTAATTTAGAATTATGTTAATTATATTAATATGATAATTATATGTTTGCCGCTGTAAATGGCATACTATACCATTAAGAGTGAGTTTTTGATTTTAATAAAGTAATAAAAATTAACTTTTAATTAAATAATAAATCTTATTATATTAATTTAAAATTATGTTAATTTTTAAGATAATAACTATGTGTATACTGCGGTATACATGATATACCATACCATTAAGAGAGGTTTACTTTTAATAAAGAGTAAGTATAGATTTTTAATTTAATAATAAATCTTATTATATTAATTCAGAATTATATTAATTATATTAAGATAATTAAAATAAAAATAATATGTATACCGCGGTATTCATGGCATACCATACCATTAAGTTTCTGCTTTTAATAAAGAGTATAAAAGTGAGTACAAGCAATGCAATTTAAAAAAACACTTGAAAACAACTTCCTACAAACTAGCAACGTTCTCCTGGAAAGACTCCTACACTTCTAAACTACCCCACGACTCTCCTAAATAATTTGAACCAAACCCAAGACTCGTTTTGATCCTAAAACGTGGTTAACAAATGCCATTATTAAAACAAGTAATAAAACTAAACAAATAAATAGCTAATAAGTTTAGATTAAATTCAACAAAACACCCCCTTAATCTAAAATTATACAGTCAGCTTCTTCATTCCCAGCAAATCACGCATCCTTTCAAATTTGACAGCTGCCAGCGCCTTTGTTAAAACATCTGCCCTCTGCTCACCAGTACTAACATGCTTGATTTCAATATGCCCTCTCTCAACACACTCACGGATAAAATGGTAATGAATATCTATATGTTTGTTGCGACCATGAAAAATCGGATTCTTTGCCAAATCTATGGCGGACTTATTATCTACATAAATTGTCACAGGACCTGGTTTTATATCAATAATCTGACTAAGCAATTTCCGCAACCAAACTCCTTGACATGTTGCGGCAGTGACATCCATGAATTCAGCCTCGCATGATGATATCGCAACACACCTCTGTTTTTGTGACACCCAAGTTTAAACCGTAGTCCAATGTTCCCTTCACATATCTTAATATACGCTTCATTGCGTTGTAATGAAGAACCGTGGGTCTCTCCATATAACGGCTTACAATACCCACAACAAAAGCTATATCCGGACGCGTATGCACCAGGTATCGAAGGCCTCCTACCACACATTTGAATTGAGTAGGGTCAACTGGCTTCCCATCTTCATCTTTGTGCAGCTGCACTCTTTCTTCCATTAGATATTTTACTGGATTGCACTCTAACAAACCAGCCTTTTGTAAAACTTTCTTTTGCATACATTGTCTACTTTAATTCTATAACATCTCTTCCTTGCTTAACTTCAATTCCCAAATAATGTGAAAGTCTCCCCAGATCACTCATCTCGAAGTTTTTTGCCATTTGCTTCTTGAACACTAGTCCCTGTAACTAATAAATCGTCAACATAAACTCTGGTTACCATGACTTCATTCCCATCTCGCTTAGTGTACACAACTAGCTTATAAGGACACTTGATGAAACCCAATTTTTATAAACACCAGTTAAGCTTCGCGTACGAAGCCCGTGGTGCCTGTCTCAAACCGTACAAAGCCTTCACCAACTTGTAAACAAGATGCTCCTTGCCCTCTTTCACGAATCCCTCAGGTTGCCTCACATACACCTGTTCACTAAGTTCACCATTGAGAAAAGCGGATTTTACATCGAGATGGTGAACATCCCAATTATTCTTGGCTGCGAGTGCCTGCAACAATCTTACCGTTTCCAACCGTGTTACTGGGGCAAAGACTTCTTCATAATCCACACCTTGCTTCTGAACATAGCCTTTCGCCATGAGTCTAGCCTTGTATTTGACAATATCTCCATTTGTGTCCCTCTTCAATTTATACACCCACTTTAACCCGATAGCTTTATGTCCAATTGGTAGCTCCACCAAATTCCATGTACCGTTCTTTTCTATGGATTCGATCTCAGTTTTCATAGCTTATTCCCATAATTTTTCTTTTATTGCTTGACTATAACACACTGGTTCATCCACTCCCATTAACATCAGCTCATCATGGAGTTCAACTTCTTCAGTATCATTGTAAATATCACTGAGTTGTTTGTAACGTCTGGGCACACTTTCTTCTTCTGACGATTGACTAGAGTTAGTCATATATGTTTGCACTAGAGTTGTTGCTTCAAAATCATCATTATTCTCCTCAACTGGATACTTCTTGATTACAACAAACGAGATTTGTGCAATGCTATTTTCAGACTCCTTTTCCCATGACCAGCTCTTGTTTTCTTCGAACACAATATCCCTGCTAACTTGCAAGGAATCACTTCTTGGATTGTACAACCTACATGCCTTGGTTCCCGGTTCTCTTCCCAAATACACCATTGTTTTACTTCGATCATCAAGTTTACTTATATGCACACTCGGTATTTTCATATGAGCAATACATCAAAAAACTTTTAAATGTACAAGATTGGGTACTTTACCTGACCATGCTTCGTAAGGATTCTTGCCAACAATAACACGAGTGGGTAAACGATTCAGAACATAGATTGAGTGTCTCACTGCCTCTCCCCAAAACTTGCACGACATGTTCTTCTCTTTCAAAATGCTTCTTGTCATTACCACAACAGTCCTATTTTTCCGTTCCACTACACCGTTCTGATGCGGAGAATAGGGGGTTGTGTAGTTGAGAATCAACACCTAGAGGGGAGGGGTGAATAGGTGTTATGACTAACAATGACCGATTTTAATTATTACCAAGTTATGTGACTGAAAAAGCAAAAACAGTTTGATTTTGCTGTATGACAGCTTACTGGATTCATAGAAAATGTAAAGTGGCAGCTAGCTACGTTGTGCAGTGAGGTATAGAAAATGTGCAAAAAGTAAAGAACACACAGCAATTTTAGCCAGGTTCGACCTCTATCTTCTATAGGTCTACGTCCTGGTCCTCTACCAACACGGCAAAGGAATATATTATTAATCAAAGTGAATTACAACTACAAGATACAATAATATATCTCCCTGATCTCCCAGTTATTGTTTGCAGCTTGCTGAAACACCTTGTTCCTTAAACGCAGCTCTCTAAGTACTATACTAAACCAAGTATAAACTTCTCCAGCTATCAAGTTCCTTGAACCCTTGTTTCCCAAGCTCAGAAAACCAGCAACTACCAACTTACAAGTTGAACAATACAAGTATAATCAATTACAATTGAAACTATGAACTCTAATCAAAGATATATAATGTAATATATATTAGAGCTCAAACGTATATGAAAGAATATATCAAATCAGTTCGAAAGTACTTGTGTTTTCTTTTGAAAGTCGTCCAACCCCTAGAATGAAAACCACACAAGTCTTTTTATAATGAACCAAGGATTTTGAATTAATCTAACAACTAACGGTCTTGACTACCAAGTCTCGCGTTTTTGTTCCTTGATTAATTCAAGCCCAACGTTCATAAAATAACGTTTAGAAAAACAGATGAACGGTTAGGAATAAAACCGTTTGAAGAAGAAAACACATTCACCTAATGTAAACCCTAGAAAATAGAGTTTGTTTTAAAGTGTGAAACGTTAAAAACAACAAACTCCTATTTAATAGGAATTATCTATATATGAAAAGAGTATTTGAAAATATTGAGCTCATATATATATATATATACGACTTATATAGGTGATAGAGTCCTAACAATTCTGTTCCTAGAACATTTGCTATTAAATAGGACTGAAACTCTATCCGCTGGGATTGTTTCCAGCTTGTTGCCTGCATACAAAAACTTCTCTGCCAGCTTGCTGCTACAACATGTTTTGTTAGAAAAATACAAAGTCTTTATCTCCTGCAAAACAATGTTAGTCCACACAATACACCCAGCTTGCTGCTATAGTGTTATCATCAAAACACCAGGGTTTCAATCTCCCTTTTTTGATGATTACACAACAATTTTAGGAAAGAATAATTCTCCCCCTAAATCTAATAATCCTGCAGCAATTAATTTTTAACGAATATGCATTATAAGCAGTAATTAGCCAAATAAATAGAAACACATAACAGATAATCAATTATCACAAGATAAACCAACAAAATCCAACCAATTCTAACTGCATAAACCAGCAGTAAGTCTTAAACCAAAGATAACAAAACTAAGTTCAAAATACGCCACATAAGTTTAGAACCATAAACAACCATAAACCACAGAATCATAAACCAAGTACTAAAACAAACACACGAACACAAATCCCCAACAACATCCTAAAATTATTCTCCACCTTAATCATAAAAAGAAGAAAAACTAGGCATCGTGATTATCATCATCCTCCTCAAATCTATCCTGAGCACAAGCAGCATCCACAGCAGAATCCTTGGCAATGTCAGCATTAGTAAAGATATTAGTACCAGCTGGAGGAATATCACGAACAGGGGTATCAGATTCAGCCATCTCCACAGCAGTAGCAAATGCACGAAGTCTAGAAGCAGCACGAAGCTTTACCTCAGATTTGGGACCAAAAATCAAATCACGAACATATCGCATCTCATCAGTCATATCATCAAGGCGAGCATGAACAGCCTTCAAAGAATCACGAACCTCATCCATAAACACAGCTAATTCCACTTCTTGAATAGACATTTTATCAGATTCAATAATAACTGGCGGTGGAGGAGGTGGAGTAGGAACTGGCAACTGAACCAAAGTGCCATCGGTTTCAACCTTAAGATGAGATTGTTTAAGACTAGTACAATCCAAAAAATCCTTAACCACTTCTTTGTCAGCATCACGCAAATCAAACCCATAACAAGTAAATATACGAGTAAGCAACAGCCCATATGGTAGTCCCAGAGTATTATGTGGATCATAAACATCAAGCATATTCTTCAGAATCAAGGCAGAAAGATCAAACTTAGTACCATGAAGCAACATAGCAACAAGAGTCGTATCCTATCCAGCAAAATTAGAACGACTACCTAATCTAGGATTGATGTTAGCCACAGAAACTTTAAACAAAAGATGAGCCATGGGTGTGACAACATTGGTAGTAGGAGCAACAAACTCAGTTAAAGTAGAATCACCACGCAAAACCCTCAATTGATCAAGAACTGAAAAACCCTCAACATCAACAGGACCTTTCTTAGTACAAATAGACAGAGACGACGGACTATCAATATCCAGAATCGAATTAAGCACATTCACAGTTAACATAATTTTCGTACCACGAACATATGACACATAATTCCCATTCTTAACCACATCCAAATTAGCATAAAACTCATAAATGCAATTGGGATAAAACTCACGAGGAAGATCCTTAAGAAACGAAAAAAAACCCAACTTGGAAAACAATCCAACAACACCACACTTAAAATATGCATTACCTGCAAGAGGACGGCCAACGATCATTTTCCGATTGCCCAAATCAAGTGTGCTGAAGCGAGTCTCAAGAATAGGAGGGTTAAAGAGAATCTCATACTTAAAACGTTTGACCGACGGAGCATCAGTATCACCGGATTTCTGAATACCGGAAAGTTCATCACCACAGTCAATGCGAACCGGAGTCGTGTCACCGTCCTCATCAAATAACCTCTTATTCTGTCCCTTGTTCATCTTGGAATCGACCGGAGTAAAACCCTTCTTGGAACGTGTTGACCTCATAGTGAAGTGAGAGAGAAAACGACGAGACGGAAGGAGGTGAAAAACCCTAAATTGAAAGAGAGAGAATATGGGACGAAGGAAATGAGGAGTCAGGAGTTCCGTTTTGGTTTTATGCCTCTTTTTAGAATATAAGGGGAAGTATTATGTTTAGGATAATTAAAAATAACTACCCACCCCCAAAAATTCAGGAAAATGAAAAAAAATAACGAGTTACACTTATCACATCTAACAGATAGAATTTGCAATAAAAAATAATCCAAGGAAAAATATTTGGCCTAATTGCAAATAAAATAATAAAGAATGTAACAGATGTATAGACAAGAATTACACAAAAAAAATAAACAACAATTATGGCAGAAAGAATGGATTAGTAAGCATGATATATAAGAAAATATATTAAGGAAAAAAAATGTTAAGATTACCAGGATAGTTTATTGGCAGCTTGCTGCCAAGACATTGCACATGTCAAGTTCTCGACGAAGAACAGAAAAACGTTCCTCGGCTAATGGCTTAGTGAAGATTTCAGCTCGCTGGTATTCCGTAGAAACAAATAGTAGCTCAATTTTTCCTTTTGCAACATTGTCTCTCAAGAAATGGTGTCGAACATCAATATGCTTCGTTCTTGAGTGATTCACCGGATTCTTTGAAATGTTTATTGTGCTTGTATTGTCACAATATATTGGAATCTTGTTACACTTGATGCCATAGTCCCTGAGTGTTTGTATCATCCAAAGAATTTGGGCACAACAGCTTCCTGCAGCTAAATACTCACCTTCTGCAGTGGATAATGCAACAGAAGTTTGCTTCTTGCTTTGCCAAGACACCAAACTCTGTCCTAAAAATGCACAAACCCCACTTGTACTCTTGCGATCAGTTTGACAACCTGCATAATCTTCATCACTAAACCCAACAAGATCAAAAGCATTTGTGATTGGATAAAATAAACCAATAGTAATTGTGCCACTCAAATATTTGAATATTCGTTTAACCGCACTCAAGTGAGACTCTTTTGGTTTAGATTGTAACCTCGCACATACACAAACACTATACATTATATCAGGTCTAGAGGCAGTAAGATATAATAAACTACCAATCATATCTCTATACTTGCGAACATCAATATCTATACCTTGTTCATCTGCTGTCAGCTTGCTGGCAGGAGTCATTGGTGTTGATTTCGGCTTGATATTTTCAAATACAAATCTTTTTAGTAGATTCTTGATATACTTGGATTGATGCACATAAATACCCTCTGGAGTTTGCTTAATTTGAAGACCCAAAAAGTAATTAAGCTCTCTCATCATGCTCATGTCAAACTCACTATGCATACACTTAGAAAACCACTTGCACATATCATCATTAGTAGATCGAAAAATAATATCATCCACATATATTTGTACAACTAAAATATCAGTACCATTATGTTTAGTAAATAATGTGGGATCAATTTTACCTCGAATGAATCCATTTTTGATCAAAAACTTACTTAACCTTTCGTACCATGATCTAGGATCTTGCCGCAATCCATATAATGCCTTCTTCAACTTTAAAACATGATTTGGAAATTGCTCATTCTCAAAACCAGGGGGTTGCTTGACATAAACTTCTTCCTTTAAGAATCCATTAAGAAATGCACTTTTCACGTCCATTTGGTGTAGCTTGATTTTCTTGAAGCATGCAAATGAAAGTAGCATCCTTATTGATTCGAGCCTTGAAACCGGGGGCATAAGTTTCTTCAAAATCTATTCCTTCTTGTTGATTATATCCTTGTGCAACAAGTCTTGCTTTGTTGCGAGTAACCGTACCAAATTCATCAACTTTGTTCTTGAAGACCCATTTAGTACAAATGATTGAAGCATCGTTAGGTGGCTCCACAAGTTCCCAAACATCACATCTTTCAAATTGATTAAGTTCTTCTTGCATTGCCATGATCCAATTCTCATCTTGAAGTGCTTATTTAACATTCTTTGGTTCCTCTTGAGCTAGAAAGGCTGCAAATGCACAAAAATTAGCTTGACCCTTTCTAGTCTTGATTCCTTCTGACTTATCACCAATGATTAACTCTGGAGGATGGTTCTTCACTGTTCTTGTTGACTTTGGCAATGAATGTTGAGCTATGACTTCCTCATGTACTCGAATTCTCTTGGATGGAGGAGAGGCTTCACCACCTTCATAGATAGGCATCTTTTCTTGTGATCTCTGACCTCTTGGACCTTCCAAAGTGAGATTTGACAACTGATCAATAGTTTCATCTACTGGAGAAGAGTTTTCAGTTGGCTTTTCAGCTTCTGTAGTTGTCTCAGGCTGGTTGGCAGCTTGCTGCGATACAGGATTTGTCACTGGCAGCTGGCTGTCATCACCTACACCTGCAATATCTTCCTCATCTCTTGACATATCAACATTAGACTCTTGAAATGAAACATCTATAGACTCTTCAACAATATGTTTAGATGTATTATACACTCTATAAGCACGACTTGTTAAAGAATAACCCAAAAATATTGCTTCATAAGATTTAGCATCGAATTTACCATCTTGATCAATAGTTTTAAGTACAAAGCACCTGGAGCCAAAGAATTTGAAATATCCAATGTTTGGCTTCTTATTCCTCAACAATTCATATGGAGTTTTGTTGAGAATAGGCCTGATAAGTACCCTGTTCAGAACGTAGCTTGCTGTGTTGACTGCTTCTGCCCAGAAACTCTTTGACAGCTTGCTCTCTTGCAGCAAAGTCCTTGCAGTTTCTTGCAAAGATCTGTTCTTTCTCTCCACAACTTTGTTTTGCTGTGGGGTTCTTGGAGCAGAGAATTCATGTGAAATACCTCTTTCTTCACAATAATCAATGAAGCCTTTTGAGATGAATTCACCTCCTCTATCACTTCTTATACCTACAAGTCTTGTATTCAACTTGTTCTCAAGTAAAGTGATTAGCTTCTCAAATTCACTAAAAGCACAATCTTTAGTACGAAGAAACAATACCCATGTATATCTAGAATAATCATCAACGATAACAAATGCATATTGTTTACCTCCAATGCTTTTATATGCTTCCGGACCAAATAAATCCAAATGGAGAAGCTCTAAAGGTTTAGAAGATGATACCATTGTCTTTGACTTATGTGGAGTCCTGATTTGTTTGCCTAATTGACAAGCCGAACAGGTTTCCGTCTTGACATACTTCAATTTGGGCAGTCCTCTAACTAGCTTCTTTGTAGACAGCTTGCTGAGTAAGTCCATATGAGCATGTCCTAGCCTTTTATGCCAAAGATCCGGGTTTGTATCAACAGTAGCTAAACAGCAGCCTACTTCCCGCATCTCAAAGTCCAACATATATATATTTCCTTCCCTTCTAGCAACTAAGGGGACTTTGTTAGTGCCAACATTAATAGTACATTTCTCTTTATCAAAAACAACAGTATGTCCATCATCATATAACTGACTTATACTAAGCAAATTATATTTAAGACCTTGAACATATTGTACTTTATCAATAGAAATGTTACTATTACCAATTGTTCATTTGCCAAGTATGCAGAGTGTTTTGCTATCACCAATTGTAACACTACCACCTATTTTCATCTTGAGGCTAAGGAACTGAGATTTGTCACCACACATATGTCTTGTACATCCACTATCCAATATCCATTGATTTGCATTGACTTTGACCACAAGACATACCTACAAAACAAAGAACAAACATCTCAACGTTTTGGTACCCAAATTTGGTTGGGTCCAACATGGTTAGTTGATAAAACATAAAGAACATTCAATTCAGATTTCTTGATCCACATTTGGACCACTTTGGATGCTCGATTTCCTGTTCTCCTTGTTCTGGCAGCTTGCTGCCTATAAGCTGTCTGTCTGTTCCAGCTTGCTGGCTTAACATTCTGACTTGGGCAGTGTTGTGACAAATGACCTTTCTTTCCACATTTGTAGCATATTTTCCAAGGCATAGCATAATTATATGGAATACCCTGTTTGCCTTCATATTGAAAAGCCTTGGTCTTTGATGTACAAGCCATTCCAAGTCCTTCTTTATCCATAGGAACCTTTGTTTGTTTCATAATAGTCTTTAATACTTCCTTTCCTTGAACAAATTTTCCCATGCCTTTCTCAAGCTTTGCAACTTCAGCTTCCAATTCCTTTATCTTCTCAGTTTGTTGAGTAGCTTCAATTGAGATGGATTCTCTGATTTTGAATGTCTCAAGACATACATCTCTAGCTTCAATTTCTGCACGCAGCTCGCTGAGTTCCTTCATCAATGTATCATTTCTTTTGAGAAGTAATTTGTTGAACCCCTCAAGTTGTGTTAACTTTCCTTTGAGATCAGAAATGAGATCTTCATGATTGTTTGATGGAGTCTTTTCAGCCAATAGCTCAGAAATCATCTTTCGAAGAGAATCATTCTTCTTTTCAAGTTCATTGTTCTCATTCTTTAATTCCATGAACTCCACAATAGATATAGTACTATGTCTCTGCAAGGTTAGTTCATCTAATGAATGATTACTAGAATTTGAATCAGAATTTATAGAGTTTACCTCACTACTATTGTCATCCAAATCTGAAACATCACTCTCTACAAGGCCATCTTCCGTGATTCCTCGCATAGTGTCTTCATCATCCAGACCAACAAGAGCTAGGTTCACCATCTCATCACCTGATTCATCATCAGAAGCTGAGTCCTCATCATCACTCCATGTCAAAAGAGCTTTAGATTTCTTTCTGTCCTTTGAGGTAGCTAGATGCTTAGGCTTGTTCTTCAGCTTGTAGCAGTCCCTTTTGAAGTGTCCCTTCTTGCCACATTCAAAACATGCATCATCCTTTGAATCTCTTGACTCTCTTCTTGCTTCAAAAGCTTTTCCTTTTTCCTTCTTCAGCTTGTTCCTCTTTTCAATCATCTTCTTGATTTTTCTGGACATAAGAGCTAATTCTTCATCAGATTCTGATTCTGCATCTGAGACCAGCTTGCTGCTACTGGAGTGTAAGGCCAGATTCTTCATCTTTTCAACTGGAGCTCTAACAGATTCCACCTTGCTTTCAAGTATCTTGGTTTCAAATTTTTCTAGCTCAGCAAAGACAACTAGATGATCCATAGTATCAAGATTTGAAGAAGACTCCAAGGAAGTAACTTTGGGTTCATAAATAAATGGCACCACACTTAGAACTTTCATATTGATTTCATCTTGAGGAATCGTTTTGCCAAGTCTCTTAAGTGCATTGATATTCACTTGAAATCTAGCTTGACTTTCTTTGATAGATTCACCTTCTTTGAGTTTAAAATTTCCAAACTCATTCATTAACTTGCTGAGTTTGACTTTCTTCAAAGATGCTGAGCCTTCATGATAAGTTTCCAATGCATCCCACATCTCCTTTGACGATTTAAGGGATGATATTGTGTCATGCTCAGCTTGATTAAGCCCATTCATGAGAGAATTCCTTGCCTTTCCATTATAGCCAAATTTGATCAATTCATCGGTAGTAAGATCATCAACATCCTTATCTTTGCCATCTTTGTCAAGGAATACATATGGACCCTTTTGAACAACCCTTAGAACAAGTGGATCTCTGGATAAATATTTTTCCATACGCCCTTTCCACCAGTTGTAATTGTCCGTTCCAGTGAGGAGAGGGGCTCGGTAGTCAGACTTTCCTTTGAGATAATTGTCAGCCATTTGATTGATACTTTTCCTGTTACAAAAAGATTAGTATACCAAAGCTCTGATACCAAATGAGAATCAACACCTAGAGGGGATGGGTGAATAGGTGTTATGACTAACAATGACCGATTTTAATTATTCCCAAGTTATGTGACTGAAAAAGCAAAAACAGTCTGATTTTGCTGTCTGGCAGCTTACTGGATTCACAGAAAATGTAAAGTGGCAGCTAGCTACGTTGTGCAGTGAGGTATAGAAAATGTGCAGAAAGTAAAGAACACACAACAATTTTAGCCAGGTTCGACCTCTATCTTCTATAGGTCTACGTCCTGGTCCTCTACCAACACGGCAAAGGAATATATTATTAATCAAAGTGAATTACAACTACACGATACAATAATATATCTCCCTGATCTCCCAGTTACTGTTTGCAGCTTGCTGAAACACCTTGTTCCTTGAACACAGCTCTCTAAGTACTATACTAAACCAAGTATAAACTCCTCCAGCTATCAAGTTCCTTGAACCCTTGTTTCCCAAGATCACAAAACCATCAACTACCAACTTACAAGTTGAACAATACAAGTATAATCAATTACAATTGAAACTATGAACTCTAATCAAAGATATATAATGTAATATATATTAGAGCTCAAACGTATATGAAAGAATATATCAAATCAGTTCGAAAGTACTTGTGTTTTCTTTTGAAAGTCCTCCAACCCCTAGAATGAAAACCACACAAGTCTTTTTATAATGAACCAAGGATTTTGAATTAATCTAACAACTAACGGTCTTGACTACCAAGTCTCACATTTTTGTTCCTTGATTAATTCAAGCCCAACGTTCATAAAATAACGTTTAGAAAAATAGATGAACGTTTAAGAATAAAACCGTTTGAAGAAGAAAACACGTTCACCTAATGCAAACCCTAGAAAATAGAGTTTGTTTTAAAGTGTGAAACGTTAAAAACAACAAACTCCTATTTAATAGGAATTATATATATATATGAAAAGAGTATTTGAAAATATTGAGCTTATATATATATATATACGACTTATATAGGTGATAGAGTCCTAACAATTCTGTTCCTAGAACATTTGCTATTAAATAGGACTGAAACTATATCCGTTGGGATTGTTGCCAGCTTGCTGCCTGCATACAAAAACTTCTCTGCTAGCTAGCTGCTACAACATGTTTTGTTAGAAAAATACAAAGTCTTTATCTCCTGCAAAACAATGTTAGTCCACACAATACACCCAGCTTGCTGCTATAGTGTTATCATCAAAACACCAGGGTTTCAGTAGTGTCTTTGAATGCCAAATTTCTCACAATAAGATGTAAAATCGTTGGAACAGAATTCCCCGCCTCTATCTGTCCTAAATACCTTGATCTATCGTTCTGACCGGTCTTCAACTAGAGCTTTAAATTTCTAGAATGCTTCAAACGCCTCATCTTTTGTTTTCAAAAAATAGATCCACATTAATCTGTTAAAGTCATCCACCAGTAAAAAGAAATATCTCTTACCTCCAGGCGTGAGTGGTGATATAGGACCACATATATCTCCGTGCACCAATTCAAGGATTTTTGAAGCATTTTAAAATTGTTCGCTGTGGAAACGACTATCTGGCCTGTTTCGACATTAAACACCCTCTGCATACTTCCTTAGGCTGGATGAACTTAGGCAAACCATGTGCCATATCCTTTTTCGACATAAGGGTCATGGCCTTGAAATTTACATGTCCGAGCCTGCAGTGCCACAACCATGATTCTTCTTCTCCCTTTGCCATCAAACATACAGACTAGCTCCCTTCTATGATCAATTTATACAACCTACTTTTTGAGCGTTTTACTTTCATCAACAACCTTCCAACTTTATCTTTAACCCACAAATAATTCCTAGCCAAGACTACTTCACAACCTTCCTCTGCTAATTGACCCAAGCTTATGATGTTAGTGCAGAGACTACGGATAAAGTATACCTCATGTAACATATGCTCCTCACCATTCTGACAACTGAGGATCACGGTCCCCTTTCCTTTTATTGTCACAGTCGATCCATCGCCAAACCTAACTTCCCCAGTCACACTTTCATCTAGCTCAACAAACTTTGATCGTAACCCTGTCATATGGTTGCTAGCTCCGTTATCAAGGTACCATATGTTGGACTCCATTTTCATATCAACCTCCCGTCTCAATCTAGGTGTCACATTCTTCTCGTCCAACAAAAACATGTTATTTTCTGTTTCACCACACTCTGTTAAGAGCAATGCTGGCTCGTCGTCTTCGACTTGAGTCAAATTAGCTTCCTGCTTTTGTTCTTTTTCACGTTTTGGTCTACGGCACTCAGAAGCAAAATGTCCCAAGATATTGCAATTGAAACATCTGAATTTACTCTTATCTCGACCTCCTCAATTTCCATCTTTGTTTCGATACTCATTGTCATGTCTGCCCTTCTGGTTTGGTGACGTTTTCTTCAACCATTCCTCCCTTGTCAGCAAAAGTTGTCGTCTTGTGCTTCTTTTTTTGACCACTCCTCCTTTGTCAACAATAATTGGTTTCCTGAGTTCTCTGTTGGCCCACGAATTCGTTCTTCATGAGCTTTTAGTCGTCCAACTGTTTCTTCAACCGTCATCTCCTCAAGATTTCCAAATTGTTCGATTGTTGAAGCAATTTGAAAGTAATTAGATGGTACTGCTCTGAGAACATTCTTAACACCATATGATTCTTCTATCGTCTCACTCAGAACTCGTATGTTCGTTACAATGCCACACAGCTTCATGAAAAAATCATCAACCTGCTTCGTTTTTTTCATGCTTAAGGACTCTAGTTCGGCTCTTAAGGTCTGTACCTTTGCCTTCTTCACTATGTCAGCCCCTACACACATAGTTTTAATGGTCTCCCATGCCTCCTTTGCCGATTTTTTTCTGCCACATATAACAAAATATCCTCTGGGATTCCCTGATAAATGACTGCCAACGCCATTTTATCTGTTTGTGCCTCAACCTCTTCTTTGTTATCGTAAGACTCTATTGCGTCCCACACCCTTTGTGCCTGCATGAACACTTTCATTTTTAATGACCACGTCGTATAGTTATTCCTTACCAGCATAGGATAACTGAGTCCAATCGATCCCTCCTTTGATTTTGACACATCCATAGCTCCCTACTTGGGCATACACAACCAAGCTCTGATACCAAATGTTGAGAATCAGACTTGGTATACACAACATACACACACCTGTTTGCTTTGAAACGAAAGAAGAAAAACTGATATGTTATTTCTCTTACTGATAATAAGTGAGTACAAGCAATGCAATTTAAAAAAAACACTTGAAAACAACTTCTTACAAACTAGCAACGTTCTCCCAGAAAGACTCCTACACTTCTGAACTACCCCATGACTCTCCTAAATAATCAATAATCTGAACCAAACCCAAGACTCATTCTGATACTAAAATGTGGCTAACAAATGTCATTATTAAAACAAGTAATAAAACTAAACAAATAAATAGCTAATAAGTTTAGATTAAATCTGACACAGACACCTGTAAATTAACAAAAAAAAAAAAAAAAAATAGTTTCGAAGTATCTTCAAATCAAGAATATGATACTAATTTGAACTGAAATGTTAATATTATGACTCCAATTCGACTTTCACTATAAATTCATAAATTTACTTAGTTATAATTAACTGTAAATGTTAATAGTATAAAATTAATATGTTTACCACCAATAAATCAGGTGTTTCAATAAGTCAAGCCTAACATTGTTAATTTTGAATTCAAATTCGGTTAAATAGCTTGCACTTGAGCTTGAGTTCGTACTTGATAGAATTTTAATTTTGAAGTTCAAAGCTCGATATAAAAGAAGTTTGATCTATTGATCGACTCGAAAACTTAAATGGTTTTTATTATTGTTGACGAAAAATCAAATGTGATAAGATTAGCAAAAACATGTTTAAAAATATGGAATATATATTTGTAGAATAAATGAAACATAAAAGTTCATTTAGACCTTGCCGGGGTCGAGTAAATAAAAAACTCAAACTCGATTTAATATATTTGAGTTTGACCTTGACTCGATGATTATTCCGCTAGAATGTTTTACGAGTGAAACTTGAAAATAGCGCGAGCAATTTGATATTTTTGCATACGGCTCTAAACGAACTGAATTGTTCGTTAAACTCGTTCGTATTCGTTAAGTTCTTTCGTGTTCGTTCAAGTTCGAGTTCGATAAACTCGTCCGAGTTCGTTATCGAACACGAGTTCGAACAACATTTTTTGTTTGATAACCTTAACGAACCGAACCGAACTTTTTAACGTGTTCGACTCGAGTTCGCTCGAGTTGCGTTCGAGTTCGACTCGTTCGTTAAGCTCGAGTTCAGTTCGGGAAAAATTATTATTTTTATAATATTATATACATATGTATTACTTATTATTTATAATTTATAATTTAATTTTTTACAATAATTTAAAGTAAATATTATATATAAATATCAAATATTTAATTGACATTTGGACTAATTTTTTCATCAAATAAAGTTAAAAATTATACTTTTTTTTAAAAAAAAAAACATAAAATGTTAACGAATTGTTTGTGTTCGTCCGAGTTCGGTTCGTTATGTTCGTGAACTGTTCGTGTTCGGTTCGAGTATTACCGAATTCGAGTTCGGACAAGAAATTTTGTCCGATAAGGTTACCGAACATTGTTCGATTCGTTAAGATTTTGCTCGAGTTCGTTAAAAATTCGTTCGAGTTCGATTCGTTTACCGCTCTACTTTTGCATCCCTTCAATAAAATCCAAGCGTTTACATACAACGAACGTATATATTGTTTTCTTAGCCAGTTTTAAAAACAAGTACTATAAAAACAAGTACTATTATTTTCTTGCTCTTCCTGCTCAGGCCACCGTTGTTTGAAATCTGCACCGTTGAGATATCATCATGCTTATTTTGCTACTAACTAAACAAATTCCTAAGCCCGATGATTATCTTAGTTCCCTAAACTAATCCCATTTTATATGTTTGTGGCTTACAAGGTTTTGAATGTAGTAGAATGTTACAAAAGGTGTTTAGGGTTTATAATCACACCCTTCCACCTTTTTTGTTTTAGTCATTGATGATCAATAATCAACATCTTTCCACTTTTTTGTTAAAAAATTACACCCTCCTCCCCTTCCCAACTCAAGTCACATTTAAACCGAAAACAAAAACGCAATTTGTATCTTAAGTTAATTCAATAAAAAGTAGCAAAAAACTAAAATTAAATATAACAAAAAATTATGTGGTATAATATCAACTTAAATACCGTATCAAGAAGACGAATAATTTTTACAAAATCGACCAAAACGGACAATATCATAATTTTGCGAAATTAATAACCCAACAAATTAATACTGTACAAAATAATAGTGGTTTTGCATGATTATATATACAAACATTGTCAGCTTTTTGATAAAGAATTCCACACCAGCCCCCCACCTGCACACTCTCACTCTCTTTTTCCACACCTTTCACTCTTTCTCCCTCACTGCAGAACCCCCCTTGTTCCTTTCTTTCTTTCTTCTTCTTCCATGGCAGTTCCAAAGCTTTTATCTTTCTGCATATTCATCTTCACAGTCACAACAAACCCCATTTTGACCCTCTCTTCATCCTTGGAAACTGAGCTTCTTTTAACCAAAATCAAACCCTCTTTACAAGGTACTACTAGTTCAGACAACATTTTATTATCTTCTTGGAACACATCTGTTCCTCTTTGTCAATGGAAAGGACTAAAATGGGTTTTCACAAATGGGTCTTTTCTCATTTGCAGTGACTTAGCTTCTCCACAATGGACTAATTTGAGTCTTTTTAAAGACCCTTTTGTTCATGTAGCTTCTATTCAACTTCCTTCAGCTGGGCTTTTTGGTGAACTTCCAAGAGAACTTGGTGAGCTTTCTAACTTGCAAAGTTTGTATCTTGGTGTTAATCATCTTGTTGGGGAGATTCCTCTTGAACTTGGTTATAGTAGTTCTTTATCTGATATTGATTTAGGGAATAATTTGTTGAATGGTTCTGTTCCAACTTCGATCTGGAATCTTTGTGATCGTCTCGTTTCGTTTCGTGTTCATGCTAATTTTTTGTCTGGGTCTGTTCCTCAACCTGCATTGCCTAATGCTACTTGTGATAAGTTAGAGGTTCTTGATTTTGGGCATAATATGTTTTCGGGTGATGTTCCGGAGTTTTTAACTAGGTTTCGTAGTCTTAAAGAGCTTGATCTTGGGAATAATATGTTTTCTGGGTCGATTCCAGAGGGGATTGTTGGATTAAGTTTGGAAAAATTGAATCTTTCTTATAATAATTTTACTGGAGTTGTGCCGAATTTTGAGGGATCGAAGTTTGGTGGGAATGTGTTTGAAGGGAACAGTCCGGGGCTTTGTGGGGGTCCTTTGAGGGGTTGTACGGGTAGTTCTGGATTGAGTTCTGGTGCGATTGCTGGAATTGTGATTGGTTTAATGGCAGGAGTTGTTGTTTTGGCTTCGCTGTTAATTGGGTATGTGCAAGGGAAGAAGAGGAGAAATGATGATGAAGAAGAGTATGAATTGGAGGAGGGAGAGGATGATGAAAATGGTGGCGGTGAAGGAAAGCTGATTCTGTTTCAGGGCGGTGAAAATTTGACTCTAGAAGATGTTTTGAATGCAACTGGACAAGTTATGGAGAAAACGAGCTATGGGACTGTTTATAAGGCGAAGCTTTCTGATGGAGGAACCATTGTCTTAAGGTTGTTGAGAGATGGTAGTTGTAAGGACAGAAGTTCATGCTTGCCGGTGATCAAGCAGTTGGGCCGAGTTCGACATGAGAATTTGATTCCTCTCAGAGCTTTCTATCAGGGAAAGAGAGGGGAGAAGCTTCTTATTTATGATTATCTGCCTAACCGAAACCTCTTTGATCTCCTACATGGTTAGTACATTCCTCTTGACTTGATTAAGTTTCTATGATAATGCAATCTTCTTTTAAGTTTAGCGTCTATGTGGTTAAATTTTTTATGTATATATTGAACTTGTAGTTACTGTACATTTATGGATGCTATTACCACCTGACACAAGCCTATTTAGCTAAGAACTTTACCCCATTACCTACAGTTTGAACCTTTTTTTAGTTAGCATGATTGTGCTGAAATATTTGGAGTAAATGTTGAATGGAGCATAATAGATAGTGGAAAAGTACATCTAACACCATAAAGCTGTATCTTTTCTTGGGGACCATAATGATATCACAAGTATCATGAGCTTGTGTTTGAGACCTGAGACCTCTTAGAAGGCTGATTATATAGTGCAGCATGATCAGTAATTGACTCATGAGTCTGGCATTTACCTTGATACCACTGTGAAAAAGTCTCTCCATATATCTGACAGACAATATAATGAACCTAGGATGGTGTTACGTAGGCATGTATGTTTTGGTCATCAGGCCCACTATCACCTAAAATTTTGGGTATCTTTACTTTATTCTACTTTATCTACAAATATTGAACCTAAATTCAGTGCTATATAGTTTTAGCTTCACTTAGTTTACGTTGATTATTGATGTGATCAACAACTACCAACTCTTAATATCAATCTGTTTGTCTTGTTGAACCAGAAACGAGGGTGGGAAAGCCGGTATTGAATTGGGCTAAACGACACAAGATCGTCTTAGGTATAGCAAGAGGGCTAGCACATCTTCATACTAGTCTTGAAACACCGATTACTCATGGTAATGTGAGGTCAAAAAATGTTCTCGTCGATGACTTTTTTGTGGCTAGACTCACTGAGTTTGGACTTGACAAGTTGATGATACCAAATGTAGCTGATGAAATAGTTGCACTTTCCAAAGCTGAAGGTTGCAAGGCACCAGAACTTCAGAGAATGAAGAAATGCAATTCTAGAACTGATGTTTATGCTTTTGGGATCTTACTGTTAGAGATTTTGTTAGGGAAAAAACCCGGGAAAGCAAGAAGTGGTAGTTATCTTGATTTACCGTCATTAGTGAAAGAAGCTGTATTAGAAGAAACAACAATGGAAGTTTTTGATGTTGAGGTTTTGAAAGGGATAAGGAGTCCAATGGAAGATGGATTAGTACAAGCATTAAAGCTTGCAATGGGTTGCTGTGCTCCGGTGGCTACAGTCCGACCTACAATGGACGAAGTTGTGAAACAGTTGGAAGAAAATAGACCAAGAAACAGGTCTGCTTTGTATAGCCCTACGGAAACTAGAAGTGAAATTGGTACCCCATTTTAATTTTAGTTACTTTGATTTATGAAGTAATAGCTACTTTAACTTATCATTCGAATAGCATTTTAATGATAATGTATTTTCGTTATTCTATTAATTGTCATTTCCTTGTGTTCTGCTGTCCTCTTGCTTGAATTTGCAAAGAGGAGCGTTTATATGTTAAAATTTGAATGATGGATATATTAATTTTATATGTTGTCAGTGGACTCCAAGATATATTCTTAGTTTTCTTATCGTTTAGACCGATTATTTCACCATTCTCCATTGCTGCTGCTTCTTTGAAATGTATGGTAGGATATGAATATATATGATCTTTAGCTTATGCCTTGTAGTCTTTCTAAAACATATGATCATGCTAGTTTATACTGGTCTTTTGGGTGCATCCTTACTTGCCACAGCGTGAAAGAATGGTACCTGCTAAAACAGATAAACTTGACAAGGTTTCTGTATCAAATGCAACTGATTCACGTCTATCAATGTTCAGGTAAGTGTATCAAATTACTTAGCAATTTATGTTTTTTACTTTGTTAGGATTGTAGAAGCTTCAAAAGCTTTGTTTATGGTTAGTTGTTGAAAGATTACTTGGAATTCTCAGAAAAGTCCGTCTCTGTGTGTACTCTCATAGCTTTTCTATTGTTGAAGTTTAACAAATCAATCAGAGTGGAAGTAACTTCTTCACAAACCATTTCTATAATTCATATCTATAAAACTGCATCTATACACATTATATATCATTCGAGACTTCAGTTGGCGAACAATATGTATACTCATCGTGAAAGATGCAACAAGCGTTTAGTGCCCCTGTTCTTCAATCACCAACTTTGAAGACATCATCTTTCACTCGAGAGCGTATTTGAAGGTACTCTTGCATCGTATTCCAGGGAGAAGACATCCCACCCTCTATCCCCTATGTCGCGGGGCATCATTTTGACCCTCAATCTATCCAGTATGTCAGGATCATCATACTTGCTTCTTGTATGATTGTTCAACAGGGTCAGCAGAGACAAAGGCCGTTCAAGTCTTCATCAACCTGACATAGGACCTTGATATAGTTACCTGCATAACCTTGCTTCTTGTATGATTGTTGCCTGTTCAGGATTCAAGCATGCTAGTCACTGAATTTACTAACCAGTGTATGGTGAAGAATCAAATGTGAAGCTACCTCATGGCAGTTAGTGAAGTTGCTAGTTTGAGATAACAATAGCAGCTGATCCCATAATAGTCGATTAAGGACAAATTCAAATTATTTGGTATAATAAATCTTTAGTGTTCAATTGTTCATACTTACATATTTATAAAATTAGTTTAAAGTCATTTTTCTTGGAGAACCGAGCCCAGCTTCAAATTACTGGGTTCGTAAGGTTCGTGAGTCTAATCGAGCCTTTATTAATTTATTAAGTTTATATATTATAAATTTATTTTTATATAAATACTAGCTTATAACCCGTGCAAAAAACGAGCTTCTTTTAATATAATATAATATTTCTTTTATAGTAAAAATATTATTTTATATTATTTTTTTTACACTAATAATAGAAATGTAGTATAATTTTCTTCAAAAAAAAAAAAGAAATGTAGTATAATTGACTTTATTATTAAGAAGACATAGTGTTTGATATTTTTTAGAATATATTAATAATTGAAAGATATATAATATTAAGAAGATATATAATTAAAAAAGGCAAAATTAGTGATTGAAATATACATTATACTAATTTTTATTTTTAGACGTGTTATCAAAGGTAATATATTTTCATTAAAATGTAATGTATTTTAATTCTACCCAGATCATTTTACACCCCTAACCAGCACTACATGATCAGAATATTTTTAACAAATTATTAGAATTAAAATAATATATTAGTTAACTACGAATAATTATATATTTTATGTTATAATAAATATATATAAGTTAATAAATAACTAATCATCATAATAATATATTAAGTGATATTATAATATTATCCGTATTTACTCCGACTTATTCCCGAGTTACCGATAAATTCTAAATTGGTACCTCAGTTGATTAGTACCGATTCTAAATTTTTACGACACTTATTTTTCAAAAAAAATAAAAATTAGGAAATGATAAATAAACTCTAATTTTAATTTTCTAAACTCCATTTGAAGATAAATTAGACATAATATTCAACTCTCTCAAGTCTCAACCAATAGGAGGGTAATATTACAATAATTTTAATGTTAGCAAAATGTGAATTTTAATTTCTGAATTTTTTTAAATCTTATTTATACATTTCTACTCATCTTCCTACACAATCCCCAAATGAATAAACCCTAAACTCCCTATCAAACCTCCACAATTCGAGCAATCAAGCAAGTTTAGTTGGTTTATTTCTCTACATTTTTACTCTTGACAGATACGTACGGTATAAACTACATTATCAAGCGTACATGAGTTATTATTGAACTTGTATATGTTTATCAGTAGTGGTTTTTTTGCTGATTGATCTACTTTAAATTATTATTTGGTCTGAACGCATGTTAGTAAATGATGTTAATATATTTACTCTCAACCTTGCTGATTGGTAATACTCTAAAGCAGCATATGATGAATGAGTTTTTATTTTTTCTTTACATGCCAAAATTGCTGCAGAAAGTTGTGAGAATTGGTTGAAAGAGTTCAATTAATTTTTTTATCAATTCTGTCATTTGTAATTATCACATAATCAAGTGCAAGTGTGTAAGACAATAAAATCTTTGAAGTCGCAAGATCAACTTTTTCCAAATCACATTTGATTAAAGCAAGCAGTACCAAGCTCGTACATGATTCCTGGCTATTCCTTTTGTTGTTTGTGTCTATTGTAGCATTAGTAATCCCTGCTAAAACTTTTCTGATTTTATAATTTTAAAATATATGAATACTTACCGATATTATTTTTATTGACATTTGTTCTCAACAGTGCTTTTATGCACACAGAGTTTGGGGGTCCCAGAACTCTTTTGATTAAACCTTTTATTAACATAGATGATACTTTGAATAATCTCATCATTTTCGTTTTGTATTGATTGATTTATGTAGGAGAATGTCAGGTAGAACATTGAATTTTATTGTTACCGTTGTAAGAAAGTATTTACAAACAAGGAAACAATTCTTACCCACAACACTCGTCACACCAACATAACACCAACATATTTAAAAAGGAGGTTTCAGTGCTCTGTCCTATTTGTTTAACACTGGTGGCAACAGAGTCCGATCTTGTTACTCATATTGAGGACGTCCACGGGGTAATGTTTTCCCTTATTTTTTAGTACTTGATAAATTCAACAATCAATCTTGTAATGTGAGTATTGTTTTGTAATAGAAATAGTTGGATAATATAATTGAAAAGATGTGACAACTTCAATGTGTGGATTGTGTGTATAGAAGTGCAATAGAATGTGTGATTGTGCATAGATATGTATGTCACTTGTTTTAGGAGAATGTTGTGTATCATGTTCACCGAAAAACAAAGGAGAAGGAGTAGAAAAAAGTAAGGCAACAACTGAAGGAATAGCAAAGAAAAAATGTTAAGAAAATGCAAATCCATCACTACTTCTAATCTTGTTATTATATACTTCTATTGATTCAATCCATCTTCTCTCTTTATACTATGTATTTCTATATTTCATCAAGTTATCTACATAAGATACTATACTTATCATTGGCATGAGGTTTATATTCCGTGTCAAGAATCGAAATGAAGGTTGTTTTTGCGTCTGATTGTCTAAATTAGAGCCCCTAGGTCTGTTTATATCCCTTGAGTATTTCAGCCTTCGTGGCATTGCAAAACATTAGTTGTTATAATACGAGGTCATGTCATGATATATGTGTTCTGACTGTGCAAAAGTGGGTTTCTGTTGTATGTCCAGTTTGTATCACACTGCTGGCTACTGAATCAGATCTTGTTGATACATTATACATTAAATTTCTAAAATTTTTAAATATCATTTATACATTAAATCAAATATATAAATAAAACCAAACACAACCCTAAACTCCCAGATCTCAATTCGAGCAGAGCAAAGCAAATCCAAAATCCAGGCCAATTCGAGCAAAGCAAATCCAAAAGCCAGGCAAGTTTTAGTTGGTTAATTTCTCTTTACTCTTGAATACGTACATGAATTAACTTGTGTATGTACATCACTAGTGGTTCCTTTTAAATTATTATTTGATTGATTGAATGCTATCCAAATGTAATCTAATCATTTTTGTATTGCAGGAGAATGTCAGGCAGGAACAGGAACATAGAATTTTACTGTTATCACTGTGAGAAGGTGTTTGCAGACATGAAAAAAATTCAATTCCACAACAAGTATCACAAAAACTTGGCTAAAAAGGGGGTTTCTGTTGTATGTCCGGTTTGTATCACACTGCTGGCTACTGAATCAGATCTTGTTGATACATTATACATTAAATTTCTAAATTTTTTAAATATCATTTATACATTAAATCAAATATATAAATAAAACCAAACACAGCCCTAAACTCCCAGATCTCAATTCGAGCAGAGCAAAGCAAATCCAAAATCCAGGCCAATTCGAGCAAAACAAATCCAAAAGCCAGGCAAGTTTTAGTTGGTTGATTTCTCTTTACTTTTGAATACGTACATGAATTAACTTGTGTATGTTCAGCACTAGTGGTTCCTTTTAAATTATTATTTGATTGATTGAATGCTATCCAAATGTAATCTAATCATTTTTGTATTGTAGGAGCCCCTAGGTCTGTTTATATCCCTTGAGTATTTCAGCCTTCGTGGCATTGCAAAACATTAGTTGTTATAATACGAGGTCATGTCATGATATATGTGTTCTGACTGTGCAAAATTTCATATGCCACATAATAGACAGATTTCCAAGATAACTTAAACATTATAAGGAATTTTGTTGATTGGTTTCATTTGTTTTCAACATCTACTAATGCATAGTTATTGCAATTGTAGGTTATTGAGGATGTGGATGATGAAGGGGATCTTGGAAATTTCGAGCACAACCAAGATGCAGAGTACTATGGGAATGAGGAGTACTATGAGGACGATGAGTTCTATGAGGACGAGGAGTACTATGGGCCACATTATAATTCATATAATTTCTTTCACAAATCATCATAGAATCGATCATATTTCTCTTTTAATATATTTCATATGCCCCGGTTTATTTTAAGGTCGGTAATTGATAACCGTTTTAATTTTAAAATATTAACAAACTCTAAATCTTGATCATAATATATACCCTCTCAAGTGACATCCTTGAAATTTATGTACCTTAACACTCTTGTGTTCGAAGTTGAGTTGGTTTAAATTTTTTATGAAACCATAGATGATAAATTGAAGGAATTGTTCTCAGATTTTGGAACTATATCTTCATGTAAGCAGGGGCTGATAGCTGGGTCAGGTGGGGTCATCTGACCCCACTTAAATTTTTAATTTCATTTTTTTTTACCTTTGTATGTATATTGTAGTTTAGTTTAATATGCAGGTTTATGGTCAAAAGGGGAACACTTAGTCTAGGATATGTGTGAAAGAATAGAACAGAAGCCCAATTTATTAAAGCAATAACGAGCTCAAGACAAACCCTACTCCATATTTATAAATAATGGTTATTTTTAGCAAAAAAAAAATGATCCAATAAGAAGTGTTCTTATTTAAATTAGAGGCCTCCAAAATTTTATAAAATTCTTTTAAGTCATAGCATGTTTAAAATTTCCAATTTTTTTTTTGCTAAATACATATACAATTAAAAATAAAATTAGTTGTGGTTAGTTAGTTGTATCTTGTGAACTTCTCTAGCGGCGTTTCACTAACTAGAGCTTTCTTTTTAATAATATTTCATTTATCGATAAAAAGAAAAAGTTGGTAGTAAAACTCAATTATCAAATTTCGCTTAAAATTATCGAAAATGTTAAATCGGCTCGATTTCTTAAAAAAAAAACATTGCAAGATTACCATTGCAAGAAGTGTTTACCTTATTAATTTTTTAGTATTAAAAATTCTAAAACTCTAAAAAAAATTAGAAAATTAGATTTGAGCGATGTTAGAGGCGCCACCCCACCTCCCGCGTATCCTCCTTTATATATATACTAGTTGATAAAGTCGTGCTTCACGGCGACGTTATAATTTTTTAGAAAAATTTTGTCTATAAAATTACAACAATCACTCATTTCTCCCTAATAAGTCGTACTCTCGTTAAACACATTTTTCTATATTGAATACTTGTCTCATATATTAATTTTTTTATTTACATACTCATTTCTAATGAACCGTTCTCTCGTTGAAAAAACATTTATATAAATTCGCACTCCTATTTTACTTTCAATAAATTTTTTAATTATACATGCCTTACAATTCACAAATATCTATTCTATTAGAAATAGATTTTTTTTTTTATATGTATTTCTTATAAACCAAAGATATCATAAACACTTATAAATTCACAAGGTTTTGGGGCATGTTCAAACATCTTTTTCTGGTTGACAGGTGTCAAAGATATCTTTCTTACGAACCAAAAGGTGCTAGCAAATACAAGGTCTCAAATTAATTTATCCAGTCCTGCCCATATGTAAACTATCATGGATTTCATTCAGGCCCAAAAACCTTGTGAAAATAGTCAGGCAAATCTGAGGCATATGTAGTAGTAATCTTAGCCATGAATTACAGAATTAATCCTGCCTTGCAGCTCCATAAGCATCCACCTGGCCTTGGGCTTGGAGGCCCGATAAGCACCTCTTTGCAAATTAGAAAAATCACACTACACTCTGCAAGATATCGTGCAAAGAACAGAAAATATGATATGGGCTTGAGAGCCCACATAAATGTTAGTACTATTTTGTGCGTAAAGTCTTGTAATATAAGCAAGGTGGACTTCACCAACTTTTTAAATCAGTGTTTGTTTGCAGTATGTATCTTTCACAGTATTTAAAAGTTACTCAGCGGTTTATGTTTTTTACTTTGTTAGGATTGTACAAGGCTACAAGCTTCAAAAGCTTTGTTTATGGTTATGGTTACTTTGTTAGGATTGTAGAAGCTTTTAGTGAATCCAATATTTTAAGTTAAATACAATTTAATTTGATTAAATTTTAACTAAGATCCAGACATAAATATAAATTCGAATAAACCAAACACAGATATATAAGTTCGAAAAGCATGGCAATAATCAGTCAGGATAAATTCAAATCTTATATATAAATATTATTTATACATAAAATAAAATAAATAAATAAACCCAAACACAACCCTAAACTCCCAGATCTCAATTCGTGAATCCAAAATCCAGGCCAATTCGAGCAAAGAAAATCCAAAAGGCAGGCAATTTTTAGTTGGTTAATTTCTCTTTACTCTTGATACGTACATGAATTAACTTGTGTATGTTCATCACTAGTGGTTGCTTTTAAATTATTATTTGATTGATTGAATGCTATCCAAATGTAATCTAATCATTTTTGTATTGCAGAAGAATGTCAGGCAAGAACAGGAACAGAGAATTTTACTGTTATCATTGTAAGAAGGTTTTTGCAAACATGAAAAAAATTCAAATCCACAACAAGTGTCACAACAACATAGTGGTTTCGTTTATGATTTTTGTGAAATGTGGATGAGTTTAAGGCTCTGTTTGGGATTGCAGTTAAAAATTGCGGTGTTGTTGAAAAAAATGCCGTTAAAATAAGTGCTGTTGTGAAAATCAGATAACTGTTTGGTAATAATTTTTATATATGCATGTTTTGGTGTATAATACAAAAAATTAATGTTTTTGGTGAGTTTTGATGTTAAAACCACTAGCTGCTTCCCGCAAAAGCTGAAAAGCAGTTTTTTTCAAAAGGGGGTCTGCTTTATCTAAAAGCAGCTTTTCAGCCAAAAGCGCTTTTAGAAATATAATTCTTCCAAATTTTCTTTTAAAAAAAACTAATAACCTCATGGGCTTCCTCTAAACCATGGGCTAACCCACAAATCAATACTATTATATAATAGACGAAACATTAAAAGTTTGGTTGGTCGGTATGGTACGTTGTGATTTTACTTAATTGACCTTAATTAACTATACTTTGTGTTTTTACTTAATTAACCTTAATTATTTATAGAAATATATTATTAAATAATAATATTACCTATTTATAACCAATTACCTTTTTCGCCTAAAATACATTATTTTTTCTATTTTTTCTAACAAATTACCCTACTTTTTCAAATATATCACGGGCAATTACCTTTTTTAACTAAAACATGTTTGTTTTTCTATTTTTCTTTACTAAAACCCCTCCTTTTCCAAAAATATCACGGACAAACCTTTAGTTATTTATTTTTAAACATATTTTAATATTACAATTATTTTTTAAAAAGTTTACCTATTATAAAATGTCTACTTATTTTTCTTAATAAAAGCAATTATTAAAAATATTAAAATATAAATAATCAAATACCTATTTATAACCAATTATCTTTTCAGCTAAAACACATTATATATTTTTTCTAACAAAGTCCGTCATTTTCTAAATATATCACGGGAAATTGTCTTTTACATTTATTTTTTCTATTTTTCTCATTAAATCCATTCTTTTTCCAAAAATATCACATGAAACCCTTTTACTTATTTATTTTAAAATGTATTTAAATACTTTTAATTATTAAATTTTAAAACCTCATTTTCCAAAAATATTACGGGCATTTACCTTTTTAAACTAAATATATGTTACATTTTTTTATTTTTTCTTACTAAAATCCCTCATTTTCCAAAAATATAACGGGCAAACCCATACTTATTTATTTTAAAATCTGTTTTAATGTTTTTAATTAATTAAAAGTGTTTAACTATTTTAACATGCCTAATTATTTTTTGCTCAATTACATTTAATAAAATATTAAAATAATAATAATAAAATAACAATTAACAATCCGTGCATCGCACGAGTTTTAAGCTAGTATAATTAACAGGTATTATTATATAATATTTAAATCAACACAAATTTACATGACAAGTAATGTTAATATGAATAAAATTTTAAAAATTATTCTAATTAATCTAAAATAAAAATAAAATAATACACAAAATAATGGGATATTACGAGCATTCTCTGAGCTCATCATCCTCATTAGCTTGTAGCCATTTTTAACAGTCTAATGACCATTATGATTAAGGTAAGTTCAGATGAAACTCGAAAGATAAGTTATCGTTCGGACTAGAATAGTCAGATATGAAATTGTCCGTTATTTGGAGCTTTTAGTGAATCCAATATTCTAAGTTAAATACAATTTAATTTGATTAAATTTTAACTAAGATCCAGACATAAATATAAATTTGAATAAGCCAAACACAGATAACACGAGATATAAGTTCGAAAAGCCTGGCAATGACTGTCAGTCAGGATAAATTCAAATCTTATATATAAATATTATTTATACATGAAATAAAATAAATAAATAAACCCAAACACAACCCTAAACTCCCGGATCTCAATTCGTGAATCCAAAATCCAGGTCAATTCGAGCAAAGCAAATCCACAAGTCAGGCAATTTTTAGTTGGTTAATTTTTCTTTACTCTTGATACGTACATGAATTAACTTGTGTATGTTCATCACTAGTGGTTCCTTTTAAATTATTATTTGATTGATTGATTGCTATCGAAATGTAATCTAATCATTTTTGTATTGCAGGAGAATGTCAGGCGGGAACAGGAACAGAGAATTTTACGGTTATCACTGTGAGAAAGTGTTTGCAGACATGAAAAAAATTCAATTCCACAACAAGTATCACAAAAACTTGGCTAAAAAGGGGTTTCTGTTGTATGTCCAGTTTGTATCAGTTTGTATCATACTGCTGGCTACTGAATCAGATCTTGTTGATACATTATACATTAAATTTCTAAATTTTTTAAATATCATTTATACATTAAATCAAATATAAAAATAAAACCAAACACATCCCTAAACTCCCAAATCTCAATTCGAGCAGAGCAAAGCAAATCCAAAATCCAGGCCAATTCGAGCAAAGCACATCCAAAAGCCAGGCAAGTTTTAGTTGGTTGATTTCTCTTTACTCTTAAATACGTACATGAATTAACTTGTGTATGTTCAGCACTAGTGGTTCCTTTTAAATTATTATTTGATTGATTGAATGATATCCAAAAATAATCTAATCATTTTTGTATTGCAGGAGAATGTCAGGCAGGAACAGGAACAGAGAATTTTAGTGTTATCACTGTGAGAAGGTGTTTGCAGACATGAAAAAAATTCAATTCCACAACAAATATCACAAAAACATGGCTAAAAATGGGGTTTCTGTTGTATGTCCAGTTTGTATCACACTGCTGGCTACTGAATCAGATCTTGTTGATACATTATACATTAAATTTCTAAAATTTTTAAATATCATTTATAAATTAAATCAAATATATAAATAAAACCAAACACAGCCCTAAACTCCCAGATCTCAATTCGAGCAGAGCAAAGCAAATCCAAAATCGAGGCCAATTCGAGCAAAGCAAATCCAAAATCCAGGCAAGTTTTAGTTGGTTGATTTCTCTTTACTCTTGAATACGTACATGAATTAACTTGTGTATGTTCAGCACTAGTGGTTCCTTTTAAATTATTATTTGATTGATTGAATGCTATCCAAATGTAATCTAATCATTTTTGTATTGTAGGAGAATGTCAAGCAGGAACAGGAACAGAGAATTTTACTGTTATCACTGTGAGAAGGTGTTTGCAGACATGAAAAAAATTCAATTCCACAACAAGTATCACAAAAACTTGGCTAAAAAGGGGGTTTCTGTTGTATGTCCAGTTTGTATCACACTGCTGGCTACTGAAACAGATCTTGTTGATACATTATACATTAAATTTCTAAATTTTTTAAATATAATTTATACATTAAATCAAATATATAAATTAAACCAAACACAGCCCTAAAATCCCAGATCTCAATTCGAGCAGAGCAAAACAAATCCAAAATCCAGGCCAATTCGAGCAAAGCACATCCAAAAGCTAGACAAGTTTTAGTTGGTTGATTTCTCTTTACTCTTGAATACGTACATGAATTAACTTGTGTATATTCAGCACTAGTGGTTCCTTTTAAATTATTATTTGATTGATTGAATGCTATCCAAATGTAATCTAATCATTTTTGTATTGCAGGAGAATGTCAGGCAGGAACAGGAACAGAGAATTTTACTATTATCACTGTGAGAAGGTGTTTGCAGACATGAAAAAAATTCAATTCCACAACAAGTATCACAAAAACTTGGTTAAAAAAGGGGGTTTCTGTTGGATGTCCAGTTTGTATCACACTACTGGCTACTGAATCAGATCTTGTTGATACATTATACATTAAATTTCTAAATTTTTTAAATATCATTAATACATTAAATCAAATATATAAATAAAACCAAACACAGCGCTAAACTCCCAGATCTCAATTCGAGCAGAGCAAAGCAAAACCAAAATCCAGGCCAATTCGAGCAAAGCACATCCAAAATCCAGGCAAGTTTTAGTTGGTTGATTTCTCTTTACTCTTGAATACGTACATGAATTAACTTGTGTATGTTCAGCACTAGTGGTTCCTTTTAAATTATTATTTGATTGATTGAATGTTATCCAAATGTAATCTAATCATTTTTGTATTGCAGGAGAATGTCAGGCTGGAACAGGAACAGAGAATTTTAGTGTTATCACTGTGAGAAGGTGTTTGCAGACATGAAATAAATTCAATTCCACAACAAGTATCACAAAAACTTGGCTAAAAAGGGGGGTTTCTGTTGTATGTCCAGTTTGTATCACACTACTGGCTACTGAATCAGATCTTGTTGATACATTATACATTAAATTTCTAAATTTTTTAAATATCATTTATACATTAAATTAAATATATAAATAAAACCAAACACATCCCTAAACTCCCATATCTCAATTCGAGCAGAGCAAAGCAAATCCAAAATCCAGGCCAATTCGAGCAAAGCACATCCAAAAGCCAGGCAAGTTTTAGTTGGTTGATTTCTCTTTACTCTTGAATACGTACATGAATTAACTTGTGTATGTTCAGCACTAGTGGTTCCTTTTAAATTATTATTTGATTGATTGAATGCTATCCAAATGTAATCTAATCATTTTTGTATTGCAGGACAATGTCAGGCAGGAACAGGAACATAGAATTTTAGTGTTATCACTGTGAGAAGGTGTTTGCAGACATGAAAAAAATTCAATTCCACAACAAGTATCACAAAAACATGGTTAAAAAGGGGGGTTTCTGTTGTATGTCCAGTTTGTATCACACTACTGGCTACTGAATCAGATCTTGTTGATACATTATACATTAAATTTCTAAATTTTTTAAATATCATTTATACATTAAATCAAATATATAAATAAAACCAAACACAACCCTAAACTCCCAGATCTCAATTCGAGCAGAGCAAAGCAAAACCAAAATCGAGGCCAATTCGAGCAAAGCACATCCAAAATCCAGGCAAGTTTTAGTTGGTTGATTTCTCTTTACTCTTGAATACGTACATGAATTAACTTGTGTATGTTCAGCACTAGTGGTTCTTTTTAAATTATTATTTGATTGATTGAATGCTATCCAAATGTAATCTAATCATTTTTGTATTGCAGAAGAATGTCAGGCAGGAACAGGAACAGAGAATTTTACTGTTATCACTGTGAGAAGGTGTTTGCAGACATGAAAAAAATTCAATTCCACAACAAGTATCACAAAAACTTGGTTAAAAAGGGGGTTTCTGTTGTATGTCCAGTTTGTATCACACTGCTGGCTACTGAATCAGATCTTGTTGATACATTATACATTAAATTTCTAAATTTTTTAAATATAATTTATACATTAAATCAAATATATAAATTAAACCAAACACAGCCCTAAACTCCCAGATCTCAATTCGAGCAGAGCAAAACAAATCCAAAATCCAGGCCAATTCGAGCAAAGCACATTCAAAAGCCAGACAAGTTTTAGTTGGTTGATTTCTCTTTACTCTTTAATACGTACATGAATTAACTTGTGTATGTTCAGCACTAGTGGTTCCTTTTAAATTATTATTTGATTGATTGAATGCTATCAAAATGTAATATAATCATTTTTGTATTGCAGGAGAATGTCAGGCAGGAACAGGAACAGAGAATTTTACTGTTATCACTGTGAGAAGGTGTTTGCAGACATGAAAAAAATTCAATTCCACAACAAGTATCACAAAAACTTGGTTAAAAAAGGGGGTTTCTGTTGGATGTCCAGTTTGTATCACACTACTGGCTACTGAATCAGATCTTGTTGATACATTATACATGAAATTTCTAAATTTTTTAAATATCATTAATACATTAAATCAAATATATAAATAAAACCAAACACAGCGCTAAACTCCCAGATCTCAATTCGAGAATAGCAAAGCAAAACCAAAATCTAGGCCAATTCGAGCAAAGCACATCCAAAATCTAGGCAAGTTTTAGTTGGTTGATTTCTCTTTACTCTTGAATACGTACATGAATTAACTTGTGTATGTTCAGCACTAGTGGTTCTTTTTAAATTATTATTTGATTGATTGAATGCTATCCAAATGTAATCTAATCATTTTTGTATTGCAGGAGAATGTCAGGCAGGAACAGGAACAGAGAATTTTATTGTTATCACTGTGAGAAGGTGTTTGCAGACATGAAAAAAATTCAATTCCACAACAAGTATCACAAAAACTTGGCTAAAAAGGGGGTTTCTGTTGTATGTCCAGTTTGTATCACACTGCTGGCTACTGAATCAGATCTTGTTGATACATTATACATTAAATTTCTAAATTTTTTAAATATAATTTATACATTAAATCAAATATATAAATTAAACCAAACACAGCCCTAAACTCCCAGATCTCAATTCGAGCAGAGCAAAACAAATCCAAAATCCAGGCCAATTCGAGCAAAACACATCCAAAAGCCAGACAAGTTTTAGTTGGTTGATTTCTCTTTACTCTTGAATACGTACATGAATTAACTTGTGTATGTTCAGCACTAGTGGTTCCTTTTAAATTATTATTTGATTGATTGAATGCTATCAAAATGTAATCTAATCATTTTTGTATTGCAGGAGAATGTCAGGCAGGAACAGGAACAGAGAATTTTACTGTTATCACTGTGAGAAGGTGTTTGCAGACATGAAAAAAATTCAATTCCACAACAAGTATCACAAAAACTTGGTTAAAAAAGGGGGTTTCTGTTGGATGTCCAGTTTGTATCACACTACTGGCTACTGAATCAGATCATGTTGATACATTAGTCATTAAATTTCTAATTTTTTTAAATATCATTTATACATTAAATTAAATATATAAATAAAACCAAACACATCCCTAAACTCCCATATCTCAATTCGAGGAGAGCACAGCAAATCCAAAATCCAGGCCAATTCGAGCAAAGCACATCCAAAAGCCAGGCAAGTTTTAGTTGGTTGATTTAATTCTCTTTACTCTTGAATACGTACATGAATTAACTTGTGTATGTTCAGCACTAGTGGTTCCTTTTAAATTATTATTTGATTGATTGAATGCTATCCAAATGTAATCTAATCATTTTTGTATTGCAGGAGAATGTCAGGCAGGAACAGGAACAGAGAATTTTAGTGTTATCACTGTGAGAAGGTGTTTGCAGACATGAAAAAAATTCAATTCCACAACAAGTATCACAAAAACTTCGCTAAAAAAGGGGTTTATGTTGTATGTCCAGTTTGTATCACACTGCTGGCTACTGAATCAGATCTTGTTGATACATTATACATTAAATTTCTAAAATTTTTAAATATCATTTATACATTAAATCAAATATATAAATAAAACAAAACACAGCCCTAAACTCCCAGATCTCAATTCGAGCAGAGCAAAGCAAATCCAAAATCGAGGCCAATTCGAGCAAATCAAATCCAAAAGTCAGGCAAGTTTTAGTTGGTTGATTTCTCTTTACTCTTGAATACGTACATGAATTAACTTGTGTATGTTCAGCACTAGTGGTTCCTTTTAAATTATTATTTGATTGATTGAATGCTATCCAAATGTAATCTAATCATTTTTGTATTGCAGGAGAATGTCAGGCAGGAACAGGAACGGAGAATTTTACTGTTATCACTGTGAGAAGGTGTTTGCGGACATGAAAAAGATTCAATTCCACAACAAGTATCACAAAAACTTGGCTAAAAAGGGGGTTTCTGTTGTATGTCAAGTTTGTATCACACTACTGGCTACTGAATCAGATCTTGTTCATACATTATACATTAAATTTCTAAATTTTTTAAATATAATTTATACATTAAATCAAATATATAAATAAAACCAAACACATCCCTAAACTCCCAGATCTCAATTCGAGCAGAGCTAATCAAATCCAAAATCCAGGGCAATTCGAGCAAAGCACATCCAAAAGCCAGGCATGTTTTAGTTGGTTGATTTCTCTTTACTCTTGAATACGTACATGAATTAACTTGTGTATGTTCAGTACTAGTGGTTCCTTTTAAATTATTATTTGATTGATTGAATGCTATCAAAATGTAATCTAATCATTTTTGTATTGTAGGAGAATGTCAGGCAGGAACAGGAACAGAGAATTTTACAGTTATCACTGTGAGAAGGTGTTTGCAGACATGAAAAAAAATTCAATTCCACAACAAGTATCACAAAAACTTGGCTAAAAAGGGGGGTTTCTGTTGTATGTCCAGTTTGTATCACACTGCTGGCTACTGAATCAGATCTTGTTGATACATTATACATTAAATTTCTAAATTTTTTAAATATCATTTATACATTAAATCAAATATATAAATAAAAGCAAACACAGCTCTAAACTCCCAGATCTCAATTCGAGCAGAGCAAAGCAAATCCAAAATCCAGGCCAATTCGAGCAAAGCAAATCCAAAAGCCAGGCAAGTTTTAGTTGGTTGATTTCTCTTTACTCTTGAATACGTACATGAATTAACTTGTGTATGTTCAGCACTAGGGGTTCCTTTAAATTATTATTTGATTTATTGATTGCTATCCAAATGTAATCTAATCATTTTTGTATTACATGAGAATGTCAGGCAGGAACAGGAACAGAGAATTTTACTGTTATCACTGTGAGAAGGTGTTTGCAGACTTGAAAAAAATTCAATTCCACAACAAGTATCACAAAAACTTGGCTAAAAAGGGGGTTTCTGTTGTATGTCCAATTTGTATCACACTGCTGGGTACTGAATCAGATCATGTTGATACATTAGTCATTAAATTTCTAATTTTTTTAAATATCATTTATACATTAAATCAAATATATAAATAAAACCAAACACAGCCCTAAACTCCCAGATCTCAATTCGAGCAGAGCAAAGCAAATCCAAAATCCAGGCCAATTCGAGCAAAGCACATCCAAAAGCTAGGCAAGTTTTAGTTGGTTGATTTCTCTTTACTCTTGAATACGTACATCAATTAACTTGTGTATGTTCAGCACTAGTGGTTCCTTTTAAATTATTATTTGATTGATTGAATGCTATCCAAATGTAATCTAATCATTTTTGTATTGCAGGAGAATGTCAGGCAAGAACATGAACAGAGAATTTTACTGTTATCACTGTGAGAAGGTGTTTGCAGACATGAAATAAAATTCAATTCCACAACAAGTATCACAAAAACTTGGTTAAAAAGGGGGGTTTCTGTTGTATGTCCAGTTTGTATCACACTACTGGCTACTGAATCAGATCTTGTTGATACATTATACATTAAATTTCTAAATTTTTTAAATATCATTTATACATTAAATCAAATATATAAATAAAACCAAACACAGCCCTAAACTCCCAGATCTCAATTCGAGCAGAGCAAAGCAAAACCAAAATCGAGGCCAATTCGAGCAAATCACATCCAAAATCCAGGTAAGTTTTAGTTGGTTGATTTCTCTTTACTCTTGAATACGTACATGAATTAACTTGTGTATGTTCAGCACTAGTGGTACCTTTTAAATTATTATTTGATTGATTGAATGCTATCAAAATGTAATCTAATCATTTTTGTATTGCAGGAGAATGTCAGGCAGGAACAGGAACAGAGAATTTTACTGTTATCACTGTGAGAAGGTGTTTGCAGACATGAAAAAAATTCAATTCCACAACAAGTATCACAAAAACTTGGTTAAAAAAGGGGGTTTCTGTTGGATGTCCAGTTTGTATCACACTACTGGCTACTGAATCAGATCTTGTTGATACATTATACATTAAATTTCTAAATTTTTTAAATATCATTAATACGTTAAATCAAATATATAAATAAAACCAAACACAACGCTAAACTCCCAGATCTCAATTCGAGAATAGCAAAGCAAAACCAAAATCGAGGCCAATTCGAGCAAAGCACATCCAAAATCCAGGCAAGTTTTAGTTGGTTGATTTCTCTTTACTCTTGAATACGTACATGAATTAACTTATGTATGTTCAGCACAAGTGGTTCTTTTTAAATTATTATTTGATTGATTGAATGCTATCCAAATGTAATCTAATCATTTTTGTATTGCAGGAGAATGTCAGGCAGGAACAGGAACAGAGAATTTTACTGTTATCACTGTGAGAAGGTGTTTGCAGACATGAAAAAAATTCAATTCCACAACAAGTATCACAAAAACTTGGCTAAAAAGGGGGTTTCTGTTGTATGTCCAGTTTGTATCACACTGCTGGCTACTGAATCAGATCTTGTTGATACATTATACATTAAATTTCTAAATTTTTTAAATATCATTTATACATTAAATCAAATATATAAATTAAACCAAACACAGCCCTAAACTCCCAGATCTCAATTCGAGCAGAGCAAAACAAATCCAAAATCCAGGCCAATTCGAGCAAAGCACATCCAAAATCCAGGCAAGTTTTAGTTGGTTGATTTCTCTTTACTCTTGAATACGTACATGAATTAACTTGTGTATGTTCAGCACTAGTGGTTCCTTTTAAATTATTATTTGATTGATTGAATGCTATCCAAATGTAATCTAATCATTTTTGTATTGCAGGAGAATGTCAGGCAGGAACAGGAAAAGAGAATTTTACTGTTATCACTGTGAGAAGGTGTTTGCAGACTTGAAAAAAATTCAATTCCACAACAAGTATCACAAAAACTTGGCTAAAAAGGGGGTTTCTGTTGTATGTCCAATTTGTATCACACTGCTGGGTACTGAATCAGATCATGTTGATACATTAGTCATTAAATTTCTAATTTTTTTAAATATCATTTATACATTAAATCAAATATATAAATAAAACCAAACACAGCCCTAAACTCCCAGATCTCAATTCGAGCAGAGCAAAGCAAATCCAAAATCCAGGCCAATTCGAGCAAAGCACATCCAAAAGCCAGGCAAGTTTTAGTTGGTTGATTTCTCTTTACTCTTGAATACGTACATAAATTAACTTGTGTATGTTCAGCACTAGTGGTTCCTTTTAAATTATTATTTGATTGATTGAATGCTATCCAAATGTAATCTAATCATTTTTGTATTGCAGGAGAATGTCAGGCAAGAACAGGAACAGAGAATTTTACTGTTATAACTGTGAGAAGGTGTTTGCAGACATGAAATAAAATTCAATTCCACAACAAGTATCACAAAAACTTGGCTAAAAAGGGGGTTTCTGTTGTATGTCCAGTTTGTATCACACTGCTGGCTACTGAATCAGATCTTGTTGATACATTATACATTAAATTTCTAAATTTTTTAAATATCATTTATACATTAAATCAAATATATAAATTAAACCAAACACAGCCCTAAACTCCCAGATCTCAATTCGAGCAGAGCAAAACAAATCCAAAATCCAGGCCAATTCGAGCAAAGCACATCCAAAATCCAGGCAAGTTTTAGTTGGTTGATTTCTCTTTACTCTTGAATACGTACATGAATTAACTTGTGTATGTTCAGCAATAGTGGTTCCTTTTAAATTATTATTTGATTGATTGAATGCTATCCAAATGTAATCTAATCATTTTTGTATTGCAGGAGAATGTCAGGCAGGAACAGGAAAAGAGAATTTTACTGTTATCACTGTGAGAAGGTGTTTGCAGACTTGAAAAAAATTCAATTCCACAACAAGTATCACAAAAACTTGGCTAAAAAGGGGGTTTCTGTTGTATGTCCAATTTGTATCACACTGCTGGGTACTGAATCAGATCATGTTGATACATTAGTCATTAAATTTCTAATTTTTTAAAATATCATTTATACATTAAATCAAATATATAAATAAAACCAAACACAGCCCTAAACTCCAAGATCTCAATTCGAGCAGAGCAAAGCAAATCCAAAATCCAGGCCAATTCGAGCAAAGCACATCCAAAAGCCAGGCAAGTTTTAGTTGGTTGATTTCTCTTTACTCTTGAATACGTACATAAATTAACTTGTGTATGTTCAGCACTAGTGGTTCCTTTTAAATTATTATTTGATTGATTGAATGCTATCCAAATGTAATCTAATCATTTTTGTATTGCAGGAGAATGTCAGGCAAGAACAGGAACAGAGAATTTTACTGTTATAACTGTGAGAAGGTGTTTGCAGACATGAAATAAAATTCAATTCCACAACAAGTATCACAAAAACTTTGTTAAAAAGGGGGGTTTCTGTTGTATGTCCAGTTTGTATCACACTACTGGCTACTGAATCAGATCTTGTTGATACATTATACATTAAATTTCTAAATTTTTTAAATATCATTTATACATTAAATCAAATATATAAATAAAACCAAACACAACCCTAAACTCCCAGATCTCAATTCGAGCAGAGCAAAGCAAAACCAAAATCGAGGCCAATTCGAGCAAAGCACATCCAAAATCCAGGCAAGTTTTAGTTGATTGATTTCTCTTTACTCTTGAATACGTACATGAATTAACTTGTGTATGTTCAGCACTAGTGGTTCCTTTTAAATTATTATTTGATTGATTGAATGCTATCCAAATGTAATCTAATCATTTTTGTATTGCAGGAGAATGTCAGGCAGGAACAGGAACAGAGAATTTTACTGTTATCACTGTGAGAAGGTGTTTGCAGACATGAAAAAAATTCAATTCCACAACAAGTATCACAAAAACTTGGCTAAAAAAGGGGTTTCTGTTGTATGTCCAGTTTGTATCACACTGCTGGCTACTGAATCAGATCTTGTTGATACATTATACATTAAATTTCTAAATTTTTTAAATATAATTTATACATTAAATCAAATATATAAATTAAACCAAACACAGCCCTAAACTCCCAGATCTCAATTCGAGCAGAGCAAAACAAATCCAAAATCCAGGCCAATTCGAGCAAAGCACATCCAAAATCCAGGCAAGTTTTAGTTGGTTGATTTCTCTTTACTCTTGAATACGTACATGAATTAACTTGTGTATGTTCAGCACTAGTGGTTCCTTTTAAATTATTATTTGATTGATTGAATGCTATCCAAATGTAATCTAATCATTTTTGTATTGCAGGAGAATGTCAGGCAGGAACAGGAAAAGAGAATTTTACTGTTATCACTGTGAGAAGGTGTTTGCAGACTTGAAAAAAATTCAATTCCACAACAAGTATCACAAAAACTTGGCTAAAAAGGGGGTTTCTGTTGTATGTCCAATTTGTATCACACTGCTGGGTACTGAATCAGATCATGTTGATACATTAGTCATTAAATTTCTAATTTTTTTAAATATCATTTATACATTAAATCAAATATATAAATAAAACCAAACACAGCCCTAAACTCCCAGATCTCAATTCGAGCAGAGCAAAGCAAATCCAAAATCCAGGCCAATTCGAGCAAAGCACATCCAAAATCCAGGCAAGTTTTAGTTGGTTGATTTCTCTTTACTCTTGAATACGTACATAAATTAACTTGTGTATGTTCAGCACTAGTGGTTCCTTTTAAATTATTATTTGATTGATTGAATGCTATCCAAATGTAATCTAATCATTTTTGTATTGCAGGAGAATGTCAGGCAAGAACAGGAACAGAGAATTTTACTGTTATAACTGTGAGAAGGTGTTTGCAGACATGAAATAAAATTCAATTCCACAACAAGTATCACAAAAACTTGGTTAAAAAGGGGGGTTTCTGTTGTATGTCCAGTTTGTATCACACTACTGGCTACTGAATCAGATCTTGTTGATACATTATACATTAAATTTCTAAATTTTTTAAATATCATTTATACATTAAATCAAATATATAAATAAAACCAAACACAACCCAAAACTCCCAGATCTCAATTCGAGCAGAGCAAAGCAAAACCAAAATCGAGGCCAATTCGAGCAAAGCACATCCAAAATCCAGGCAAGTTTTAGTTGGTTGATTTCTCTTTACTCTTGAATACGTACATGAATTAACTTGTGTATGTTCAGCACTAGTGGTTCCTTTTAAATTATTATTTGATTGATTGAATGCTATCCAAATGTAATCTAATCATTTTTGTATTGCAGGAGAATGTCAGGCAGGAACAGGAACAGAGAATTTTAGTGTTATCACTGTGAGAAGGTGTTTGCAGACATGAAAAAAATTCAATTCCACAACAAGTATCACAAAAACTTGGTTAAAAAAGGGGGTTTCTGTTGGATGTCCAGTTTGTATCACACTACTGGCTACTGAATCAGATCTTGTTGATACATTATACCTTAAATTTCTAAATTTTTTAAATATCATTTATACATTAAATCAAATATATAAATAAAACCAAACACATCCCTAAACTCCCAGATCTCAATTCGAGCAGAGCAAAGCAAATCCAAAATCCAGGCCATTTCGAGCAAAGCAAATCCAAAAGCCAGGCAAGTTTTAGTTGGTTGATTTCTCTTTACTCTTGAATACGTACATGAATTAACTTGTGTATGTTCAGCACTAGTGGTTCCTTTTAAATTATTATTTCATTGATTGAATGCTATCAAAATCTAATCTAATCATTTTTGTATTGCAGGAGAATGTCAGGCAGGAACAGGAACATAGAATTTTAGTGTTATCACTGTGAGAAGGTGTTTGCAGACATGAACAAAATTCAATTCCACAACAAGTATCACAAAAACTTGGCTAAAAAGGGGGTTTCTGTTGTATGTCCAGTTTGTATCACACTGCTGGCTACTGAATCAGATCTTGTTGATACATTATACATTAAATTTCTAATTTTTTTAAATATCATTTATACATTAAATCAAATATATAAATAAAACCAAACACAGCCCTAAACTCCCAGATCTCAATTCGAGCAGAGCAAAGCAAATCCAAAATCCAGGCCAATTCGAGCAAAGCAAATCCAAAAGCCAGGCAAGTTTTAGTTGGTTGATTTCTCTTTACTCTTGAATACGTACATGAATTAACTTGTGTATGTTCAGCACTAGTGGTTCCTTTTAAATTATTATTTGATTTATTGATTGCTATCCAAATGTAATCTAATCATTTTTGTATTGCATGAGAATGTCAGGCAGGAACAGGAACAGAGAATTTTAGTGTTATCACTGTGAGAAGGTGTTTGCAGACTTGAAAAAAATTCAATTCCACAACAAGTATCACAAAAACTTGGCTAAAAAGGGGGTTTCTGTTGTATGTCCAGTTTGTATCACACTGATGGCTACTGAATCAGATCATGTTGATACATTAGTCATTAAATTTCTAATTTTTTTAAATATCATTTATACATTAAATTAAATATATAAATAAAACCAAACACATCCCTAAACTCCCATATCTCAATTCGAGCAGAGCAAAGCAAATCCAAAATCCAGGCCAATTCGAGCAAAGCACATCCAAAAGCCAGGCAAGTTTTAGTTGGTTGATTTAATTCTCTTTACTCTTGAATACGTAGATGAATTAACTTGTGTATGTTCAGCACTAGTGGTTCCTTTTAAATTATTATTTGATTGATTGAATGCTATCCAAATGTAATCTAATCATTTTTGTATTGCAGGAGAATGTCAGGCAGGAACAGGAACAGAGAATTTTAGTGTTATCACTGTGACAAGGTGTTTGCAGACATGAAAAAAATTCAATTCCACAACAAGTATCACAAAAACTTCGCTAAAAAAGGGGTTTATGTTGTATGTCCAGTTTGTATCACACTGCTGGCTACTGAATCAGATCTTGTTGATACATTATACATTAAATTTCTAAAATTTTTAAATATAATTTATACATTAAATCAAATATATAAATAAAACAAAACACAACCCTAAACTCCCAGATCTCAATTCGAGCAGAGCAAAGCAAATCCAAAATCGAGGCCAATTCGAGCAAAGCAAATCCAAAAGCCAGGCAAGTTTTAGTTGGTTGATTTCTGTTAGAAATGAATACTACTAGAAACTAGACAGAGGGGGGGGGTGAATGGATAGTTTGATATATTTTTCGATTCTTGAAAACTAAGTAACTGACTGTATATGATTATGATATGTAATATGCAGAAAGTAAATAACACACACAATCACTTTAATCTACTTTTGTTATTCCCAAATGACCTAACAGAATTGTAGAAGGGGGGGGGGGGTTGAATACAATTCTTGATATTTTCTTAAACTTAAAACAATGATAAAATAAAACTGAACTGAATAAACAAAAACACAAGATATCAATAATTCAGTTGGATTGTTTGATGATCCAACTGAAGTGTTTTTATTGCGGAAATAATCTGTGATACAAAAGTACACAGCTGCTCAGTTACAGAGTTGTAGAGAAGAATGCTCTCAAAGATAGCTAATACAAACTATTTGTTTTTCTTCTCTTACTTTCTTTCTAACTGCTACACTTGGTTATATATTCCCAAGTTTACAATACTATTTTTGGCTACTCTAAAGTACACTAAAGATAACCGCCAATAGTTTGCTTTTCATCCCTTTGTCCAGTGGTCCTTGGAGATCCTTGCTTTTGTCTTCATGCTTATTATGATCACTCCCAAGAGCCCAATTGGAAACTGGGATGTTTCCTTATTCCCCATGTCCATTTTAATGGTTTCCAATGCAAAGTACACTTCCACATCACCTTTAGATCTGTTCAGTAAACTGTCACTATCACTTTGTCAACTATTCAGAAAAGCAATAATGATTCATTGATAGCAGGGAGATGTGTTTCGTTGATAGCTTTATTCTCCATTTCGTTGATGAGTAAACTTCATTTCGTTGATGAGTAAACTTCATTCCGTTGATGGTGTATCCTTGTTCCGTTGATAGAGTAATCTTCATACCGTTGACATGTCTTCACTTAGGCAAAATTACAAGGCATGATATACTTACAATTAACCAACCTATTTTGCCTATCTAGTACTTAGTCAACATGACTTAGGAAACCTATCTAATACATACATCAAATGCATATCAAACTGTGAAGTATTGTACAGTGCAATTGCTACAACACTCATTCCGTTGATGAGCTTCCTGTCAACGAAACACTGCAAAGCATGCCATTTCGTTGACAGTTACAAAATAACTTAATACAAAATCTACTAAGTGTTTTTACAATTATCATCAAGAATCAACATATTCCTAACAATCTCCCCCAATTTATGACTGATAGAATAACAGCCATAAATCAAGAGCCTTGATGATAACAAAAACACTCAGACATATTACCCATGATTAAAAGTAAAAATTGCATTGAGCTTCATAAAGTTTTAGACATAAACAAGACTTACAAGACTAATGCCCAAATGTGCTCCTCTAGACTGAGCAAACGATTCATCTTGGTCTTCTTTGAGGCATAGTCTTCTTCCCTCTCCTAGAGTTGTTCTCCTCAATCTGGACCTGTAGCCTTCTGTAAAAGATCTTCTCTTCTTCATCTTGATCACCAAGCTTGGATTGCATGAACCTTAGAGTTTGATTAGATGCCTTATCCAGCTGGTCTTCCATCCCGAAGAACCTTCTGCAGTTGTCCTTGTCCTTAAATTCCATCATCCAGTAAGGTTGAAGATGGATCTTCTTTCCTGTTGAGGGCACTCTTAGCATCCTGGGAAGAGCCTCAGGCTTGTTCCAGCTAGCCTTTATTTGACATATCTTGGAGACCACCTCAGACTTGGCTGTTTTGGTGAAGCCAAAGTCTTTCTTCAAGCATCTAAACACTGTGAGTAGTGTTTGGTAGTCTTCTCCTAAAATTCTGTAGAGAGGCCATATTTGTTCTCTACCACCCTTGTATGTGAAAACCAATCTTTCAGGTAACTTTTGAGAAGCTGCAATGCCCCTTACTTCCACCAGGTTGTCTAAATCAAGATGTAAGCTGGATTCTTCCCTGATGTCAGCAATGTACATGCAGTCCTCTGGATTTGTAGGGGGTTTCTGAGATTGTGGCTTCCTCACAAATACTGGCTTTGCCTTGACAGCCCTTTTCTTTGTCTTCATTGGTTGATCCTTTTCAAATAGGAACTTTGGAAAATAGGCTTCATCAAATTCAATAGGCTCCTCCTTTGGCATGATTGGTTGATCATGAAAGTTGACAGGGTGTGCAGGGTCACAGGCCAACTTTCCTCCAATAGGTAGGTCAATAGGAATTTGATGTGCACTTGTTGTGGAAGGGGCTTGAGCAGTGTCCAGAGAGTCCTCTTTTTCAAAGTTCAGATTCCTCTTAGCTCTAGCCTTTGGTTGCCTTACACTTTTCCTTGCTGGTTCAGCTTCATTAGCTCCATCCTTGGCTTTTTCTTCCTGAAAGGTCTCTTCATCTTCAAGTGCTTGAGCAACTGCCAATGCTTGCATTGCTGCCCTTTCAGATTCTTCAGCCTTGGCCTTTGCAAAATTTGGGTGACCAACCCAAATGCAGATTTCCTTGCTGTCCCTGTAGATGATGGCCCTTTGATTCCTTATGCTTGGATGATTGCTTTCCTTGCTCTCAATGATCAGCTTCCCTAGGACTTTGAACTCATCTGGCTTTGGAGCAGGATAAAATATCCTTTCAATGTTCTTGCCTTTGGGTTTGGCAGGTGATATTGGAGACATCCCTCTTGCATCCACATTCTTAAAGCATGAAGATTGACCCTTCTCATTTCTTGAATCTTGAAAGATTCCATGCTGAAGGGGCTCTATAGCATAAGAGCTCTTGAACTGTGGCTCCATTTGTACAATCACCATTGCATTTGTTGATGGCTGATCTGTCTTTGAAGATTCAGTAATGTTCTTGAACCTTGCTTCTATGTTGGACCAGTGATCTTTGATTTGTTCTGCAAGTTTCATCCTCATAGAAGCTTCCTGGATCAGGTCAATACTATCCTTCTTCTTCTTCCCAAACTCCCCCATTGCTAGTGGCTCCTGTGGCAGTGAAATGGCTGGGACCAACACCTTTGTGATTTGAATGTTTAGCTCCTTAGATTTCTCCCCCTTTTTGTTAGCATCAAGAGAGATGACTGGGAGTCCTTGAGCTGCCACTAGCTGAGTGAGTAGCTGAGTTTGCTTCTCCTGTTCCTTCTGCATTTGAGAAAGTGTAGCTTCCACCTTGTCCACTCTTGTAGAGAGAGTTTTCAAGGATGTAGCCACCTCAGGTTCCTTAGAGAAAAACCTGGTCATCTTGGACACAGTGAGAAGAGGGAGCTTTTCATCGATCATCCTGTAGTTAGCATCCCTGAGATTGCTAATGGAGTCCTTGATTTCTGTAGCCTCAATCCTTGTCTGCATCATTTGTAGCCTTTGAATTTCCAGAGAATCCATGATGGCCTTGTAGAATTTCTTGTCCCTTGCATTTGCAGACTCATGAGCTAGATAGGCCTCATTGTACTGCCTTGAGATAGCAGCATCTAGAGTGACTCTTCCATGCATACCCTGAGAAAGCTAGCCTGGTGTAGGAGGCACCACAGAAGTCCCAGTCTGTGAAGTGGTGGCCACCTGTAGATTATCACCATAGCTGTCCTCATCATCAGAAAACTCAAAGTCTCCACTTGCTGCAGCTCCTGGAGGTAGATTGGTCAAGGCATCCTTTGCTCTTTGCATTGATGCAGTAGTATGAATTAAGTTGAGTGACCTTTCTGCCTCCACATTGCCCTGTTGAGCCATAACTTGATAGGCTGGCACAGGATGAGTAAAGGTCTCAGGATCCAGGGAAATACTATCCAGAGTTTGTTGATAAAGCTCTTGGAAAGTAAGTTCCCTTTCTCCCTCACTGACCTCCATTAACTCATTAGCAATGGCTGCTTCCACCCTTATTGCTCCTGTAGTCCCTTCTCTCTCTCCACTCTTTTCTTGCATCATGGGCTCCCCATGGCTCACACCTCTCACACCCTCACCTTCACCTACTAAGGTGGTACTCTCAAACTCTCCTTTTGCCTGGCTGGAAGAAATAGCCAGCCTCTCACTCTCATTCTCTCCTTTTGCCTGGCTGCAAGCCAGCCTCTCAATTTCACTCCCTCTCAAACCTAAAAGTGTCTCAACTACCACCAGGTCATCTACACTAGTTGTGGAAACAACTGGATTTTCAATAAGGGGTGTAGATTGACCTATCAACGGAATGGTAGTTTGAACTGTCAACGGTATGGATACCATTGATGGAGAAACACTTGTCAACGAAAGAAGCTGTTTCGTTGATGAAGTCAATAAAGCACTTTGAGAAAGTGAAATTACAGTAGAATCTGTGGTGATTGATTTTAGAGATTGGTCCACAGATCCTCTTGCAACTTCAGAAAAAATTGGTTGATGGCCCAACAAATCACTTAACAAGTGATGGCCACCAGCTTCAGAGTGGGGCTTCTCCAAGATTAAAGTTGGAGAATCAGGAAAAGATGTATGGATCATGTCCACATCTAAAGATTGAGTTGGTGAATTGGATGGAGATAAATCAAGATTAATGTTTAGAGAGTGGGACTGTAACCCCAGAGAAATAATAGGGGTTACATCAACCTGAATTTGAGAAACTGGAAGTGTTGCTTCCAGTGTGTGTGCACCCTGTGAACCCTTGGTCTTTTGCTTCACTCTCCTTTGGTATTGGGAAAATGTAGACTGTGGGCTTGAAGTGTCCCTTACCCTTTTGGACTGTGCTCTAGGTGGAGAGCTTGTTTCAATAATCACATCCTTTTGGGAGGATGCAATTAGACTTGTGTTTAAATCCATTTTACTCATTGTGCCTTGTTGGGAAGACACAATGGGGCTAGGCTGGGAAACACTTACCTCACCTTCCTTATTCTTGGGGTTTCTTTGATTTTCACCCCTCCCCTCACCTCTCACAACTCCAGACTCACTCCCCTTAGGTTGTGCGGTAGTTTTTACAACAGGTGCCTTTTGAGAAGCACCTGAGGTTGGCTTGGAGGATTTCTTTGATTTTGATTTAGTTGCTGGGGCAGGAGCCTGTTGGGTCACAGCTACAGACTCCATAGCAACAAGGTTGGAGGAGACAATAGAAGTAACAACTATACTAATAGGGATAGTAGTAGTTACCTCAATGATTGGCAGATACACCACTGGAACATCACCATTGTAGTTCAGCCTCAGTATGTCTGTCAATACTCTCTTTTCTTGTACAAAGCACTCAAACCTGGCATTAGGGTTAGAGATAACTAATGGTGCTGGACTAACATGATTAGCCAGCATCATCAGAAACCTTGCATAATAGATATTTTTCTTCCTATTTGCCCTATCACCCAACTTAGCACCAATTTCATAAATAAGTTGGGTGCTAAAGTTGTAATATCTATCATTTAGAAGCATGGTTAGGAGAATTAACATAGAATTAGTTAATGCATCAAAATTACTAATCTTTCCAGAAAAGACCTTAATGAATGCATCAGCTAAATAACTGTATTCCCTAACCAAACCTCTCCTAATTATTCTACCCAGATTATCAGTAGGCAAAGAGTAGTTTATAGAATTTAGCATGGTAGTTATTTCAGTGTTAGTAGGCAAAGCATCACAGTTATTATCAGGAATATGTAAACATGCTTGCAAAACATCAGAATTAACTATGTACTCATTACCTTGAAGAGTGAATTGCAGTGTGCCGTTTGTTCCACTATACTCACATGAGGTCCAAATCTCCTCGATTACTTCATTGTAGAGTGGTGTAGAGTGAAACATCGCATAGCTCAACTTACAGTTCCTCATGAAATCCATCATTTTGAAAAAGATGCTGTTCGGACTCTCCTTAACGACAAATGGAATGGAATTGTTCTTCTCATAGATGAACCCACCAGCAGACATAAGCTTGACTATGGGTGCCATTGTTGAGTGAGGAAAAGCTTCGAGCTGTATTGCTTGTTAGAGAGAAGAAGCTAGAAAAACTTTTGGAATTTTTGAGAACAGGTAGAAAAGAAATAAAGAAATTAAAATTTCTTAAATACTTCCCCAAAAGTTCTCAGAAATTAAGTCCAATAATTAATCTAAATTACCTGATTGGCTTAAAAAGTAACCGTTAGAATTAAATATTACCATGATTTATGCTTACAGGGGTGTATGTATAGATCGTGATAAAGAACGTGAAATTTCAACGGTTCAGATTAAAAAACGCTACATCAACGAATCAGGATTGGGCGGTTAAAGTCCAGTCTTATTTCGTTGATAAAGCTGCGTTTCGTTGATATAAAAGAGCTATCAACGAAACACCCAGAAAAATGCTAAGACTGTCAACGAAATGGTGCATTTCGTTGACATAGTAATTTTGACTTAGACAAAATTTCACCTTTTCCTGAGAAAATCAATTCACAGAAAAATTATGGCAAGTTCCTGGCTGCATTATGACTTGCAAATATCTCAAAAATAATTAACAGAAATTTAGCATACCGAGCTCACTTACTAATCTTGAGAATGTTGATTCATCAAGTGGCTTGGTAAAGATGTCTGCAAGTTGTTGTTCACTTGGAACAAAATGTAACTCCACAGTACCATTCATAACATGTTCTCTAATGAAATGGTACTTGATGTCAATGTGCTTGGTTCTTGAATGCTGCACTGGATTCTCAGTAATGGCAATGGCACTAGTGTTGTCACAGAAAATAGGAATTTTCTCAACTCTTAATCCATAATCAAGTAATTGATTTTTCATCCATAAAATCTGTGCACAACAACTTCCAGCTGCAATATACTCAGCCTCAGCTGTGGAGGTGGAAACTGAGTTTTGTTTCTTGCTGAACCATGACACAAGCTTGTTTCCTAAGAATTGACAGGTGCCTGTTGTGCTTTTCCTGTCAATTTTACATCCTGCATAATCTGCATCTGAATAACCAATTAGTTCAAAACCAGATTCTCTAGGATACCAAATGCCAAGGTTTGGTGTTCCCTTGAGATATCTGAAAATCCTTTTAATAGCAACTAAATGGGATTCCCTAGGATCAGCCTGAAATCTAGCACATAGACATGTAGCAAACATAATATCAGGTCTACTAGCTGTTAAATACAAAAGTGAGCCTACCATGCCTCTGTAACTTGAAATGTCCACAGATTTTTCCTTAGTATTCAATTCAAGTTTGGTGGCAGTGGGCATGGGAGTTTTGGCAGGAGAGCATTCCATTAAGTTAAATTTCTTTAATAAATCATGAATATATTTTGTTTGACTAATGAAAATGCCTTCATTAACTTGCTTCACTTGAAGACCAAGAAAGTAAGTTAATTCTCCCATCATGCTCATTTCATATTTACTTTGCATAAGCTTGGCAAACTTTTGACAAAGTTTCACATCTGTAGACCCAAAGATTATGTCATCTACATAAATTTGAACAAGTATAGTAGAGCCATTCACAATCCTGTGAAAAAGAGTTTTATCTATAGTACCTCTAGTGAAATGATTCTCAAGAAGAAACTGTGAGAGTGTGTCATACCAGGCTCTAGGTGCTTGTTTCAAACCATAGAGTGCTTTGAGGAGGAAGTATACATATTCTGGAAAATCATCATTTTCAAAACCAGGAGGTTGACTTACATAGACCTCCTCTTCCAATTCCCCATTCAGAAAAGCACTTTTCACATCCATTTGATAGACTTTGAAATTGGCATGGGCTGCATAGGCTAGGAAAATCCTTATTGCTTCTAGTCTTGCAACAGGAGCAAATGTTTCATCAAAATCAATTCCTTCTTCCTGTGAGTAGCCTTTTGCAACTAGTCTTGCTTTGTTCCTTGTGACTATGCCATTTTCATCCATCTTGTTTCTGAACACCCATTTTGTGCCTATTATACTCCTGTCCTTAGGCTTGGGCACCAGCTTCCAAACATTGTTCCTTTCAAATTGGTTTAGCTCTTCTTGCATAGCCAAAACCCAATCTGGATCTAGAAGTGCATCCTCAACTTTCTTTGGCTCATCTTGAGACAGAAAGCTGCTATATAGACATTCTTCTTGAGTTGCTCTTCTAGTTTGGACTTTTGAAGAAACATCACCTATAATAAGTTCAAAGGGATGATCTTTAGTCCATTTTCTTGAGGGAGGTAGATTTGCTCTTGACGAGGTAGCTTCATGATCATGATTGCCTTGATTGGATTTTTGTCCTTGAGAAACTCCCCCTGAGTTTGTTGTCCCTAAATGATCACTTCTTGAGACATTTCTATGACCTTCAACGGTATGACTGTTTTGGCTGTCAACGAAACACTCATTTTGACTGTCAACGAAACCACCATCTTGACTGTCAACGAAATGACCATTTGGTCTACTAGCAACTATTCTTTTCAATCTTAATGCAGCAATTTCATCTTCACTGCTGCTCTCATCTGTGCTAGATACAACAACTTTAGGCTGTTTCTCAGTAGTCTTAACATGATTCATTCGATCTCCTTCCTCATTCTCAAAAGAGAGACTTTCATGGAAACCTTCATCACAGAGACCTTGAATTTTGAGATCATCAAAAACAACATGTACAGATTCCATAACAATGTTGGTTCTGAGATTATAGACTCTGTAAGCTTTCCCTACTGCATATCCCACAAATATTGCTTCATCTGCCTTTGCTTCAAATTTCCCCAAATGCTCAGCTTGATTTCTCATAACAAAGCACTTGCATCCAAAGACATGAAGAAAATCCAATAGTGGCTTCTTTCTTTTGAGTAGTTGATAAGGGGTCATTCCCTTGGCCTGATTAATCAAAGAAATATTCTGAGTGAAGCAAGCTGTGTTAACTGCCTCAGCCCAAAAATAAGTTGGTAACTTTGATTCATCTAGCATTGTCCTGGCAGCTTCAATAAGTGTTCTGTTTTTCCTTTCAACTACACCATTTTGTTGTGGTGTCCTTGCTGCTGAAAACTCATGCATAATACCATTTTCTTCACAGAACATCTTCATGCTTGAATTCTTGAATTCTGTCCCATTGTCACTCCTGATCCTTCTTACTTTCAAGTCAGGATGATTGTTTACCATCTTGATGTGATTGATAATGATTTCACTTGCCTCATCTTTAGAATGTAAAAAGAAGGTCCAAGTAAATCTAGAAAAATCATCAACAATCACAAGACAATATTTCTTCTTTGAAATAGACATGACATTTACAGGGCCAAACAGATCCATATGAAGTAACTCAAGCTGATGGACAATTGATGACTCTGTCTTGCTTTTGAATGATGCCTTCTTTTGTTTCCCTTTTTGACAGGCATCACACAAACCATCCTTGGAGAACTCCACCTGTGGAATTCCTCTAGCAAGATCCTTCCTTACCAAATCATTCATAACCTTGAAATTCAGATGAGATAATTTCTTGTGCCATAGCCAACTTTCATCCTTGCTTGCTTTGCTGAAAAGACAAGTGATGGTGTCTGGACTTGTGCTACTAAAGTCAGCAATGTACACATTCCCTCTTCTGAATCCAGTCATTACCACATTGTTGTTTCCTCCTTTAGAAACAACACAGGCTTCTTTAGAAAAAGTAACTAAAAATCCTTTGTCACAAAGTTGACTGATACTAAGCAAATTGTGCTTGAGACCATCCACCAATGCAACCTCATCTATGATGACATTCTCTTTTGAAATCAAGCCATATCCCTTTGTGTAGCCTTTGCTGTCATCTCCAAAAGCAATACAAGGGCCAGCTCTTTCCTGAAACTCTGTGAGCAGGGTAGAATCACCAGTCATGTGTCTTGAACAACCACTATCCAAGTACCAAAGATTCTTTTTGTCTCCCTGCACACAATAGAACCAAATCAAGTCGATTTTGGTACCCAAGTTTCCTTGGGTCCTGTTTTGTTAGCCTTTGCTTTTCTTTTTACATCATTTTTCACCTTGGGCTCAGATTGATTTAAATCAACTTTTACTCTTGGTGTTGATTTCTGATTGTTGCTCACATTTTCATTTACAGCATGCATATTTGAAGGAACACACATATTATTCATATTCCATGGCATTTGTGGCATACTAAACATATTCATGTATGGATTAGGCACAAATGATATGTTAGCATATGGATTCTGAAATTGTGCACATGGAGCAAACATGTTAGGCATAACAAGCATTGTAGGCATAAGATTATTCATTGCAGGCTTGGGAATTTTCACATTAGCAGTTTTCTTAACAGATTTGCAGTTAGTAGATAGATGACTAACACTTCCACAATTGACACAAGTCTTTCTAGGAGCATATTTATCAGGTGTGTAATTGTTGTGTTTGTTAATTCCTACTTTGCCATTCCTGTTATTCCTTTTATTTCCCTTAGCCTCAATTTGAACATTCTCTATTTTATCTTTCAATTGCTTGTTGGACAAGTGACCTACATTAGCTCTCTCAACAGGCTTCTCAACTTTCTTTGATTTACTAGACTCACCTTGAACAAAGTTCTTGGTGACAGGACCATACTTATTATTAAGTCTAGTGAGTTCATCTTTTCTTTTCTCTGTCAACGAAACACCCTGATCGGTTGATGGTTCATGTGTCAACGGAACATCGCATTCCGTTGACATATCAACCTTCAACAAATGATCATTGTTGTTTGTTGACTCTGTTTCTGAATCTAAGGCTTCACAAGCATACCCTAGTTTCTCTTTGTTCTTTTTCCATGATTGTTCACAGAAAGATTCCATACCTTGAACATTAATGATGTTGGTAGCAACATTCCTGGCATCTTTCCATTTAGCAATCACACTCTGTTCTATTTCTAGTTGTGTCTTAAGAATTTCTTCCCTTTGTAACACGTTCTCAAGTTCCTTCTTAGCATCCCTACTAACACATCTCATTTTCTCAAATTCAATGAGCTGTGCTTCTAATATTGCATTCCTATCACTTAAGAGCAAATTAGTCTCTTTAATTCTTGAATTCTCTTTGGTAAGTGATTTAAGAGTAACACGCAAATTATATAATACAGTAGACATTTCATTTACTGCACTATCGCATTCCTCTTTAGAAAGCTCAGAAAGATTAGTAATTGTTACCTGGTTGCTTGAGGAACTTGCTTCCTGCTCATGATTGTCAGCCATAAGAGCCAAGTTGACATACTCAACATCATCATCAGAATCTTCACCATTACCAGCCCAATCATACTCCTGAGACATGAAAGCCTTTTCCTTTTGCTTGAGAAGTTCAAAGTATTTCTTTTTATAATCAACAGGCTCAAATTTCCTGTTGCTCTTCTCAATCTTGGGCTTTCTGCAGTCTCCAGCAAAGTGACCAAGCATTCCACAATTGAAACATTTAGATTTAGACTTTTCAATCCAGTTTGTTTTGCTAGGTTGAAAGTCTCTTCTTGGTGGCCTTGCTTCTGAGTTTCTTTTGAACTTGAACTTAGAGAATTTTCTTGACAGAAAAGCAATGTGTTCATCAATCTCATCTAAGTCATCCAAGTTGGCTGGTTCTGATTCTTCTTCTTCTGTCATCTTGTCTTTACCCTTGCTAACATCACTCATACAACTAGATCGACTAGTTGTGGCCTTTGCAGCTTCTTCAGTGTCATCTTCCAGTTGGTTCACAGATGCAATCAATGCAATTGATCCACCCTTCTTCTGTACCTTTTCAATTTCCTCATCTTGCTCCATTTCCAGCTCATAAGTCTTCAATGTTCCATACAGCCTTTCAAGAGTGTAATCTTTGTACTCTTGAGTGTTTCTTAGAGAAACAGTCATAGGCTTCCATTCTTTTGGAAGAGCTCTTAGAAATTTAAGGTTTGAGTCCTTAGTTTGGTAGATTCTCCCATACAACTTTAATCCATTCAGAAGCTTTTGAAACCTACTAAACGTGTCATTTAGGGTTTCACCAGCTTTAAAGTGAAAGTGCTCATATTGTTGTATAAGGAGTTGCATTTTGTTCTCCCTTACTTGCTCAGTTCCTTCACATAGTGTTCTGACAGTGTCCCATACTTCTTTGGAGGTTGTACAGTTTATGACATTATCAAACATCTCTTGCTCCAAACCATTAAACAGAATGTTCATGGTTCTCTTATCTTTATGGATTTCTGCAAGATCTTCAATAGTCCATTCTGAGACAAGTTTTGGAATTTCTACGTCAGGAGCATCATCTGGCACTCCAATTCTAGATGCAAACTTCATGGGAACGTGTGGACCTTTCTCAATGCAGTCTACATATCTCTCATCCATAGACATGAGATGTAAATGCATCTTTACTTTCCAGTGAAAGTAATTGTCCTTATCAAGAACTGGTATCTTCACACCTGCATCCTTCTTCACCATGGTTTCTGTTTTGGTCTTGATCTTTAAACTTCTTGTATGTTAGAAGCTTGCTCTGATACCAATTGTTATTCCCAAATGACCTAACAGAATTGTAGAAGGGGGGGGGGGGTTGAATACAATTCTTGATATTTTCTTAAACTTAAAACAATGATAAAATAAAACTGAACTGAATAAACAAAAACACAAGATATCAATAATTCAGTTGGATTGTTTGATGATCCAACTGAAGTGTTTTTATTGCGGAAATAATCTGTGATACAAAAGTACACAGCTGCTCAGTTACAGAGTTGTAGAGAAGAATGCTCTCAAAGATAGCTAATACAAACTATTTGTTTTTCTTCTCTTACTTTCTTTCTAACTGCTACACTTGGTTATATATTCCCAAGTTTACAATACTATTTTTGGCTACTCTAAAGTACACTAAAGATAACCGCCAATAGTTTGCTTTTCATCCCTTTGTCCAGTGGTCCTTGGAGATCCTTGCTTTTGTCTTCATGCTTATTATGATCACTCCCAAGAGCCCAATTGGAAACTGGGATGTTTCCTTATTCCCCATGTCCATTTTAATGGTTTCCAATGCAAAGTACACTTCCACATCACCTTTAGATCTGTTCAGTAAACTGTCACTATCACTTTGTCAACTATTCAGAAAAGCAATAATGATTCGTTGATAGCAGGGAGATGTGTTTCGTTGATAGCTTTATTCTCCATTTCGTTGATGAGTAAACTTCATTTCGTTGATGAGTAAACTTCATTCCGTTGATGGTGTATCCTTGTTCCGTTGATAGAGTAATCTTCATACCGTTGACATGTCTTCACTTAGGCAAAATTACAAGGCATGATATACTTACAATTAACCAACCTATTTTGCCTATCTAGTACTTAGTCAACATGACTTAGGAAACCTATCTAATACATACATCAAATGCATATCAAACTGTGAAGTATTGTACAGTGCAATTGCTACAACACTCATTCCGTTGATGAGCTTCCTGTCAACGAAACACTGCAAATCATGCCATTTCGTTGACAGTTACAAAATAACTTAATACAAAATCTACTAAGTGTTTTTACAATTATCATCAAGAATCAACATATTCCTAACAACTTTGTATAAGCAAATTAAATACTACAGCTTTCCAAGAAATTCACAATAGAATTTCTGGCTTCTAAACAAGAACAGTTTGAACTTGCTTGCTTACAGAGAAAAGAGCTTAGCAAATAACTATGTGTATCTCTCTTGCAGCTAACAATAGGATGTGCATGATATATATAAGCCCTATACAAACTAGTGCACACACCTATTTTTACACAGTTACCCCTTGCTGAAAGTCCAACTTGTCCTGCCATAAGACGTTAACTGTGTCAGGAAGGACCACCTGCTTTTCGGAGTCTTTCCCGTTTCTGTAGCTGCTTGTCTCTTATCTTTCTCTCCAAGTTTAGCTGTAGATTTGCCATCTGTTCTTTGGACCACCTTGCCAGAACAAATGCTTCAGTATTTGTCTCTTTTGATTCTTGATTTTGTACCTTGATTTGTCTTGTTGTAAACGGCTAAGTGTTGATATCGTGAACTCCACTTCATTCCTGACTTCGCGATCTCACTTGTGAGGACTTCGCGATATGGCCTTTGACGACTTTGCGACATAGGTCATTTGAAGACTATGCGACATAGGTCATTTGAAGACTATGCGACATAGGTCATTTGAAGACTATGCGACATAGGTCATTTGAGGACTTCACGATCTAGGCTTCTTTGACTTTGCTGACTTCAACACTTCACGACATGTGTCTTGAGGACTTCTCGACATAGTACAAAATGGACTATGCGATATAGTACTTCACGACATGGATATTGGTGACTTCACGACATAGCTTTCTTCTGACTTTGCTATATAATGCCTTAGACAAATTTCTGCAACTTATTTCTTCATAGCCTTATTTATCTCTATCCTGCTGCATGAACACTTCTGAACTTCTACCAGGACAATTATTCAATGGCCTATATACAATCTAGATGCGAGAAACTTTACTAAGCTCATTATAACTTTGAGCATACATGATCAAGCTAATGTTCATGAGAACAAGACAAGTACATTTAGAGACCTATACTATATCCCAGTGATAGAACTCACTAGGTCATGTAATGTGACATAGTCACATAGTGTAGGCTTGTTAATAGTGGTATTCAGACATGTCTTGAGCCTAACAATTTCTCTTTACTCTTGAATACGTACATGAATTAACTTGTGTATGTTTAGCACTAGTGGTTCCTTTTAAATTATTATTTGATTGATTGAATGCTATCCAAATGTAATCTAATCATTTTTGTATTGCAGGAGAATGTCAGGCAGGAACAGGAACGGAGAATTTTACTGTTATCACTGTGAGAAGGTGTTTGCGGACATGAAAAAGATTCAATTCCACAACAAGTATCACAAAAACTTGGCTAAAAAGGGGGTTTCTGTTGTATGTCAAGTTTGTATCACACTGCTGGCTACTGAATCAGATCTTGTTGATACATTATACATTAAATTTCTAAATTTTTTAAATATAATTTATACATTAAATCAAATATATAAATAAAACCAAACACAACCCTAAACTCCCAGATCTCAATTCGAGCAGAGCAAATCAAATCCAAAATCCAGGCCAATTCGAGCAAAGCACATCCAAAAGCCAGGCAAGTTTTAGTTGGTTGATTTCTCTTTACTCTTGAATACGTACATGAATTAACTTGTGTATGTTCAGTACTAGTGGTTCCTTTTAAATTATTATTTGATTGATTGAATGCTATCAAAATGTAATCTAATCATTTTTGTATTGTAGGAGAATGTGAGGCAGGAACAGGAACAGAGAATTTTACTGTTATCACTGTGAGAAGGTGTTTGCAGACATGAAAAAAATTCAATTCCACAACAAGTATCACAAAAACTTGGCTAAAAAGGGGGGTTTCTGTTGTATGTCCAGTTTGTATCACACTGCTGGCTACTGAATCAGATCTTGTTGATACATTATACATTAAATTTCTAAATTTTTTAAATATCATTTATACATTAAATCAAATATATAAATAAAACCAAACACAGCTCTAAACTCCCAGATCTCAATTCGAGCAAAGCAAAGCAAATCCAAAATCCAGGCCAATTCGAGCAAAGCAAATCCAAAAGCCAGGCAAGTTTTAGTTGGTTGATTTCTCTTTACTCTTGAATACGTACATGAATTAACTTGTGTATGTTCAGCACTAGTGGGTCATTTTAAATTATTATTTGATTTATTGATTGCTATCCAAATGTAATCTAATCATTTTTGTATTGCATGAGAATGTCAGGCAGGAACAGGAACAGAGAATTTTAGTGTTATCACTGTGAGAAGGTGTTTGCAGACTTGAAAAAAATTCAATTCCACAACAAGTATCACAAAAACTTGGCTAAAAAGGGGGTTTCTGTTGTATGTCCAGTTTGTATCACACTGCTGGCTACTGAATCAGATCATGTTGATACATTAGTCATTAAATTTCTAATTTTTTTAAATATCATTTATACATTAAATTAAATATATGAATAAAACCAAACACATCCCTAAACTCCCATATCTCAATTCGAGCAGAGCAAAGCAAATCCAAAATCCAGGCCAATTCGAGCAAAGCACATCCAAAAGCCAGGCAAGTTTTAGTTGGTTGATTTAATTCTCCTTACTCTTGAATACGTACATGAATTAACTTGTGTATGTTCAGCACTAGTGGTTCCTTTTAAATTATTATTTGATTGATTGAATGCTATCCAAATGTAATCTAATCATTTTTGTATTGCAGGAGAATGTCAGGCAGGAACAGGAACAGAGAATTTTAGTGTTATCACTGTGAGAAGGTGTTTGCAGACATGAAAAAAATTCAATTCCACAAAAAGTATCACAAAAACTTCGCTAAAAAAGGGGTTTATGTTGTATGTCCAGTTTGTATCACACTGCTGGCTACTGAATCTGATCTTGTTGATACATTATACATTAAATTTTTAAAATTTTTAAATATCATTTATACATTAAATCAAATATATAAATAAAACAAAACACAGCCCTAAACTCCCAGATCTCAATTCGAGCAGAGCAAAGCAAATCCAAAATCGAGGCCAATTCGAGCAAAGCAAATCCAAAAGCCAGGCAAGTTTTAGTTGGTTGATTTCTCTTTACTCTTGAATACGTACATGAATTAACTTGTGTATGTTCAGCACTAGTGGTTCCTTTTAAATTATTATTTGATTGATTGAATGCTATCCAAATGTAATCTAATCATTTTTGTATTGCATGAGAATGTCAGGCAGGAACAGGAACGGAGAATTTTACTGTTATCACTGTGAGAAGGTGTTTGCGGAAATGAAAAATATTCAATTCCACAACAAGTATCACAAAAACTTGGCTAAAAAGGGGGTTTTTGTTGTATGTCAAGTTTGTATCACACTGCTGGCTACTGAATCAGATCTTGTTGATACATTATACATTAAATTTCTAATTTTTTTAAATATAATTTATACATTAAATCAAATATATAAATAAAACCAAACACAGCCCTAAACTCCCAGATCTCAATTCGAGCAGAGCAAATCAAATCCAAAATCCAGGCCAATTCGAGCAAAGCACATCCAAAAGCCAGGCATGTTTTAGTTGGTTGATTTCTCTTTACTCTTGAATACGTACATGAATTAACTTGTGTATGTTCAGTACTAGTGGTTCCTTTTAAATTATTATTTGATTGATTGAATGCTATCAAAATGTAATCTAATCATTTTTGTATTGTAGGAGAATGTCAGGCAGGAACAGGAACAGAGAATTTTACTGTTATCACTGTGAGAAGGTGTTTGCAGACATGAAAAAAATTCAATTCCACAACAAGTGTCACAAAAACTTGGCTAAAAAGGGGGGTTTCTATTGTATGTCCAGTTTGTATCACACTGCTGGCTACTGAATCAGATCTTGTTGATACATTATACATTAAATTTCTAAATTTTTTAAATATCATTTATACATTAAATCAAATATATAAATAAAACCAAACACAGCTCTAAACTCCCAGATCTCAATTCGAGCAGAGCAAAGCAAATCCAAAATCCAGGCCAATTCGAGCAAAGCAAATCCAAAAGCCAGGCAAGTTTTAGTTGGTTGATTTCTCTTTACTCTTGAATACATACATGAATTAAATTGTGTATGTTCAGCACTAGTGGTTCCTTTAAATTATTATTTGATTTATTGATTGCTATCCAAATGTAATCTAATCATTTTTGTATTGCATGAGAATGTCAGGCAGGAACAGGAACAGAGAATTTTACTGTTATCACTGTGAGAAGGTGTTTGCAGACTTGAAAAAAATTCAATTCCAAAACAAGTATCACAAAAACTTTGCTAAAAAGGGGGTTTCTGTTGTATGTCCAGTTTGTATCACACTGCTGGGTACTGAATCAGATCATGTTGATACATTAGTCATTAAATTTCTAATTTTTTTAAATATCATTTATACATTAAATCAAATATATAAATAAAACCAAACACAGCCCTAAACTCCCAGATCTCAATTCGAGCAGAGCAAAGCAAAACCAAAATCCAGGCCAATTCGAGCAAAGCACATCCAAAAGCCAGGCAAGTTTTAGTTGGTTGATTTCTCTTTACTCTTGAATACGTACATGAATTAACTTGTGTATGTTCAGCACTAGTGGTTCCTTTTAAATTATTATTTGATTGATTGAATGCTATCCAAATGTAATCTAATCATTTTTGTATTGCAGGAGAATGTCAGGCAAGAACAGGAACAGAGAATTTTACTGTTATCACTGTGAGAAGGTGTTTGCAGACATGAAATAAAATTTAATTCCACAACAAGTATCACAAAAAGTTGGTTAAAAAGGGGGGTTTCTGTTGTATGTCCAGTTTGTATCACACTACTGGCTACTGAATCAGATCTTGTTGATACATTATACATTAAATTTCTAAATTTTTTAAATATCATTTATACATTAAATCAAATATATAAATAAAACCAAACACAGCCCTAAACTCTCAGATCTCAATTCGAGCAGAGCAAAGCAAAACCAAAATCGAGGCCAATTCGAGCAAAGCACATCCAAAATCCAGGCAAGTTTTAGTTGGTTGATTTCTCTTTACTCTTGAATACGTACATGAATTAACTTGTGTATGTTCAGCACTAGTGGTTCCTTTTAAATTATTATTTGATTGATTGAATGCTATCCAAATGTAATCTAATCATTTTTGTATTGCAGGAGAATGTCAGGCAGGAACAGGAACAGAGACTTTTAGTGTTATCACTGTGAGAAGGTGTTTGCAGACATGAAAAAAATTCAATTCCACAACAAGTATCACAAAAACTTGGCTAAAAAGGGGGGTTTCTGTTGTATGTCCAGTTTGTATCACACTACTGGCTACTGAATCAGATCTTATTGATACATTATACCTTAAATTTCTAAATTTTTTAAATATCATTTATACATTAAATCAAATATATAAATAAAACCAAACACATCCCTAAACTCCCAGATCTCAATTCGAGCAGAGCAAAGCAAATCCAAAATCCAGGCCAATTCGAGCAAAGCACATCCAAAAGCCAGGCAAGTTTTAGTTGGTTGATTTCTCTTTACTCTTGAATACGTACATGAATTAACTTGTGTATGTTCAGCACTAGTGGTTCCTTTTAAATTATTATTTGATTGATTGAATGCTATCCAAATGTAATCTAATCATTTATGTATTGCAGGAGAATGTCAGGCAGGAACAGGAACAGAGAATTTTACTGTTATCATTGTGAGAAGGTGTTTGCAGACATGAAAAAAATTCAATTCCACGACAAGTATCACAAAAACTTGGCTAAAAAGGGGGTTTCTGTTGTATGTCCAGTTTGTATCACACTGCTGGCTACTGAATCAGATCTTGTTGATACATTATACATTAAATTTCTAATTTTTTTAAATATCATTTATACATTAAATCAAATATATAAATAAAACCAAACACAGGCCTAAACTCCCAGATCTCAATTCGAGCAGAGCAAAGCAAATCCAAAATCCAGGCCAATTCGAGCAAAGCACATCCAAAAGCCAGGCACGTTTTAGTTGGTTGATTTCTGTTTACTCTTGAATACGTACATGAATTAACTTGTGTATGTTCAGCACTAGTGGTTCCTTTTAAATTATTATTGGATTGATTGAATGCTATCCAAATGTAATCTAATCATTTTTGTATTGCAGGAGAATGTCAGGCAAGAACATGAACAGAGAATTTTACTGTTATCACTGTGAGAAGGTGTTTGCAGACATGAAATAAAATTCAATTCCACAACAAGTATCACAAAAACTTGGTTAAAAAGGGGGGTTTCTGTTGTATGTCCAGTTTGTATCACACTACTGGCTACTAAATCAGATCTTGTTGATACATTATACATTAAATTTCTAAATTTTTTAAATATCATTTTGATAAGTGGGTATTTTATTCACTTAAAACGTTTCCGTATGGCTTAAAACGATTGTTTGTACTCGAGTTGTGGTATTTTTGATCTCTTTTAAGGGTATTGTGCAGGAATATCTATCACAGGTGTAATGGGAATGAAGCGGAGCAATCGGAATGCAATTTGGAGCTAAAACGAAGAAAATGGAAAAATTCGTCTTCCTGGACAGAAGGCACGGCGCGGCAGCGCCCTGTTTGAGCTTGCCTATGGCGCGGCAGCGCCGCATGAAAACGGAACAGTAAATCTATGGCGCGGCAGCGCCGCTCTCCTATGTAACTGTGGCGCGGCAGCGCCAGACATTCTGACGAAATTTCCTGTTTTGAACCCGATTTGCTGATTTTTCGAGTTGAAGTCAAATTACAATTCCGTACGACTTATTTGCACCTGGAGGCCTATATAAAGAGAAGAAAACCCTAGAGAACAGGAGTTACACATACCACATATTATCTACGGAGTTTTAAAGCACGAAGAAGCAAGGAAGAAGATAGTTTTCAATTTATTCTTGTATTCTTTCTAGCTTGTGGATGCTTGGTTTGGGTGTATTCTTTAGAACCTTTGATAATTATTCCAATATTGATTCGTTTTCTTCAATAATGTTTACATTAGAACCCATGGTGACGATTAGTTTGATTATGAACTAACTCGTTGTCATGGGGTTTTAGCGGATTTATTCATGAAGTTTATTTGTTGAATTTTCTCGATGCATATAGTGTGATTGATGCGATATCCTATCATGGTTGTTTTAATTCATTATAGGAGAGTAGCTAACTCCTGTAATTGTGTGTTAATTCTTATTGAAGCGAAAGTGGATTTAAGAGTTTAGAACTTGCCATGCTAGCATAGGTTTATGCGTGAGAATATCATTCGTAATTAGTGTCGTAACTCTAACCGTTTTATGACGACTATGTGATCAATTGAATGCTTGTACTTCAACAATTATGTTTTCAATCTTTATAGACATATAGGGACTAAGCATAATTGGGAGACTAAGTGATTTCTATCTTTATTGTGGATATTATTTAGGATGGTATTTGTGCAACGAAAGTTGGCTTATATCAGTTTTGTGTGTTCGATCAGGTATTAATAAATCACATGAAAAGGCTAGAGAATTGGAAACTATAGATGGATTGTTTAATGAAGTTAAAATTCCATGTTTTATTTGCATAAGTAATTCAATATAACCCTTTGTTCAAATAGTTGATAATTAGTTATAAATTTTAGAAAAATTTTAGTGATAAACAAAATCCAATTTGTTATTTGTTTTAGCATCGAATAATAATCATACATCGGTGAGTGAATTAACTAGACAATACAACGAGTCCCTGTAGGAACGAACCTTACTTGCTATCTGTATTACTTGAGATCACGTGCACTTGCGTGTTGAGTTTGGTCGTAACAAGTTTTTGGCGCCGCTGCCGGGGATTTCGGTTTTATTTGTTTAGTTTCAGTATTTACCATCAGTGGTCATTAAAGTTCGGTGACTAGGACGTTTTTCACCAATTTTCTTGTTGGTGAATTTCAGGTACTTATTGAGAGTGTATGCGTACACGAGCTCGAGCACGTAGAGAAGAATTAGCAAGAAGAGAAGAACTAGCACGAAGGCAACTTGACTTTGAGAACATCAGTGTAGAAAACAATCGTGAATCAAAAAAAGATATGGCAGATCAAGCACAACCAGCGAAGGCTTTGAGTGAATTCTCTCAGCCAAAAGTGGAGGACATTCATACCAGCATTGTTCGTCCAGCTATTGGGGCAAATAATTTCGAGCTTAAGCCAAACATCATTCAGATGATTCAGAATACGGTTCAGTTTGGGGGTAGTCCTGCTGAAGATCCCAATGCTCATATTAGGGACTTTCTTGAGATCTGTGATACCTTCAAATTCAACGGAGTTACAGATGACGCAATCAGATTGAGGCTATTTCCCTTCTCTCTTAGGGATAAAGCCAAGAGTTGGTTACATTCTATGCCATCAGGTTCTATTAAAACATGGGCAGAATGTGCTTAAAAGTTCTTGACGAAGTATTTCTCCATGGCGAAGACAGCAGCTTATAGGAATTCTATTTCTCAGTTTGCTCAGCAACCCCAGGAATCTTTGGGGGAAGCTTGGGAAAGGTACAAGGAGATATTGGCACGTTGTCCTCATCATGGGATGCCGGATTGGATGGTAATCAGCAATTTCTATAACGGATTGGGAGCTCAGTCAAGGCCTATGCTTGATGCAGCTTCTGGAGGAGCACTGTGGGCAAAAAGCTATGAGGATGCCTATAATCTTATCGAGATGATGGCGGCCAATGAGTTTCAGAATCCTACTCAACGCTTGCCACCTGTTAAAGTGGCTGGAGTTCTTGACTTGGATGCAGCTACTGCTATTGCTGCTCAACTCAAAGCGTTGACAATGAAGGTAGATTCCCTTTCTAATCTTGGGACTAACCAGGTTGCTATGGTGTGTGAATTGTGTGCAGGGGCTCATGACACGAATCTGTGTGCTATCTCAGCTGAATCAGCACAGTTTGTTAGTAACTTTCAGAGAACTCAGCAACCAGCACCTAATGTGTATCATCCCAACAATCGGAATCATCCTAATTTCAATTGGAGCAACAATCAGGGTGGTGTTCAGCAACCAAAAAATCAGCAGTTCAATGCAAGGCCATATAATCAGAACTATCAACCACCACCTTATGCTCCAAGGCAACCATTCATTCCACCGGGATTTCAACCATCTCAAGGGAATTCATTGAATCAGTCTGAGAAGTCTGAATTGGAAGAGCTTCGAATGATGTACAAGAGTCAGGCGGTGTCGTTGAAAACTTTAGAGAATCAGATTGGGCAACTAGCCAATGCATTGTTGAACCGTCAACCAGGAACGCTTCCAAGTGACACAGAGATGAATCCAGGCAAGAAAGATCACAAGGAACAGGTCCAGGCAGTAACCTTACGATCGGGGAAGATTCTACAAGGTCAGAACGAAGAAAATTCAGCCGAGGAAAAAAATGAATTTTCTGATCAGAATGTGCGGCGCGGCAGCTCCGCTCCCCAGTATAAAAACGGCGCGGCAGCGCCGGCCCTTCTGGAAGAAAAAGATAATTTTGACGCTGGGGTCGATTCTGTTCCTGATTTGGTACCTAATGCTACTCTCTCGACTCATGTAACTGGGAAGAGTGATAATTCTCAGAAAGTGGTAGAAGAAAAGGTGTTTCCACCTCCTCCATTCCCAAAACGAGTTCAAAGGCAAAAGTTTGACAAGCAGTTTGCTAAGTTCTTGGATGTCTTCAAGAAGCTTCAGATTAACATACCATTTGCAGAGGCTCTTGAGCAAATGCCGAGCTATGCGAAGTTTATGAAGGGCATTCTTTCGAAGAAATTAAAACTTGAGGAGCTAGAGACAGTTGCATTGACGGAAGAATGTAGTGCCATCTTGCAACAAAAGTTGCCACCTAAGTTGAAGGACCCTGGAAGCTTTACCATACCATGTACTATTGGAGATCTCTCATTCAGCAAATGCTTGTGTGATTTGGGTGCAAGTATTAATCTCATGCCCTTATCAGTTTTCATGCAACTTGGTCTTCCAGAACCAAAGCCAACTACTATGACTCTGCAACTTGCGGACCGTTCAATTACTTATCCTCGAGGAATAGTTGAGGATGTTTTGGTGAAGGTCGACAAGCTTATCTTTCCAGCCGACTTTGTTATTCTTGACTTTGAGGAAGACAAGAAGATCCCTATCATCTTGGGACGACCATTCTTGGCTACAGGTCGGACTCTTATTGATGTCCAAAAGGGAGAACTCACTATGAGGGTGCACGATCAAAATGTCACCTTTAATGTTTTCAATGCAATGAAGCTTCCAACTGACGAGGAAGTGTGTTTTAAAATTGATATGGTGGACAAGGTGGTTAACTCCGCAACTCAACACTTGATCAAAACTGATGTGTTGGAAAGAGTTCTTGCTAATGACTTGGAGATTGAGAACGAAGAGGATGAAGAACACTTGCAATATCTTAATGCATCTCCATGGAAGAAGTTTGAGATTCAGTTAGAATCTTTGGGGTTGTCAGAGCTGAAGAAGTCTCATGTTAGACTTAAGCCATCTATCGAGGAAGCACCTACATTGGAACTTAAGCCATTGCCTGAACATCTAAGGTATGCCTATCTTGGTGATTCTTCTACCTTACCTGTTATTATATCATCTAAGCTTTCAGGCATGGAAGAGGAAAAGCTATTGGGAATTTTAAGGGATTTCAAATCAGCCATTGGGTGGACTATAGCAGACATCAAGGGTATTAGTCCTTCTTACTGCATGCACAAAATTCCTTTGGAAGAGGGAGCTAAACCTACAGTTGATAATCAAAGGAGACTGAATCCTGTTATGAAGGAAGTTGTGAAGAAGGAAATTCTTAAATGGCTTGATACAGGCATTATCTATCCGATCTCTGATAGTTCTTGGGTGAGTCCAGTGCAATGCGTGCCTAAGAAGGGAGGCATGACAGTGGTTACTAATGAAAAGAACGAGCTCATTCCTACGCGAACAGTTACTGGTGGAAGGAACCCTCGTTCTTCATTTTCATCCGATTCTGGGGGAGGCAATGGTGGACCTCAGTTTATTTCTAATGAGGCGCATGAGGCATACACTGATTTGATGGGGCGTTCTATTGCCCGAGAGAGGGGACTTTTGCCTACAGCAGCGGATGGGAGTATGTTGATCAATATTCAGGAGAGGGGTTGGGAGCAGATTTGTGAGACTCCGGAGCCTGTTCCATTGTCTGTGGTTCGCGAGTTCTACGCGAACGCTAGTGTGGAAAGGAATGGGATTAGCCAGGTTCGTGGGTTCCGTGTGGATTATTGTAACAGCCCCAAATCCGGGGTCAGGGATTTAGGGTAGTCACGATCCATGTACTCCTTGCCTTACCTGTATTACTCACACCATTCATAATTCACCTGCTCATGACCCCACAACATACGTCTCACACACACACACACAGGTTAGAGTCTCAGAAACGACACAATACAACAACTGCGGAATAAATAATTTTTATTACAATACCCAAATGTCTTTTGAATCTGTCACTGATACAATTTCTAAGTAATGTTAAATTACCAACTTAGTCTTCTGATGCTTACAATCCTCTAATACCATTCATGTATATACATAAGTCGAATACCGAAAGCTGTAGCCTGATTCGATTGGTTCGTACTACTCTCGGGATCACTGCTAGAAACTGTTAATGAAAACGCCTTGCGGGGTATGTGCCGTCCCATTGGCATCCTGCTTCGCTGCTATATAATATATATAAAACAATAGCAAGAGTGAGCGATAGCTCAGCAAGGAAATGAAAGTATGGCATAATTCTGCCTTTAATTCAACCCAGAAATAAAGCGGGTATAAGACAATAATTTGTCAAAATATCTCGATACTGAAATTATATCCTTATCGGAATGTATTCCCAAAAACAGTACCATTATTGTACTTCAAATATCATTTTCATAATATTTCTGCAAACTTTTGCTATATTATGAACAAAGTTCTAGTATAAACGATGAGGTTTCAAAGTAAACCAAATATAACCTTTCCGAAAAATATCTGCTATATATGCAGAATATCAACATATAACTTAAAAGATGAAGTTATAAGGTGATTCAGTATAAACAACTCCCTTACCATAACTCATGTTATGTAAGGTATCCACAGAGTCATAACTCATAAATAAAAGATGAAGTTGCATGAATTTATTGTCACTTCATTTCCAAACACTTTTCGACCCCCTACCAACATGATTGGTTCTTCACCCCAATACATGTTGCAGGAATATCCAAATTGGATGATGAACTAATACTGGAGTTGCTACCGCGTCCGCTGTGCCTAACCTTACTATGATCAGTAGCAGGTCGCACCGCTCAAATAGTTTTCTACATGTAGATGGAAGTATCACGACGGCCTGACATTGTCTACCGCCTTACTATGACCTCCCGGCCCATTTGGGGCAATATAAAAGTTGGATGGGCCCACGCAACTTGACCACTTACACCACTCCTAGTTCAGATGAAATCCATGACTCTGAAACGTAAAGATCGTCCTCCTTTCCCCAAGTGTAACACTTGTTGATACGACTCCACTAAGTAGTTATATCTAGGTTGGAAAGGAAGATTCTCCAATATTTCCCAAGCTATGCTTGTTAATGGATATCGACTTGTTCCATGAATTTACCCCTCGATTATTGAGGTGGTAACACAACATTAGACTAGCAGCAATTAAATTGCTCCAAGAAAATATCTGTCCCTTGACAGTTTTTGAATTGAGAGTTTAAAAAGAGTAGTAGTCACTTAAATCAGGTTTCCCATATTTTTGATAGTTGAGCGAGCATTTAAATCCTCTTTAAAAGACAGATTTAAACGGAAAAAAACATTATTTTGGGAACCTCTTTTTGATTGGAAAACAATTAATAACATTTATTAAACAAGTAAACCTTCAAATGAATATTCGAAAATAATATTCATCAAATAAACAAACCTCGAATGAATATTTAGAAATAATATTCATTAATAAATAATCCTCAAATGAATATTCAAAAATAATATTCATTAATAAATAATCCTCAAATGAATATTAAAAATAATATTCATTAATAAATAATCCTCAAATGAATAAAAAAAAATAATATTCATTAATAAATAATCCTCAAATGAATATTCAAAAATAATATTCATTAATAAATAATCCTCAAATGAATATTCAAAAATAATATTCATTAATAAATAATCCTCAAATGAATATTAAAAATAATATTTCTCAATAAGTGAACCTCCAATGAATATTCGAAAATAATATCCTTTAAATAATTAAATCTCAAATGAATATTCAAAAGTAATATTCATTAATTAAATAAATCTCGAATGAATATAAACAATATTCTGTAAGTCGATAATCCTCAAATGTATATAAATAATATTCTGTAAGTCGATAATCCTCAAATGAATATTAATAAATAATATTCTTAAATAAAAATAATTAATCCTCGAATAACGGTTACCCGATATCTTTATCGGAAAAATAACCTTTATCATACACAAACTATAATCACTACTGATCTTAAGAAATATCATACGCCCTTAACCTAGGGCCTTTATAAAACCTGGCTTATAAGTGATATCCCATATCTAGCTTATAAGCCAATTACCAAATCATTTCCAAGTAACAACCTCTGAATGAGGTAATATTCAAATAACATTCCTCAAATCATTTCCAGGTAATTAATACTTTCTAGAAATATAATTAATGTTTAATAATAGCAGTCCTCAAAATAATTAGTACACTGCCGCTGGAATCCCTCCGGGTTTCCACGGCTATCTCCATATCTCAAATACTGACTCCCGGTCTAGAGTCGAAAACAAGAAGTATGCTCTTATCTCTAGAGCTACAAGGTATGCCGGTTTATAACTACTTTATCTCAAAGCTCATACATAAATCCAAATCAAACTCTATTTTATACAATATATAACATGTATCGCACAACTGTATACTCCACACATGGCAACAGCAGTAATATATAATCAATACTTCAAAGTATAGATTTAGAAAACTTGCCTGATGCTCGAGAAGTGATAGGGGTTCGCGACGATGCCGGACAATCTAGACAAAGTCAAACGAAAACACACGGTTAATCCCCTCGATAAACCACTTATAACTCAATGCTTAAACACGTAAGCGAAATACAACCAAGGCATTACTTGCTCGTTATAGGCTCATACTAAGTCCATGTTAATCGACAATTTCTTAAGTTGTAGGTTTAGTCCGAAATCGATCCTCGAATACAAGTTATACCTAATCATTTACAACATTGGTTTCTAAGTCATGTTCTTAGTGGTTTTCACTTGCGCGACCTCGACTAAAACATTTTTATAAAATCAAACAATAATCTTTTTAATACGAATCTTTTTCGTGAGCCTTCCTAACTGTCTCTAGTATTATTCCTCAAACTTTCACATTTTAATACGGCTCCGAAGTGGTCCAAATATAGCCTCAAAGTTGCTGGACAGAGATGAGTCATTCTTCCGAACGGCGTTTACTAAAACTCACTTTTCTCCTAAACCGTAAATCGTATAGGCATGATCTTTATACCAAAACAAACCTTTAAACAAGACCTACAGGCTCCTGGTCAGTTCTGCTCAAAAATATTCCAAGAACAGTTCGTAATTCTTGCTCAAAACAACCTTAAATCAAATGGGCATTACGACGGCTATAATCGTAACGTTTTCCATTTCCAAAACACAACCAAATCAATACCAATTAATCCCAAACTCACCATCCACCTTATACACCCTCCACTCAGTCAAATCCTCCATGAATAATCAAAACAAATTCATAACCCATCCTCCAAACTCAACCAACAATTCATATAATTACTTAATCATGATCTTAACCTTACATAAACATCAAAACCACTTCAAAACTCATATAAACAAAAAGGGGCAGGGGTTTTTATACCTTCCTTGGTGCTTCATATACACTAACAATGGTTTATAATCCTTCCTTGAGCTTTGAACAAACCTTATCAAGCTTAATCCTTAAGAAACAAAATCAAGAATCATGAAACGTTACTATTCATCATCACTTTGTAAAATCCATATAAAATCGAAAAACAAGAGTTTGGTTCTAAGATTTTTACCAGACCTTTTACTCTTCATAAGCTTTCTTTTGAGCTATAGATCGCCACATTTAAAGCTTCCTAGCTAGGGTTTTGAGTCCCATCTTTCCGCTGGACACAAACTGCACAGTTTGGGTTCTCCAACTTGGGGAAGGGATTTGACTAGGCTACACTCCTTTGTTGGCCATGAAATTTTGATAGAATGTTTTCCCTGGAGTGGAGAAGCTATGGTTAAAATTTGGTGATTTTAGGACAAGTAGTTTTGGAGTTATGAATTTGTCTCTCCTCCTTGTGCAAGCTGAGCCGAAAATCTGGAAAATGGGGGAGAGTTTCTTGATTTTTCTTGCCTTGTTCAATTAATGGAAATGCTGATTTTTAGAGACAAAAATGGTGAGTCATAGCTTGGTGTATTGTCCTCTTGACACTTGTCACACATGCAAGAGTGGTGGGCAAGTGGCTTGACTGCTTTGCTTTACTGGTTCGTTTCCTTTCACATGGATGATCCAAATGTTGCATTTCTCGAATTAATCTTGTTACATGTTACTTCCATGTCTATATTTAATCCTGTCATAATTTCAATCCTTAATCCATGATTCGTTCGCTTAATCACTTAATCTCGTTATAAAGTATCAGCGGTGTCTAGAACCTTCGTTTCACTGTCTCAGTGGTTTTCGTTCTAAATTCTCAAATCAAATATAATAACATTCCAAAATATTAAATCCTCAAATCCTTAATTTAATATCTCGTTTCTTGAATATAATAATATATAATTCACTGCCCGGTCAAATACTACACCAAAATAAAATTCGGAATTTCTGAATTCCGATCGTCTTTGCATTCACTTATTTACTCCGTAGATCACTAATATGACTTCGGAATATCCACACTACGTCTCGTACATAGGTGGCATGAAAAACTTTGTTAATCCTCAAAATCACTATTCATCCACCAAATTCACTATTCACTGATGCACTTAATCATAATAAGAAAAGTTTTAATTCTACCAAAAATTCGGGTTATTACAGTCTCCCCTCCTTAAAAGGATTCCGTCCCGGAATCAGCTTAGGAATAACTGGGGGTAATTCCCTCCCATTGCACTTTCTAACTCCCAAGTGGATTCTTCCACTTCTTGATTTTCCACAAACCTCTCACTAGCTTGGCAACCTCGTCACTTAGCACTTGCTCTTTTCTATCCGTGATTTCCACAGGTTGTTCTTTGTAAGTCAGACCAGGTTGTATATCTACCTGCTCGTACTCTAACATATACCGGGCATCTATAGTATACTAACGTAGCATTGACACCTGAACCCCGTTATGACCATTCTACAAGTTTGGGGGGGGGGGTAAGGCTGGCTCGTAGGCCACCTTCCTGACGCATTTTAAAATCTCAGATGGCCCAATGAATCTCGGGCTCGACTTCCCTTTCTTTTCAAATCTCATTAATTCTTTCCATGGAGATACCTTTAGCATCACGAATCGCTAACCTCATATTCTCTATCTTGTTTGTACAGAAATACACCAGCATAAACTTGATTGTCATTCATCAACTTGCCATTTAGCTTATCAATAGCAGTACTATTTCTATACTCGCGGGCTTAGTCCGCATACTTTCTCTGTCTGTCTTGGTTGTCACTAGCCGCTTGTTGGTGAAATCTTTTGTCTTTCTAGTTTGTTGGACTAACTTGGTTTTGTGTAAAATCTCATCCTTTAATTCCCGATTATTCGGAATCCATCTCTGTCTCATTTTAATCAAGGGTATCGGCCACCACATTGGCCTTCCCCGGATGGTAGTGTATCTCGCAGTCAATTTTAGGTAAATTTTAGCCATTTCTCCATCTCATGTTATCTACTATCACGGATAACTCAACGCCACTTCATTACATTCCATCAAAATTTGTGGGTGCATTAGTCAACCCAAAATAACTTCGCTAAAATCTCAAAGTGTCTATTCCTCGTACGAATCGCAGTCTTGGGTACATCCTCGGATTTAACTTCCAACTGGTGGTATCCAGTTCTTGAATAAATTTGGAAATACACAGCGTTTTTCCGCTGATCAAACAATCATTTACAAGGGTACTTATCCTCCAGGTCGAACTCATTCAACTCTCGAGGTTCGATGCATAATCTTGTGCTAACATCTTTCTCTCTTACGAACAACACCGGGGTTTCCCACGGTGATACACTGGGCCTTATCATACCCTTATACAACAATTCTTATAACTGAGTCTCTAACTCTTTCATTCCCACTATACTCGGAATACTCGGTATTCATTCTCATGTCATCCAAATCGATATCTGGTAGCTCATTAAAACCTTGTACAATCTCCCAAAACCATTGTAGTTCCCTTTTTACTTGGTATCTCTTTTCTTGGCGTCCACCATAAGAGCTAATTAAGCCTCGGATCTCTGGCGTAATAGCTTCTTAGTCTAAACTATATTCAAGAATCTCTGAATCGGTTTCCATCCTTTATTTATTACTCTCTCTCTCTTACAATCAGTCTGGGCTCCATTGGGTGTCAACCCACCCGTCCTTATTATAATGTCAACTTCTCCCAAGTCACAATACCAGCTCCCTCTGACTCTATCGCCAGTACTTATCTTGCTAACCCAGAGGTAGTGTCCATTCGTAAACAACTCCTCCAAAATCACAATTCCACTATATGGCATCTATCTAACACCGTTGTCACTGGAGTACACGACACATCACTATTCCTTTCACATATATCACTTGATCCCCTTTCCATTATCATGTTAGATCAGAATTCAATGATCGTCAGAAGCTAGACTCAACTGATCAGGATTGCTGACGTCATCAGTATTGCATGGTCATCAGTATTTGATCAAGCGTCAGTATCTTATTGATCATCAGGATTCCTACTCAGACTATGATCAGGTTTGATCATCAGGACTTGAAGCTGATCAGGATTCCTACTTCGAGTTATATTTGGAGTCTAGATAAACATGGAAGTTTATTCTATTTGTTCCTGGTTTGTAGAATGCAGCTATCGATTAAAGATATGTTTCTATCTTTGTTATGATTAGGACTTATCTTATTATTGATAGAGAAGCTGTGTGCACTATATAAACACATTTTTGGTTTCGATTTATGTATTCATTCGAGAGAGAACATAATCGGAGAGAAGCTCTTAATAACAGAATTTCTTGAGAGAGTTTTTGTAAGCTAGCAGCTCTTAAGAACATCAGAATTTCTTAAGAGAGTTTGTAACAGTTTTATATCAAAGTTAATAAAGCTGTTATTGTTATTGTTATTGATCTTTCATATTTGTGTTATATAAAGTCGAGAATCTTATACAATTGTATTCAACCCCCTTCTACAATTGTTATTTATTGGGCAACAATTGGTATCAGAGCAAACTGATTTAATTCTGAATCAGATACGATCTAAAGATGTCGACAACCAAGTATGAAAGCATGAAGATTCCCATCTTGAAGATATCAGAATATCCTACATGGAAGGTAAAGATGTTGATGTACCTGGAGGCTATGGATCCCGACTACTTGGACAGGATTCGTGATGGACCATATATACCAACAAAGTTCATAGAACGAACAGATACAGTACCAGAACATTATGTGGTCAAAGCTAAAGCTGAATGGACTCCAGAAGAAAAAGCTCATGTACTCAGGGAACCAAAGATAAAGAATATCTTGCATAATAGCCTTGATGCTGTTATGTCAAACAGAGTGATTGCATGCAAGTCTTCAAAAGAAATCTGGGATACTTTGGAAACTCAGTGCCAGGGATCTGCATCTGTTAAGAAAAATAGAAGGGCTCTATTGATTCAAGAATATGAGCAATTCGATGCAAGACCTGAAGAGAGCCTGACTGATCTATATGATAGATTTCTGACACTATTGAACAGCTTATCCTTAGTTGACAAAGTATATGAAACTGAAGATTCAAACACCAAATTTCTTAGAGCTTTACCTGAAGAATGGGATACTCAGACCTCAATCATTAGACACCAGTATGATCTGAACATTGTGTCTCTTGATGAGATCTATGGGATGCTAAGAACTCATGATCTTGAAGTTCAACAGAGAAAGAACAAGAAAAGCAGCAAGGCAAAGTCAATTGCTTTGAATGTAGAAGCAAAATCAAAAGGGAAAGCTATGGAGGTCTCTAGATTGAAAGCAAGAGTAGCTGAGTCAGATCCTGACGACTCTTCATCAGATACTGATGGCAATCCTGATGCCAATACTGGTGATGAATCTTCTGATTCAGACATGGAAGAGATGGTTGCTATGATTGTCAGAAACTTCAGAAGGATGAAGTTCAGGAAGAATAGAAGACAAGGCAACTTTCAGAAAAAGACCTTCAAAGCAGACAAAGACAAGTATATCAAAAAGGACAGCAAGGGTAGCAAATTTGACAAGTCAAAGGTTAGATGCTACAAGTGTAATGGTATGGGTCACTTTGCTTCTGAATGCAACAAGACAAAGGCACTCATCACATCAAGCAAGGATTGGATGGACTCTTCCTCAGAATCTGATACCGAGGTAGTCAACTATGCGTTAATGGCCAATGCTGATGTAACTGCTGCTCCTGATGATAAGGTACTAAATACTATCTTTGATTTTGATACTGATAATGCTTCTGAGTTAAGACGTTTTCTTAAGTCATTACATATTAGCTTTAGAAGTCAAACTGCTGAGAATACTAGAATCTTATCTGAGATGTCTGACCTTAGAAAGAGGAATGAGATATTAGAAGCTGAATTTTCTCGTATGCAAGAAGTACAAAAAGAATGTGATAATGCTAAACACATGCACTTAGAGATGACATCTAAATGTACTTCCCTTGAAAAAGAACTTGAATTTGCTAATGAGAAAATCAGAACCTGGACAGACTCTGGTAGGAAATTTCATGAGATTAATACCTCTAAGAATTGGAAAGAGTGTCTAGGATATAAGTCAGATGAAGATAAGAAATTAGCAGAGAAAATTGTCATTGATGAGACAGTCAGTCCAAAGACCTATAGACATGTTATAGACTCAACCAAATCTAAGATTACTCCTGTTAATTTTGTTTTTGGTAAGGATTCCAATTCTACTTTTGAAAAGGGATCTTCTTCTACTCAAGGAATTAAAATTATAAAGTCTAAACCTGTCATGAACAAAGTCACTAAGAATCTAGGTCTATTGTCTCAGAAACAGCTTAAAGATAAAATCTGTGAGGTTACAGATAAGAAAAAGGAAGCTACTGTTAAGAGAAACAGGAATGGTAAAGTTGGGATCAATAAAGAGAATGGTTATAAATATATCCCAAATGCACCTAGAAAGTGTTGTTTTAACTGTGGTAACTCTAATCATCTTGCTATTGATTGTAAAAAGAGTAAGAAGAAAATTGCTGAAATTCCTAAGTCTGATGTTAGGAATAGATCAGTATTTTACAAACCACAGAATTCCTGTTTTCATTGTGGTAGTCTATGGCATTCTATTTATACATGTAAAGAGTATCATGATTTGTACTATAATTTTTATGATCCATTGCCTAAGTTTGAAAGTAGTACAAAGTCTGATAGAACTGAAAATGTCATAATGAAGCATGCTTTTGTTAATACTGATACTGACAAAGCAAATCCTGATGGAGTAAATCCTGTCAGGACTGCTAAAGTCAAAAAGTCTTCTGCTGTTAAATTTAATAAAATGCATGAACAAGGAATCCAACAAGTGTGGGTTCCTAAACATTCTGACTAGTGTTTTACTATTCTGATGCAGGGTAAAAGGAAAAATGTGTTAGTCATGGATAGTGGATGTTCTGTGCACATGACTGGAAACAAAGCCCTGTTATCAGAATATGAGGAAAAAGCTGGCCCAACTATGTCTTATGGAGATGGCAACATTGGACAAACCTTGGGATATGGCAATATAATCATTGGAAATGTCATCATTGAAAAAGTAGCTCTAGTGAAAGGACTAAAACACAACTTGTTGAGTATTAGTCAAATCACTGACAGAGGTTATCATGTTAATTTCTATTCCACACATTGTGAAGTAGTCAGAAAAGCAACAGGGAAGATAGCACTAACTGGCTACAGGCATGGTAACATATATGAAGCCAACATTCTCTCAGATACTGATGGCTCCCCTACATGTTTCATCAGTAAAGCTTCAGTAGATGAAAGTTGGAATTGGCACAAGAAGCTTTCTCATCTCAACTTCAGCAACATCAATGAGTTGGTTAAGAAAGAGTTAGTAAGAGGATTACCTAATGTCTTATATACACCTGATGGACTCTGTGATGCATGCCAAAAAGCAAAACAAAGAAGGACATCATTCCAGAGTAAATCAGAATCCTCTATTGAAGAACCATATCACATGCTACATCTTGATCTGTTTGGTCCAGTCAACATCATGTCCATCAGTAAGAAAAGGTACACTCTTGTAATTGTTGATGAATATTCTAGATTCACCTGGGTGTATTTTCTGCATAGAAAAGATGAAACTCCTGAAGTTCTGTTGGATCATATGAGGATGATTGAGACAACCACAAAGTACAAAGTCAAGATTCTGAGAAGTGATAATGGTACTGAATTTAAGAATTCAAAGATGGAAGAGTTCTGCAAATACAAAGGAATCATTCAACAATTCTCTGCTCCTGGCACACCTCAGCAAAATGGAGTAGTAGAAAGGAAGAATAGAACTCTTATTGAAGCTGGCAGAACTATGTTGGAAGAAGCTAAATTACCTACATATTTCTGGGCAGAAGCAGTCAACACAGCATGCTATACACAAAATCTTACATTGATAAACAGGCATGGTGTCACTCCTTATCAGTCTCTCAAAGAGAAGAAACCAAGTCTGAAGCATTTGCATGTGTTTGGCTGTAAATGTTTTGTTCTCAGAACTCATCCTGAACAGCTAGGGAAATTTGAAACAAAGGCTGATGAAGGAATATTCATAGGTTATCCTACATCAAGAGCCTTCAGAGTTTTTAATTTGAGAACAAGAACTGTCATGGAGTCAATTCATGTATCTTTTGATGATAAGAAGATAACTGGAATCATTGAAGACTCGCATGATAGATTGTTATTTGAAAATGAAGCTTCCAAGGAACCTGAAGAAAGTGAATCAGAAGCTGTCCATTCATCCAGTACTGACGGGTCACCAAATCCTGATGACTCACCAGGTACTGATGGTACTAATACTGATGATGCAAACAACAGTAATACAACTAGTAGTGCTAATGTTGAGGGGGAGCAACGGCATTCAACTACAAGTTCAGAGTCAACTCAATCATCAGGACAGAATTCTTCAGATACTGATTCAAGTGAAGATCCTGATAACACATCAGGAGGGCATAGCAATAATTCAGGGAGAGCTTCAAATCAATCAAATTCTTTCAATCAAGATAACACCAATCCAGGGGGAGCATCTACTTCAAGAAACAATTTGACACCAGCAAGGAAATGGACAAAAGATCATACTCCTGATTTGATAATTGGAGATCCTGATGCAGGTGTTCAAACAAGAAGTGCAACTCAGAATGAATGTTTATATAATAACTTTCTATCCAAGGAGGAGCCTAAGAAAGTTGAAGATGCACTTAAAGATGCTGATTGGGTTACTGCAATGCAAGAAGAACTGAATGAATTTGAAAGGAATGAAGTCTGGAAACTGGTACCAAGACCAAAGAATAGATCAATTGTTGGTACAAAGTGGATTTTCAAGAACAAGACTGATTCTGATGGAGTCATTATCAGAAACAAAGCTAGACTAGTTGCAAAGGGGTATTCCCAACAAGAGGGAATTGACTATGATGAAACTTTTGCTCCTGTTGCAAGACTAGAAGCCATCAGGATATTTCTTGCTTATGCAGCACATAAGAAATTCAAGGTTTTCCAGATGGATGTTAAAAGTGCTTTCTTAAATGGTGAACTGGAGGAAGAAGTTTATGTTGAACAACCTCCTGGTTTCATTGATCCTAAATATCCAGATCATGTCTACAGACTGGATAAGGCACTTTATGGACTAAAGCAAGCTCCAAGAGCATGGTATGAAACCTTAGCTCAATTCTTACTGGAAAGTGGATTCAAAAGAGGTGCAATTGATAAAACTCTATTTTATTTGAATCATGGTAAGGAGTTACTGTTAGTTCAGATTTATGTTGATGATATCATTTTTGGGTCAACAAACAATAAGCTGTGTGAAAAGTTTTCCAAGCTTATGCAGTCAAGATATCAAATGAGCATGATGGGAGAAATGAGTTACTTTCTGGGTCTTCAAGTTAAACAGACTGATGAAGGGATTTTTATTAATCAGTCTAAATACACAAGGAATTTACTGACAAGGTTTAACATGCAAGACAGTACTCCTGCTTCAACTCCCATAGCTATAGCTACCAAACTTGATCCTGATCAAGGTGAAGAGGTAGATGTAACTCACTACAGAGGAATGATTGGCTCTTTATTGTATCTCACTGCCAGTAGACCAGATATCATGTTTGCAACCTATCTATGTGCAAGATTTCAAGCAAAACCTAGAGAACCACATCTGATTGCAGTCAAAAGAATTTTCAGATATCTCAAAGGCACTTCTTCACTTGGCCTTTGGTATGCAAGGGAATCAGATTTTGGGTTGTGTGGTTATTCAGATGCTGATTTTGCAGGATGCAAAATAGACAGGAAAAGTACTTCAGGAAGTTGTCAGTTTTTGGGTGGAAGACTAGTTTCATGGTTCAGTAAAAAGCAGAAATCTATTTCCACTTCAACTGCAGAAGCTGAGTACATTGCTGCAGGAAGTTGTTGTGCTCAGATAATGTGGATGAGAAATCAGTTGTTAGATTATGGCCTGTCATACTCAAAAATCCCTATTTATTATGATAACCAAAGTGCTATTGCAATGACAGGAAATCCAGTTCAACATTCTCTTACTAAACACATAAGTATCAGATATCACTTTATAAGAGAACAGGTTCTGGAAGGAACAATTGAACTTCACTTTGTTCCTACTGATCAACAACTAGCTGATATATTCACCAAGCCACTACCTGAAGCTACTTTCAATAAGTTGGTGAATGAACTTGGAATGATGAATTTTGAGAATTTCTGAGGGAAAGCTACAGAGAGGAAATCCTGATAACTGTCAAATCCTGATGGTTATTCAGAAAGGTATGTATCTTTGATCAAATCCTGATAGGATTCAATCCTGACAGGAAGTCAACTGGTCAAATCCTGATGCTCAGATGATTGAAGCTGGTATGAAAACCAGAGGTTCTATGCTAATTTGTCATCAACACTCCTGGTAAACTCTGGACAATTAGATTATTACTTAGTCTTTGATTAAGTTTTCAGTCTTAATTATCAATTTCAATTTCATTATTAACAGAGTTTATTATTTATCATCTCTATATCACTTTGAGTGTTACTAACAAATTTTGCAGGCAAGTACAGGAAGCAAACAATTGAGAAAATAGACAAATTTCATTAATACTTGAAGATACATTACACATGAAATATGGAAATTACATATTTGTTTTCCTAGTCTATTTTCTACTCAGGAACTCGTGCTTTACAGATAAGCATGAACACGTGCCCTGCAAATTAGCATGAATGCTCCTGAGCAGCTTCACAGTCCTTCAGAACTGGAAGGTCTCTTGTTCCATCCTTAAGAGACAAGAAGAGGAGCTGATTTACTTGAAGGCGGATCGTCACCGTGACCACCGGGACGCCTCCGTGCCTCCAACTTGCATGACATACAAGCATCACGGATTCTCTTCTTACGTTTCTCAAGCTCTCGGACGAGCTCTTCATCATCTTCATCCTCATCCTCTTCATCATCCCAATCGTCTTCATCCTCTTCATTGACAACGATGAGATTTTCAAGAGGATTCCAATCAGGATTTGCCTGATGGAAGTTATGAAGAAGCACATCAGCCATTGCATTCACAAAAGCATGATGCTCCTGTGGATCAGGAATAGGCTGAGGTCCCTCTTGCTCTGCAATCTCTGCTAGAGCCTCATCCATTTGTTGCCAAATTCTATCAAGTTCTTCATCGGGTATGTTGTTTTGATTGTTGGCAGCCATTGAAAAACAAAGAAGGTGAAAGGTTTTCGTAAGTTTTTCTCTGGAGAGGGTTTGTGTTTTAATAGATATATGATGATTATGCTTAACAGTTCTCTTTTATAGAGAATGTGTATTAAGGGTGCAGGTCATTTCTACAATCTCAAGGAGACGGTTCGGTTTTCCATAAATATTTTTGCCTCGTTTGCTGGTAAGCGTGTTTTAATTCTATGACCAATAATTTGGTTATTTTTCTTAAACCAAAACGCTATTCAGGATTGTTAAAATAAATTTTGTTTTCTTAAATAAAATTTTATTTTAATCTTATTGAATATTTTTTTAATCCTGATATGGCAAAATATTTTGTGCGGAAATGCTTTTATTCCTGATGAGGTTAGATTTTTCTTACATCAGAAAATGCCTACTCGTTATGGACTACTTTCTAATGCTATGGTGCAAGGTCCAACCCACCTTGTTCCTGACACAAGCATGCAACCTAAACAGTCTAAACAGTTAACAACCACCTCTACTGTCTCTCAACAGACTTTAGTTGTAAAATCAAAGAAATCAGCTAGAACTGATGTGTCTGGAAGGCAATCAGGTTCAAAGGATTTTTCCTCTACACCACTCACTAAAAAGAAGATACAAGGGGGTGTACAAGGGGTCCTGGTCAAGAAAGCTGATAAGGTTGTTAAGAATGTTCCTGTGAAAAGGAAGTTAAGGTTGATTGATGAAAGTGATTCAGAGGATGACTTCCCTATATCCTCTGTGATGAATGTGAACAAGGAAGTTGCTGATACTGCTACTAAAGCTGTGGTACCTTCATCAAAACCACAAAAGACAAGGAAATTATCAAAGAGCAGGTATCATATTCCTTTGACAGTGCAAATGAAGGATACTGATATTCAGACATCAAATCCTGATGTTAGTATTCCTGATGCAGCAACAAAAGTTGTCTCTATATCAGACTCTCCAGCCTCTCCATCTCAGATTCGAGGACATTCTTGGGAGAAGGTTTCTACAACTGCTTCCTTGGTTGGTCTTACACCTAGATCAAAGAAAAAGAGGAATGCAGAAGAGTTAGTCTATCAGAGACAGAAGAAGCTGAAAGGATCAAGCCCACAAGAACCTGAATTTCAGAGTAATTCAGCAGCTACTGTTGATCCTGCCACACAAGAACCACTCAATCAAAGTTTGGGTGAAGGCTTAGCTAGTGGAATGGTCACACAAGAACCATTTTCTCAAAGGGAGAATGAAGACATCAACATTCCAGCTACACAAGAACCATCTTCTCAAAATGAAGATGCAGGCAAAGCTACAGCTTCTGTTGAAAGATTGATCGAGAACATTGTCAATGAGGGAAGCACACAAGAACCTTTAGCTCAAAGTGTTGAAGCAGCTTCTGAACCTCAAGCTCCACAAGAACCATTGGTAGCAAATACTGATGCAAGCATATCAAATCCTGACGATGTTCATCCTGACGTTAGTGGTGCTCCTGATACTGAGCCTATTTTGATACAGCCACTTCGTTCAAGACCAATGGATCATCCTATCTCAGAATCACAGGATAAACTGAAAGGTATTGCAATTCCTGATCCTGATAAATCTCATGGTTCTGATGATGATAATTCTGATGATGATAGTGATGATGATAATGAGAATAGAAAAGAGAAGGAACAGCTTGCTACAGCACTCAAGATTAGTCTTGGAACTAATTTTGGTTCATCAAGTACATATATGGCTAGCAATGCTTTCACTGGGAAAGATCAGAGACAAGAGTTTTCTACTCCTTCCTTTGATCCTGCAGAGGCATTTAGACAGAATGAATGGAACAATTCATGGCACAATTCTGATGAATCTATCAGTTTTTCTTCTGCTATTGAACATGCCTATAATGCAGTGAAGTCTATAGAGAATCAAGACTTGAAGAATCATCTGAAGGCTACTACTCTGTTATCCAAAAGCCTGAAAAGTGAGATTGATTCTATCAAGGGTTCAACTGAAAAAGTGAGGACTGATATCTTTAATAATTTTACAAAGGTGCCTACTACTTTACAACTGAGGGTAGTGGAATCCCAAGTGAAATCTGTTGTTTCAGAACAAACCTCCATCAATCAAAGAATTGATTCTCTGGATACTAAGGTAACTGAAATTCAAGCCTCTCTTTCCTTAATTTTGCAATTATTGTCAAATCCTGATGTCAAAAAGGGGGAGAAGGTTATTCAGACAAAATGTACACCTGATCTAGTATTAAGAAATAATGATGATGATACTGGAGATGATGGTGGTGACAAAGTGATACAAGGAGAAACCTCTGATACTGCGGTTTTGAAGTCTACAATTCAAACTTCTCAAAGTCAAACTACGCGGTCAACTCATGTTTCTGATTCTGGAGTTAAGATAGTAAGAACATTGGTGCAATCTCAGATCCTGACAGAAGATCAAATCCTGACACCTGGTCATGGACACATTCTTGCTACAATTCCTGAAGGTGATGAAGATGTAATTATTGATAATCCTGAAGATGCATCAAATTTATTCCAGAAGTTTTCTACAAAAGACGGTAGAATTGTTACTCTTTATCACACTGATAAAAGAGTTCAACAATTATATGCAAGAAAAGCACTCTCTACAGCAAGTGAAGAATATCCAGATCTCTCACATGAAGAATTCTTGAGACTACAAAGAGAGACAATGGAAAGCTATACTGCTCCTACTAGAGGTAGAGGAAGCAGAGGTAGGAGAGGTGCTAGAAGAAATAGAAGAGGTTCTTCAACTCAAATAGTACCTAGACAGACAAGGTCTAGAGGGTTAAGAATTGAAGAAATTCCTGAAACCTATTCAAACTCTAGTAGTTCCTGACAGATCTACTTTTGGTGATGATGGAATTGTTGAAGAAGAACCTGAATTGAGAAGAAAATCAAGTAAATCAACTCTCAGCAAAACAAATCAAATTGAAGATTCTAATCCTGACAGTATTCAAGATCCTGACGAATCTGAAATTCTGCAAGAGGTTGATTTGATAATCTTATCTACTGTTGTTGATTGTCACAACAAAGAAGTAGATGAAGAAGAAGAAGCCATAAGAAGAGATATTACAAAGAGAACAAATGAAGATTTTAATCTCTATCTACAAAGGCTTAAAGTTTCAAATGAAAGAAAATGGAGAAATTCAAGCAGACAAGAATCTTTACTTGAAAGAAGCTACGCTCATGAAAAGGAGAAATACAAGAAGTGGAAACATATTAGCACATTAAGTTGTGATACACCTATCAATTTTCAGTCTGGTGGAATTATTACAAGCGCTTCAAGTGTTGTTGATTTGTCTGATATGGCTAGATCAAAAACACTCTGGTTAAAGATGTTTTCAAATCTGAAGCAATTGTCAAGTAATTCAAGAGGAGGTATTGGACACAGAGATGGTGAATATCTGAATATGTCATATGTTGATCCTTACTCCTTGACAGAAATTGGAGGTACTTTAACTTCTGAAAAACCTGAACAATTTATTAGCTGTTGATATAGTTATAGATTGTCATGATGGTTTTGAAAAGAAAGAAAAGCTTCTGTACTTCATGAAAGATGGTAGTGTGAAGATTCTATCTATTCAAGATCTGCTGATGAAAACTACACAGGAACTGAAATATGTTCACTATCTGTTAAGATGGAAGAACCAAGTGTACAAAGTATGGGCTGACATGATTTTGTCAACTATAAGAAGAAGACTGGATGGAAACAGTAATTTCGATGGTAATTATATTCCCATGTACTTAAATCAAAGAGGTCAGGATGTGGAAATGCAAAGGGGTACTGCTGTTAAAGAAGTAAATTTTGGCATGACTCATCTTTCTCTCAATCCTGATGGGAAGGAAATTGCTTATCTTTTGCTTGAAGAGCACAGTCTACAGAGAAACTCCATACAGAATCTCAGAGCAGCTATCTACCAGATTAATGAGGAAGATGAAGAACTCAGAAATCTTAAGGAAAGACTGATTCAAATTCTTGAAGAAAAAGAAGAAAGTTTATTATCCAACTTCTTGAAGATGAATCTGTTCTATCACAAAGCTTAAACAGATAAGTTGTTTCTGAAGATACTCGTACATTTTGATACATGTTTTTGACATCATTGAATATTTGGAATCTATACTTTATTTTACAAAGTATGAGATTGGGGGAGATTGTTAGATCAGAATTCAATGATCGTCAGAAGCGAGACTCAACTGATCAGGATTGCTGACGTCATCAGTATTGCATGGTCATCAGTATTTGATCAAGCGTCAGTATCTTATTGATCATCAGGATTCCTACTCAGACTATGATCAGGTTTGATCATCAGGACTTGAAGCTGATCAGGATTCCTACTTCGAGTTATATTTGGAGTCTAGATAAACATGGAAGTTTATTCTATTTGTTCCTGGTTTGTAGAATGCAGCTATCGATTAAAGATATGTTTCTATCTTTGTTATGATTAGGACTTATCTTGTTATTGATAGAGAAGCTGTGTGCACTATATAAACACAGTTTTGGTTTCGATTTATGTATTCATTCGAGAGAGAACATAATCGGAGAGAAGCTCTTAATAACAGAATTTCTTGAGAGAGTTTTTGTAAGCTAGCAGCTCTTAAGAACATCAGAATTTCTTAAGAGAGTTTGTAACAGTTTTATATCAAAGTTAATAAAGCTGTTATTGATCTTTCATATTTGTGTTATATAAAGTCGAGAATCTTATACAATTGTATTCAACCCCCTTCTACAATTGTTATTTACTGGGCAACATATCATAATATCCTTGGGAGAATAAACCAATTCATTGATATGTCATTAACATTCTATTCGTCTTAGGGATTCGCTCCTGTCATAGGCGATTTCGTTGCGAATCTAATTCCTATCAGCGAATTTTGACTTATTTGACCTGGTTCGCCTCCCCTTAGAATTCAATGAGGATAACCAAAATTCATGGGGCCTTGAAAAGACAGCTCCCATATCAAGGAAAACGTCACACACTGGTGATCATAAGGTTATGAGTTTTAAGGTAACCTTATTGGAGGTAAGAGAATTTACCGAGAGATCAACATGATCATAAGAACTCAACATTGCGTGCCTCGATTGAGACATTACTAAAGGTAATTAGCCTTCTTGTATTTCACAACTTACAAGTGATGGCGTCCCATCAGACTTCTATCACATAGACAGATAGTCCTTGTAGCCCCTAAAAGTATAGGGTTGTTCGTCTCAGTGGAAGTTGAAAAGTATGAAAGCAATTCGAGATCAATTTAATGATTATCGCCTCTCGACAATATTTCTCAAAGGAACACCTTGAATTAAAATTGAACAGATTCCAAAGGTGCGGTTTCCAAAGAAAATACAAAGAAAAGAATAACCAAAAAGATACTGGTACTTAACAAACAAGTGGTGAGGTATCACCATGGGGTCATTCATTATTTGAAGAAAAGTGAAAGCTTAAATAACATCATTTGACAGGGCTTCGAAAACCGGAAAGTAGGCATCGTGACAGCCTCTAACACAATTGAAATTAATTATGATTTAACACAAGTGTTATAAAATAACTTCGAAGAGGGAATATACCCTTTATCAGAATTCTTTCTTGGAAAGAGGTCAAGATAGATCATAGATTGGGGAAATATCCCACATAATCTGCAAAGGGGGAGGGTACTACCAAGGTCTCTACGGATGCCTTTTATGTCGGCTCCTCTAATGGATAATCGTTCAATTCCAAAGCTTTTCTTTTCCACGCGCCCTAAGGTGTTTGATACTTACGTCATTGCCGACTTATAATAGTCTCTAAGGATCCAACCATCGACCTTTGCAATCGCAGGGAATTCTATTCGACTAGGCGCAAACATCTCAAGTAAGCGTTCTGTTCTATAAGAAGACTTCGATACCGTTGTCGCCCATAGCAATGACAATTCCACATGTCGACTGGGCGGTACTCCGGAGGATCGTTACAAACTACAAACTTAAATTCGGTCTCTATTTCAATCATCTTTATACCCAAAATTTTCCTTGAGATAATAAAATCCCTCAATGATGTAATAGACACTATTTCCAGTGGAATCGCTGGTCGTGGGGGATTGAAATCTCATAGCCCAAAACAATTCCTTACACTATTCTAGGCAACTAAGTACCCTTAATCGTTCGTGAAAATCTGAACATCTTGGTTCTTACGTATGCCGCCTCCTTATGGGCAACTATAACCGACTACGGGTAACAGGTTTCGTTCAAGTCGAATCAATCCACTGATACTGGCTGTACTGCCTCTACCTCTTCTGCTTTGGAGACTCTACTCCATTTTCTTTGTCATATCTCTTGATGAATCATGAACGATCCTTAAAACTCTCGTTTCGTCACTTATTTGTCCTTTGAAGGTTCGTCTGGTCCTATTATACGACCTCAAGTAACATACTACATCTTTATCAATCAACACGTTCTCTACAAGATTCTTTCCTTGACCCACCATGGGGTCTTCCTCTAGATCCTCCTATGGATCTTCCTTTATCGGGTCTCCGTCCATTTCAAGGAACGCATCATCAATTGCCTACTCGAAGGCCTCGGGGTCTGGTATCTCAGAATCCCATCAATCTATAACTCATACGAATCGAGGTGACTAATCATGAAGTCCTAAGTACGGTTTCCCAGAAGAAGTCCCCTCTCGGGCTTCATCTTAAACAGTCAGGGTCGTGTCCTCTAACCCGACTACGAACTCAATTTAGGCTCTAGATGTTCTTATCATTCTTAAGGGTATTGTAAGACTCGATCTCCTATCGTTTCTGAGGACTGTAACCTAACGCTCTGATACCATTTCTGTAACAGCCCCAAATCCGGGGTCAGGGATTTAGGGTAGTCACGATCCATGTACTCCTTGCCTTACCTGTATTACTCACACCATTCATAATTCACCTGCTCATGACCCCACAACATACGTCTCTCACACACACACACAGGTTAGAGTCTCAGAAACGACACAATACAACAACTGCGGAATAAATAATTTTTATTACAATACCCAAATGTCTTTTGAATCTGTCACTGATACAATTTCTAAGTAATGTTAAATTACCAACTTAGTCTTCTGATGCTTACAATCCTCTAATACCATTCATGTATATACATAAGTCGAATACCGAAAGCTGTAGCCTGATTCGATTGGTTCGTACTACTCTCGGGATCACTGCTAGAAACTGTTAATGAAAACGCCTTGCGGGGTATGTGCCGTCCCATTGGCATCCTGCTTCGCTGCTATATAATATATATAAAACAATAGCAAGAGTGAGCGATAGCTCAGCAAGGAAATGAAAGTATGGCATAATTCTGCCTTTAATTCAACCCAGAAATAAAGCGGGTATAAGACAATAATTTGTCAAAATATCTCGATACTGAAATTATATCCTTATCGGAATGTATTCCCAAAAACAGTACCATTATTGTACTTCAAATATCATTTTCATAATATTTTTGCAAACTTTTGCTATATTATGAACAAAGTTCTAGTATAAACGATGAGGTTTCAAAGTAAACCAAATATAACCTTTCCGAAAAATATCTGCTATATATGCAGAATATCAACATATAACTTAAAAGATGAAGTTATAAGGTGATTCAGTATAAACAACTCCCTTACCATAACTCATGTTATGTAAGGTATCCACAGAGTCATAACTCATAAATAAAAGATGAAGTTGCATGAATTTATTGTCACTTCATTTCCAAACACTTTTCGACCCCCTACCAACATGATTGGTTCTTCACCCCAATACATGTTGCAGGAATATCCAAATTGGATGATGAACTAATACTGGAGTTGCTACCGCGTCCGCTGTGCCTAACCTTACTATGATCAGTAGCAGGTCGCACCGCTCAAATAGTTTTCTACATGTAGATGGAAGTATCACGACGGCCTGACATTGTCTACCGCCTTACTATGACCTCCCGGCCCATTTGGGGCAATATAAAAGTTGGATGGGCCCACGCAACTTGACCACTTACACCACTCCTAGTTCAGATGAAATCCATGACTCTGAAACGTAAAGATCGTCCTCCTTTCCCCAAGTGTAACACTTGTTGATACGACTCCACTAAGTAGTTATATCTAGGTTGGAAAGGAAGATTCTCCAATATTTCCCAAGCTATGCTTGTTAATGGATATCGACTTGTTCCATGAATTTACCCCTCGATTATTGAGGTGGTAACACAACATTAGACTGGCAGCAATTAAATTGCTCCAAGAAAATATCTGTCCCTTGACAGTTTTTGAATTGAGAGTTTAAAAAGAGTAGTAGTCACTTAAATCAGGTTTCCCATATTTTTGATAGTTGAGCGAGCATTTAAATCCTCTTTAAAAGACAGATTTAAACGGAAAAAAACATTATTTTGGGAACCTCTTTTTGATTGGAAAACAATTAATAACATTTATTAAACAAGTAAACCTTCAAATGAATATTCGAAAATAATATTCATCAAATAAACAAACCTCGAATGAATATTTAGAAATAATATTCATTAATAAATAATCCTCAAATGAATATTCAAAAATAATATTCATTAATAAATAATCCTCAAATGAATATTAAAAATAATATTCATTAATAAATAATCCTCAAATGAATAAAAAAAAAATATTCATTAATAAATAATCCTCAAATGAATATTCAAAAATAATATTCATTAATAAATAATCCTCAAATGAATATTCAAAAATAATATTCATTAATAAATAATCCTCAAATGAATATTAAAAATAATATTTCTCAATAAGTGAACCTCCAATGAATATTCGAAAATAATATCCTTTAAATAATTAAATCTCAAATGAATATTCAAAAGTAATATTCATTAATTAAATAAATCTCGAATGAATATAAACAATATTCTGTAAGTCGATAATCCTCAAATGTATATAAATAATATTCTGTAAGTCGATAATCCTCAAATGAATATTAATAAATAATATTCTTAAATAAAAATAATTAATCCTCGAATAACGGTTACCCGATATCTTTATCGGAAAAATAACCTTTATCATACACAAACTATAATCACTACTGATCTTAAGAAATATCATACGCCCTTAACCTAGGGCCTTTATAAAACCTTGCTTATAAGTGATATCCCATATCTAGCTTATAAGCCAATTACCAAATCATTTCCAAGTAACAACCTCTGAATGAGGTAATATTCAAATAACATTCCTCAAATCATTTCCAGGTAATTAATACTTTCTAGAAATATAATTAATGTTTAATAATAGCAGTCCTCAAAATAATTAGTACACTGCCGCTGGAATCCCTCCGGGTTTCCACGGCTATCTCCATATCTCAAATACTGACTCCCGGTCTAGAGTCGAAAACAAGAAGTATGCTCTTATCTCTAGAGCTACAAGGTATGCCGGTTTATAACTACTTTATCTCAAAGCTCATACATAAATCCAAATCAAACTCTATTTTATACAATATATAACATGTATCGCACAACTGTATACTCCACACATGGCAACAGCAGTAATATATAATCAATACTTCAAAGTATAGATTTAGAAAACTTGTCTGATGCTCGAGAAGTGATAGGGGTTCGCGACGATGCCGGACAATCTAGACAAAGTCAAACGAAAACACACGGTTAATCCCCTCGATAAACCACTTATAACTCAATGCTTAAACACGTAAGCGAAATACAACCAAGGCATTACTTGCTCGTTATAGGCTCATACTAAGTCCATGTTAATCGACAATTTCTTAAGTTGTAGGTTTAGTCCGAAATCGATCCTCGAATACAAGTTATACCTAATCATTTACAACATTGGTTTCTAAGTCATGTTCTTAGTGGTTTTCACTTGCGCGACCTCGACTAAAACATTTTTATAAAATCAAACAATAATCTTTTTAATACGAATCTTTTTCGTGAGCCTTCCTAACTGTCTCTAGTATTATTCCTCAAACTTTCACATTTTAATACGGCTCCGAAATGGTTCAAATATAGCCTCAAAGTTGCTGGACAGAGATGAGTCATTCTTCCGAACGGCGTTTACTAAAACTCACTTTTCTCCTAAACCGTAAATCGTATAGGCATGATCTTTATACCAAAACAAACCTTTAAACAAGACCTACAGGCTCCTGGTCAGTTCTGCTCAAAAATATTCCAAGAACAGTTCGTAATTCTTGCTCAAAACAACCTTAAATCAAATGGGCATTACGACGGCTATAATCGTAACGTTTTCCATTTCCAAAACACAACCAAATCAATACCAATTAATCCCAAACTCACCATCCACCTTATACACCCTCCACTCAGTCAAATCCTCCATGAATAATCAAAACAAATTCATAACCCATCCTCCAAACTCAACCAACAATTCATATAATTACTTAATCATGATCTTAACCTTACATAAACATCAAAACCACTTCAAAACTCATATAAACAAAAAGGGGCAGGGGTTTTTATACCTTCCTTGGTGCTTCATATACACTAACAATGGTTTATAATCCTTCCTTGAGCTTTGAACAAACCTTATCAAGCTTAATCCTTAAGAAACAAAATCAAGAATCATGAAAAGTTACTATTCATCATCACTTTGTAAAATCCATATAAAATCGAAAAACAAGAGTTTGGTTCTAAGATTTTTACCAGACCTTTTACTCTTCATAAGATTTCTTTTGAGCTATAGATCGCCACATTTAAAGCTTCCTAGCTAGGGTTTTGAGTCCCATCTTTCCGCTGGACACAAACTGCACAGTTTGGGTTCTCCAACTTGGGGAAGGGATTTGACTAGGCTACACTCCTTTGTTGGCCATGAAATTTTGATAGAATGTTTTCCCTGGAGTGGAGAAGCTATGGTTAAAATTTGGTGATTTTAGGACAAGTAGTTTTGGAGTTATGAATTTGTCTCTCCTCCTTGTGCAAGCTGAGCCGAAAATCTGGAAAATGGGGGAGAGTTTCTTGATTTTTCTTGCCTTGTTCAATTAATGGAAATGCTGATTTTTAGAGACAAAAATGGTGAGTCATAGCTTGGTGTATTGTCCTCTTGACACTTGTCACACATGCAAGAGTGGTGGGCAAGTGGCTTGACTGCTTTGCTTTACTGGTTCGTTTCCTTTCACATGGATGATCCAAATGTTGCATTTCTCGAATTAATCTTGTTACATGTTACTTCCATGTCTATATTTAATCCTGTCATAATTTCAATCCTTAATCCATGATTCGTTCGCTTAATCACTTAATCTCGTTATAAAGTATCAGCGGTGTCTAGAACCTTCGTTTCACTGTCTCAGTGGTTTTCGTTCTAAATTCTCAAATCAAATATAATAACATTCCAAAATATTAAATCCTCAAATCCTTAATTTAATATCTCGTTTCTTGAATATAATAATATATAATTCACTGCCCGGTCAAATACTACACCAAAATAAAATTCGGAATTTCTGAATTCCGATCGTCTTTGCATTCACTTATTTACTCCGTAGATCACTAATATGACTTCGGAATATCCACACTACGTCTCGTACATAGGTGGCATGAAAAACTTTGTTAATCCTCAAAATCACTATTCATCCACCAAATTCACTATTCACTGATGCACTTAATCATAATAAGAAAAGTTTTAATTCTACCAAAAATTCGGGTTATTACAGTCTCCCCTCCTTAAAAGGATTCCGTCCCGGAATCAGCTTAGGAATAACTGGGGGTAATTCCCTCCCATTGCACTTTCTAACTCCCAAGTGGATTCTTCCACTTCTTGATTTTCCACAAACCTCTCACTAGCTTGGCAACCTCGTCACTTAGCACTTGCTCTTTTCTATCCGTGATTTCCACAGGTTGTTCTTTGTAAGTCAGACCAGGTTGTATATCTACCTGCTCGTACTCTAACATATACCGGGCATCTATAGTATACTAACGTAGCATTGACACCTGAACCCCGTTATGACCATTCTACAAGTTTGGGGGGGGGGGGGTAAGGCTGGCTCGTAGGCCACCTTCCTGACGCATTTTAAAATCTCAGATGGCCCAATGAATCTCGGGCTCGACTTCCCTTTCTTTTCAAATCTCATTAATTCTTTCCATGGAGATACCTTTAGCATCACGAATCGCTAACCTCATATTCTCTATCTTGTTTGTACAGAAATACACCAGCATAAACTTGATTGTCATTCATCAACTTGCCATTTAGCTTATCAATAGCAGTACTATTTCTATACTCGCGGGCTTAGTCCGCATACTTTCTCTGTCTGTCTTGGTTGTCACTAGCCGCTTGTTGGTGAAATCTTTTGTCTTTCTAGTTTGTTGGACTAACTTGGTTTTGTGTTAAATCTCATCCTTTAATTCCCGATTATTCGGAATCCATCCCTGTCTCATTTTAATCAAGGGTATCGGCCACCACATTGGCCTTCCCCGGATGGTAGTGTATCTCGCAGTCAATTTTAGGTAAATTTTAGCCATTTCTCCATCTCATGTTATCTACTATCACGGATAACTCAACGCCACTTCATTACATTCCATCAAAATTTGTGGGTGCATTAGTCAACCCAAAATAACTTCGCTAAAATCTCAAAGTGTCTATTCCTCGTACGAATCGCAGTCTTGGGTACATCCTCGGATTTAACTTCCAACTGGTGGTATCCAGTTCTTGAATAAATTTGGAAATACACAGCGTTTTTCCGCTGATCAAACAATCATTTACAAGGGTACCTATCCTCCAGGTCGAACTCATTCAACTCTCGAGGTTCGATGCATAATCTTGTGCTAACATCTTTCTCTCTTACGAACAACACCGGGGTTTCCCACGGTGATACACTGGGCCTTATCATACCCTTATACAACAATTCTTATAACTGAGTCTCTAACTCTTTCATTCCCACTATACTCGGAATACTCGGTATTCATTCTCATGTCATCCAAATCGATATCTGGTAGCTCATTAAAACCTTGTACAATCTCCCAAAACCATTGTAGTTCCCTTTTTACTTCGTATCTCTTTTCTTGGCGTCCACCATAAGAGCTAATTAAGCCTCGGATCTCTGGCGTAATAGCTTCTTAGTCTAAACTATATTCAAGAATCTCTGAATCGGTTTCCATCCTTTATTTATTACTCTCTCTCTCTTACAATCAGTCTGGGCTCCATTGGGTGTCAACCCACCCGTCCTTATTATAATGTCAACTTCTCCCAAGTCACAATACCAGCTCCCTCTGACTCTATCGCCAGTACTTATCTTGCTAACCCAGAGGTAGTGTCCATTCATAAACAACTCCTCCAAAATCTCAATTCCACTATATGGCATCTATCTAACACCGTTGTCACTGGAGTACACGACACATCACTATTCCTTTCACATATATCACTTGATCCCCTTTCCATTATCATAATATCCTTGGGAGAATAAACCAATTCATTGATATGTCATTAACATTCTATTCGTCTTAGGGATTCGCTCCTGTCATAGGCGATTTCGTTGCGAATCTAATTCCTATCAGCGAATTTTGACTTATTTGACCTGGTTCGCCTCCCCTTAGAATTCAATGAGGATAACCAAAATTCATGGGGCCTTGAAAAGACAGCTCCCATATCAAGGAAAACGTCACACACTGGTGATCATAAGGTTATGAGTTTTAAGGTAACCTTATTGGAGGTAAGAGAATTTACCGAGAGATCAACATGATCGTAAGAACTCAACGTTGCGTGCCTCGATTGAGACATTACTAAAGGTAATTAGCCTTCTTGTATTTCACAACTTACAAGTGATGGCGTCCCATCAGACTTCTATCACATAGACAGATAGTCCTTGTAGCCCCTAAAAGTATAGGGTTGTTCGTCTCAGTGGAAGTTGAAAAGTATGAAAGCAATTCGAGATCAATTTAATGATTATCGCCTCTCGACAATATTTCTCAAAGGAACACCTTGAATTAAAATTGAACAGATTCCAAAGGTGCGGTTTCCAAAGAAAATACAAAGAAAAGAATAACCAAAAAGATACTGGTACTTAACAAACAAGTGGTGAGGTATCACCATGGGGTCATTCATTATTTGAAGAAAAGTGAAAGCTTAAATAACATCATTTGACAGGGCTTCGAAAACCGGAAAGTAGGCATCGTGACAGCCTCTAACACAATTGAAATTAATTATGATTTAACACAAGTGTTATAAAATAACTTCGAAGAGGGAATATACCCTTTATCAGAATTCTTTCTTGGAAAGAGGTCAAGATAGATCATAGATTGGGGAAATATCCCACATAATCTGCAAAGGGGGAGGGTACTACCAAGGTCTCTACGGATGCCTTTTATGTCGGCTCCTCTAATGGATAATCGTTCAATTCCAAAGCTTTTCTTTTCCACGCGCCCTAAGGTGTTTGATACTTACGTCATTGCCGACTTATAATAGTCTCTAAGGATCCAACCATCGACCTTTGCAATCGCAGGGAATTCTATTCGACTAGGCGCAAACATCTCAAGTAAGCGTTCTGTTCTATAAGAAGACTTCGATACCGTTGTCGCCCATAGCAATGACAATTCCACATGTCGACTGGGCGGTACTCCGGAGGATCGTTACAAACTACAAACTTAAATTCGGTCTCTATTTCAATCATCTTTATACCCAAAATTTTCCTTGAGATAATAAAATCCCTCAATGATGTAATAGACACTATTTCCAGTGGAATCGCTGGTCGTGGGGGATTGAAATCTCATAGCCCAAAACAATTCCTTACACTATTCTAGGCAACTAAGTACCCTTAATCGTTCGTGAAAATCTGAACATCTTGGTTCTTACGTATGCCGCCTCCTTATGGGCAACTATAACCGACTACGGGTAACAGGTTTCGTTCAAGTCGAATCAATCCACTGATACTGGCTGTACTGCCTCTACCTCTTCTGCTTTGGAGACTCTACTCCATTTTATTTGTCATATCTCTTGATGAATCATGAACGATCCTTAAAACTCTCGTTTCGTCACTTATTTGTCCTTTGAAGGTTCGTCTGGTCCTATTATACGACCTCAAGTAACATACTACATCTTTATCAATCAACACGTTCTCTACAAGATTCTTTCCTTGACCCACCATGGGGTCTTCCTCTAGATCCTCCTATGGATCTTCCTTTATCGGGTCTCCGTCCATTTCAAGGAACGCATCATCAATTGCCTACTCGAAGGCCTCGGGGTCTGGTATCTCAGAATCCCATCAATCTATAACTCATACGAATCGAGGTGACTAATCATGAAGTCCTAAGTACGGTTTCCCAGAAGAAGTCCCCTCTCGGGCTTCATCTTAAACAGTCAGGGTCGTGTCCTCTAACCCGACTACGAACTCAATTTAGGCTCTAGATGTTCTTATCATTCTTAAGGGTATTGTAAGACTCGATCTCCTATCGTTTCTGAGGACTGTAACCTAACGCTCTGATACCATTTCTGTAACAGCCCCAAATCCGGGGTCAGGGATTTAGGGTAGTCACGATCCATGTACTCCTTGCCTTACCTGTATTACTCACACCATTCATAATTCACCTGCTCATGACCCCACAACATACGTCTCACACACACACACACAGGTTAGAGTCTCAGAAACGACACAATACAACAACTGCGGAATAAATAATTTTTATTACAATACCCAAATGTCTTTTGAATCTGTCACTGATACAATTTCTAAGTAATGTTAAATTACCAACTTAGTCTTCTGATGCTTACAATCCTCTAATACCATTCATGTATATACATAAGTCGAATACCGAAAGCTGTAGCCTGATTCGATTGGTTCGTACTACTCTCGGGATCACTGCTAGAAACTGTTAATGAAAACGCCTTGCGGGGTATGTGCCGTCCCATTGGCATCCTGCTTCGCTGCTATATAATATATATAAAACAATAGCAAGAGTGAGCGATAGCTCAGCAAGGAAATGAAAGTATGGCATAATTCTGCCTTTAATTCAACCCAGAAATAAAGCGGGTATAAGACAATAATTTGTCAAAATATCTCGATACTGAAATTATATCCTTATCGGAATGTATTCCCAAAAACAGTACCATTATTGTACTTCAAATATCATTTTCATAATATTTCTGCAAACTTTTGCTATATTATGAACAAAGTTCTAGTATAAACGATGAGGTTTCAAAGTAAACCAAATATAACCTTTCCGAAAAATATCTGCTATATATGCAGAATATCAACATATAACTTAAAAGATGAAGTTATAAGGTGATTCAGTATAAACAACTCCCTTACCATAACTCATGTTATGTAAGGTATCCACAGAGTCATAACTCATAAATAAAAGATGAAGTTGCATGAATTTATTGTCACTTCATTTCCAAACACTTTTCGACCCCCTACCAACATGATTGGTTCTTCACCCCAATACATGTTGCAGGAATATCCAAATTGGATGATGAACTAATACTGGAGTTGCTACCGCGTCCGCTGTGCCTAACCTTACTATGATCAGTAGCAGGTCGCACCGCTCAAATAGTTTTCTACATGTAGATGGAAGTATCACGACGGCCTGACATTGTCTACCGCCTTACTATGACCTCCCGGCCCATTTGGGGCAATATAAAAGTTGGATGGGCCCACGCAACTTGACCACTTACACCACTCCTAGTTCAGATGAAATCCATGACTCTGAAACGTAAAGATCGTCCTCCTTTCCCCAAGTGTAACACTTGTTGATACGACTCCACTAAGTAGTTATATCTAGGTTGGAAAGGAAGATTCTCCAATATTTCCCAAGCTATGCTTGTTAATGGATATCGACTTGTTCCATGAATTTACCCCTCGATTATTGAGGTGGTAACACAACATTAGACTGGCAGCAATTAAATTGCTCCAAGAAAATATCTGTCCCTTGACAGTTTTTGAATTGAGAGTTTAAAAAGAGTAGTAGTCACTTAAATCAGGTTTCCCATATTTTTGATAGTTGAGCGAGCATTTAAATCCTCTTTAAAAGACAGATTTAAACGGAAAAAAACATTATTTTGGGAACCTCTTTTTGATTGGAAAACAATTAATAACATTTATTAAACAAGTAAACCTTCAAATGAATATTCGAAAATAATATTCATCAAATAAACAAACCTCGAATGAATATTTAGAAATAATATTCATTAATAAATAATCCTCAAATGAATATTCAAAAATAATATTCATTAATAAATAATCCTCAAATGAATATTAAAAATAATATTCATTAATAAATAATCCTCAAATGAATAAAAAAAAAATAATATTCATTAATAAATAATCCTCAAATGAATATTCAAAAATAATATTCATTAATAAATAATCCTCAAATGAATATTCAAAAATAATATTCATTAATAAATAATCCTCAAATGAATATTAAAAATAATATTTCTCAATAAGTGAACCTCCAATGAATATTCGAAAATAATATCCTTTAAATAATTAAATCTCAAATGAATATTCAAAAGTAATATTCATTAATTAAATAAATCTCGAATGAATAAAAACAATATTCTGTAAGTCGATAATCCTCAAATGTATATAAATAATATTCTGTAAGTCGATAATCCTCAAATGAATATTAATAAATAATATTCTTAAATAAAAATAATTAATCCTCGAATAACGGTTACCCGATATCTTTATCGGAAAAATAACCTTTATCATACACAAACTATAATCACTACTGATCTTAAGAAATATCATACGCCCTTAACCTAGGGCCTTTATAAAACCTGGCTTATAAGTGATATCCCATATCTAGCTTATAAGCCAATTACCAAATCATTTCCAAGTAACAACCTCTGAATGAGGTAATATTCAAATAACATTCCTCAAATCATTTTCAGGTAATTAATACTTTCTAGAAATATAATTAATGTTTAATAATAGCAGTCCTCAAAATAATTAGTACACTGCCGCTGGAATCCCTCCGGGTTTCCACGGCTATCTCCATATCTCAAATACTGACTCCCGGTCTAGAGTCGAAAACAAGAAGTATGCTCTTATCTCTAGAGCTACAAGGTATGCCGGTTTATAACTACTTTATCTCAAAGCTCATACATAAATCCAAATCAAACTCTATTTTATACAATATATAACATGTATCGCACAACTGTATACTCCACACATGGCAACAGCAGTAATATATAATCAATACTTCAAAGTATAGATTTAGAAAACTTGCCTGATGCTCGAGAAGTGATAGGGGTTCGCGACGATGCCGGACAATCTAGACAAAGTCAAACGAAAACACACGGTTAATCCCCTCGATAAACCACTTATAACTCAATGCTTAAACACGTAAGCGAAATACAACCAAGGCATTACTTGCTCGTTATAGGCTCATACTAAGTCCATGTTAATCGACAATTTCTTAAGTTGTAGGTTTAGTCCGAAATCGATCCTCGAATACAAGTTATACCTAATCATTTACAACATTGGTTTCTAAGTCATGTTCTTAGTGGTTTTCACTTGCGCGACCTCGACTAAAACATTTTTATAAAATCAAACAATAATCTTTTTAATACGAATCTTTTTCGTGAGCCTTCCTAACTGTCTCTAGTATTATTCCTCAAACTTTCACATTTTAATACGGCTCCGAAGTGGTCCAAATATAGCCTCAAAGTTGCTGGACAGAGATGAGTCATTCTTCCGAACGGCGTTTACTAAAACTCACTTTTCTCCTAAACCGTAAATCGTATAGGCATGATCTTTATACCAAAACAAACCTTTAAACAAGACCTACAGGCTCCTGGTCAGTTCTGCTCAAAAATATTCCAAGAACAGTTCGTAATTCTTGCTCAAAACAACCTTAAATCAAATGGGCATTACGACGGCTATAATCGTAACGTTTTCCATTTCCAAAACACAACCAAATCAATACCAATTAATCCCAAACTCACCATCCACCTTATACACCCTCCACTCAGTCAAATCCTCCATGAATAATCAAAACAAATTCATAACCCATCCTCCAAACTCAACCAACAATTCATATAATTACTTAATCATGATCTTAACCTTACATAAACATCAAAACCATTTCAAAACTCATATAAACAAAAAGGGGCAGGGGTTTTTATACCTTCCTTGGTGCTTCATATACACTAACAATGGTTTATAATCCTTCCTTGAGCTTTGAACAAACCTTATCAAGCTTAATCCTTAAGAAACAAAATCAAGAATCATGAAAAGTTACTATTCATCATCACTTTGTAAAATCCATATAAAATCGAAAAACAAGAGTTTGGTTCTAAGATTTTTACCAGACCTTTTACTCTTCATAAGCTTTCTTTTGAGCTATAGATCGCCACATTTAAAGCTTCCTAGCTAGGGTTTTGAGTCCCATCTTTCCGCTGGACACAAACTGCACAGTTTGGGTTCTCCAACTTGGGGAAGGGATTTGACTAGGCTACACTCCTTTGTTGGCCATGAAATTTTGATAGAATGTTTTCCCTGGAGTGGAGAAGCTATGGTTAAAATTTGGTGATTTTAGGACAAGTAGTTTTGGAGTTATGAATTTGTCTCTCCTCCTTGTGCAAGCTGAGCCGAAAATCTGGAAAATGGGGGAGAGTTTCTTGATTTTTCTTGCCTTGTTCAATTAATGGAAATGCTGATTTTTAGAGACAAAAATGGTGAGTCATAGCTTGGTGTATTGTCCTCTTGACACTTGTCACACATGCAAGAGTGGTGGGCAAGTGGCTTGACTGCTTTGCTTTACTGGTTCGTTTCCTTTCACATGGATGATCCAAATGTTGCATTTCTCGAATTAATCTTGTTACATGTTACTTCCATGTCTATATTTAATCCTGTCATAATTTCAATCCTTAATCCATGATTCGTTCGCTTAATCACTTAATCTCGTTATAAAGTATCAGCGGTGTCTAGAACCTTCGTTTCACTGTCTCAGTGGTTTTCGTTCTAAATTCTCAAATCAAATATAATAACATTCCAAAATATTAAATCCTCAAATCCTTAATTTAATATCTCGTTTCTTGAATATAATAATATATAATTCACTGCCCGGTCAAATACTACACCAAAATAAAATTCGGAATTTCTGAATTCCGATCGTCTTTGCATTCACTTATTTACTCCGTAGATCACTAATATGACTTCGGAATATCCACACTACGTCTCGTACATAGGTGGCATGAAAAACTTTGTTAATCCTCAAAATCACTATTCATCCACCAAATTCACTATTCACTGATGCACTTAATCATAATAAGAAAAGTTTTAATTCTACCAAAAATTCGGGTTATTACAATTATCGGCCGCGTGCTATTCGTCGTGTTCTTGGTCTTCCGGCTCTTAGGAGGAATCAAGAGGATTGGTCAGGGAGGACTCGCGATGCTGTGGACCTTCAGATGATTATTCAGCGGTTGTGTGTTCCAGGTACGGAGTGGAACTTGAGGCGTGGCACTACTGAGCCCACTTCGTTTATGTCGACGGCTCTGAATCAGTATGGGCGTACTTGGAATTTGTTTATTTGTGCTAACCTCATCCCTACTAGGCATTCGAATGAGGTGACGGTTGAGAGGGCTATCTTGTTGTATGCTATTTGCAGCAGAGAGTATGTGGATTTGGGTAATTTGATCCATCAGGGGATTCTCCGTTTTATGCAAGGAAGTACCACTGCGGCGATACCTTATGGTTCGGTCATTGCTAGGTTGGCTAGGGATTGTGGTGCTAGTTGGTCAGCGGAGGAGCCTGTACAGCCGCCACAGGCAACACTGGATCATCAGAGTATAAGGCGGCTGAATGTGTGGGATGGAGGTGAGCCGGATTGGTGGGGTCTTGGTTTTGTAGTAGGGGGTCAGCAGCAGCATCAGCAGCAGCAGGAGGAGGAGCCTCAGGATGGAGGTTCTCTTATTAGTCAGCGGCAGTATAGGCGATTGACGAGGCGTATCGATGCGGTGCACGATATGCAGGCAGGTTTTGCAGCAGATTTTGGTCAGTTTGCACAGGCTTTGAGCACGGCTTTTCGTGCAAGTGGGGTGGACGTGACTTGGGGATGAAAGGTGCATTTGTATAATAGGTATATTGCATGTTAGGAGCATTTGTGCATGTTAGTTAATTTCATGTTAGTTTAGAGCATTTTGTTGCATGTTAGTTAGAGCATTTAGGACATTCTGTTTATTGTGATATTTATGTTCATATAGTTGCATGAGCATGGCATGCATTTTCATGATCCCTTAGGACGACCTATTTCTGTTTGGCAGGTAGATGTTGATTTGAGTGTGGTAATCATGAATAGAGGGTTGATTTATAGTTTCTATGAAATTGACATGCCTGTTATGGGGACAAAAACATTTACACAACTCATTGTTTGCTTTTGGGCTAGATTGGGGGTCATGCTTGTTTGGATGTTTTGAGGTTTAATTACCTGGTTATATTTAAAATGTTCTTTATTCCCTTGATAACGTAAGAGCACTAAAGTATAAGTTTGGGGGAAACAGGATTTTCATGCTAGTTGTTTTGTTGTTTATGGCTAGGTGTCAAATGGCTAGTAGCCGGCTCATATTTATATGAGTAGTCTAGGGTTGGAAATGAGAATTCTCATTCCAGATTGTATATATGAAAAAAAAAAGAAGGAAAAAATGGAAAAGAAAAAAAAAAGAAAAAAAAAGAGTCATGTAAATAGTTAAATGCAAAATTAACCACGAGTGAGCTCTTTAATACTCGAGCAATTAAGTTCAATGGGGGCAATGTGCCTAGTGACCTAAGGTCCTTTGTGGTCTGGGATCCGCTAACCTAACGCTCGTTACATGGGTATTATTGTATAAGCCTTTTGGGGTCTCACTCATTGCACGGTTAAATAAGCATGTGTATTGTATATAGTAGTATGTGTCGTAGTAATAAAGCATGAATTCCTGGTTAACCTGAATGATGATGGAGGTGTCTCGAAGTTATGAAGTGTCTACCGTTCATTCTTTTTATAAACTTGTGATTGCCTTGACTAAGAATTGGTATGATTTTTGATCTAGTGTTAGGAGTATATCTGATGAGTATCACACACCACGTTCCTATGCATGTATTGTTAGTATACGGGAATTTAGTCGAGCTCTGTTTGGAAGTTATTGCATGATTTGAGATGTTTGCCTAATGAATGGTTTTGGTTAGTCTAAGGGGGTCCTTGCATTTCCATATAGTTGCATACATGTAGTTAGTTGCATTTGTAGTTGCATTGTTAGATGGATTTTGTGGGTACATTCACTATAGGCCCTCACGAGACCTTACTCGTCCACTAGGGCTGCCTAGGGGTTTAAAGGGCTTGTTGCATATGCCAAATGCAACCGTGATCACCTACGGAAGTGGTACTAGTTAGTTGTAATAAATTGTTTGTTTATGCTCGAGGACGAGCATCGGTTTAAGTTTGGGGGTGTGATAAGTGGGTATTTTATTCACTTAAAACGTTTCCGTATGGCTTAAAACGATTGTTTGTACTCGAGTTGTGGTATTTTTGATCTCTTTTAAGGGTATTGTGCAGGAATATCTATCACAGGTGTAATGGGAATGAAGCGGAGCAATCGGAATGCAATTTGGAGCTAAAACGAAGAAAATGGAAAAATTCGTCTTCCTGGACAGAAGGCACGGCGCGGCAGCGCCGTGTTTGAGCTTGCCTATGGCGCGGCAGCGCCGCATGAAAACGGAACAGTAAATCTATGGCGCGGCAGCGCCGCTCTCCTATGTAACTGTGGCGCGGCAGCGCCAGACATTCTGACGAAATTTCCTGTTTTGAACCCGATTTGCTGATTTTTCGAGTTGAAGTCAAATTACAATTCCGTACGACTTATTTGCACCTGGAGGCCTATATAAAGAGAAGAAAACCCTAGAGAACAGGAGTTACACATACCACATATTATCTACGGAGTTTTAAAGCACGAAGAAGCAAGGAAGAAGATAGTTTTCAATTTATTCTTGTATTCTTTCTAGCTTGTGGATGCTTGGTTTGGGTGTATTCTTTAGAACCTTTGATAATTATTCCAATATTGATTCGTTTTCTTCAATCATGTTTACATTAGAACCCATGGTGACGATTAGTTTGATTATGAACTAACTCGTTGTCATGGGGTTTTAGCGGATTTATTCATGAAGTTTATTTGTTGAATTTTCTCGATGCATATAGTGTGATTGATGCGATATCCTATCATGGTTGTTTTAATTCGTTATAGGAGAGTAGCTAACTCCTGTAATTGTGTGTTAATTCTTATTGAAGCGAAAGTGGATTTAAGAGTTTAGAACTTGCCATGCTAGCATAGGTTTATGCGTGAGAATATCATTCGTAATTAGTGTCGTAACTCTAACCGTTTTATGACGACTATGTGATCAATTGAATGCTTGTACTTCAACAATTATGTTTTCAATCTTTATAGACATATAGGGACTAAGCATAATTGGGAGACTAAGTGATTTCTATCTTTATTGTGGATATTATTTAGGATGGTATTTGTGCAACGAAAGTTGGCTTATATCAGTTTTGTGTGTTCGATCAGGTATTAATAAATCACATGAAAAGGCTAGAGAATTGGAAACTATAGATGGATTGTTTAATGAAGTTAAAATTCCATGTTTTATTTGCATAAGTAATTCAATATAACCCTTTGTTCAAATAGTTGATAATTAGTTATAAATTTTAGAAAAATTTTAGTGATAAACAAAATCCAATTTGTTATTTGTTTTAGCATCGAATAATAATCATACATCGGTGAGTGAATTAACTAGACAATACAACGAGTCCCTGTAGGAACGAACCTTACTTGCTATCTGTATTACTTGAGATCACGTGCACTTGCGTGTTGAGTTTGGTCGTAACACATTTATACATTAAATCAAATATATAAATAAAACCAAACACAGCCCAAAACTCCCAGATCTCAATTCGAGCAGAGCAAAGCAAAACCAAAATCGAGGCCAATTCGAGCAAAGCACATCCAAAATCCAGGCAAGTTTTAGTTGGTTGATTTCTCTTTACTCTTGAATACGTACATGAATTAACTTGTGTATGTTCAGCACTAGTGGTTCCTTTTAAATTATTATTTGATTGATTGAATGCTATCCAAATGTAATCTAATCATTTTTGTATTGCAGGAGAATGTCAGGCAGGAACAGGAACAGAGAATTTTAGTGTTATCACTGTGAGAAGGTGTTTGTAGACATGAAAAAAATTCAATTCCACAACAAGTATCACAAAAACTTGGCTAAAAAAGGGGGTTTCTGTTGTATGTCCAGTTTGTATCACACTACTGGCTACTGAATCAGATCTTGTTGATACATTATACCTTAAATTTCTAAATTTTTTAAATATCATTTATACATTAAATCAAATATATAAATAAAACCAAACACATCCCTAAACTCCCAGATCTCAATTCGAGCAGAGCAAAGCAAATCCAAAATCAAGGCCATTTCGAGCAAAGCACATCCAAAAGCCAGGCAAGTTTTAGTTGGTTGATTTCTCTTTACTCTTGAATACGTACATGAATTAACTTGTGTATGTTCAGCACTAGTGGTTCCTTTTAAATTATTATTTGATTGATTGAATGATATCCAAATGTAATCTAATCATTTATGTATTGCAGGAGAATGTCAGGCAGGAACAGGAACAGAGAATTTTACTGTTATCACTGTGAGAAGGTGTTTGCAGACATGAAAAAAATTCAATTCCACGACAAGTATCACAAAAACTTGGCTAAAAAGGGGGTTTATGTTGTATGTCCAGTTTGTATCACACTGCTGGCTACTGAATCAGATCTTGTTGATACATTATACATTAAATTTCTAAATTTTTTAAATATAATTTATACATTAAAGCAAATATATAAATAAAACCAAACACAACCCTAAACTTCTAGATCTCAATTCGAGCAGAGCAAAACAAATCCAAAATCCAGGCCAATTCGAGGAAAGCACATTCAAAAGCCATGCAAGTTTTAGTTGGTTGATTTCTCTTTACTCTTGAATACGTACATGAATTAACTTGTGTATGTTCAACACTAGTGGTTCCTTTTAAATTATTATTTGATTGATTGAATGCTATCCAAATGTAATCTAATCATTTTTGTATTGCAGGAGAATGTCAGGCAGGAACAGGAACAGAGACTTTTAGTGTTATCACTGTGAGAAGGTGTTTGCAGACATGAGAAAAATTCAATTCCACAACAAGTATCACAAAAACTTGGCTAAAAAGGGGGGTTTCTGTTGTATGTCCAGTTTGTATCACACTACTGGCTACTGAATCAGATCTTGTTGATACATTATACCTTAAATTTCTAAATTTTTTAAATATCATTTATACATTAAATCAAATATATAAATAAAACCAAACACATCCCTAAACTCCCAGATCTCAATTCGAGCAGAGCAAATCAAATCCAAAATCCAGGCCATTTCGAGCAAAGCACATCCAAAAGCTAGGCAAGTTTTAGTTGGTTGATTTCTCTTTACTCTTGAATACGTACATGAATTAACTTGTGTATGTTCAGCACTAGTGGTTCCTTTTAAATTATTATTTGATTGATTGAATGATATCCAAATGTAATCTAATCATTTATGTATTGCAGGAGAATGTCAGGCAGGAACAGGAACAGAGAATTTTACTGTTATCACTGTGAGAAGGTGTTTGCAGACATGAAAAAAATTCAATTCCACGACAAGTATCACAAAAACTTGGCTAAAAAGGGGGTTTCTGTTGTATGTCCAGTTTGTATCACACTGCTGGCTACTGAATCAGATCTTGTTGATACATTATACATTAAATTTCTAAATTTTTTAAATATAATTTATACATTAAATCAAATATATAAATAAAACCAAACACAACCCTAAACTTCTAGATCTCAATTCGAGCAGAGCAAAGCAAATCCAAAATCCAGGCCAATTCGAGCAAAGCACATCCAAAAGCCAGACAAGTTTTAGTTGGTTGATTTCTCTTTACTCTTGAATACGTACATGAATTAACTTGTGTATGTTCAGCACTAGTGGTTCCTTTTAAATTATTATTTGATTGATTGAATGCTATCAAAATCTAATCTAATCATTTTTGTATTGCAGGAGAATGTCAGGCAGGAACAGGAACATAGAATTTTACTGTTATCACTGTGAGAAGGTGTTTGCAGACAAGAAAATAATTCAATTCCACAACAAGTATCACAAAAACTTGGCTAAAAAGGGGGTTTCTGTTGTATGTCCAGTTTGTATCAGTTTGTATCACACTGTTGGCTACTGAATCAGATCTTGTTGATACATTATACATTAAATTTCTAATTTTTTTAAATATCATTTATACATTAAATCAAATATATAAATAAAACGAAACACAGCCCTAAACTCCCAGATCTCAATTCGAGCAGAGCAAAGCAAATCCAAAATCCAGGCCAATTCGAGCAAAGCAAATCCAAAAGCCAGGCAAGTTTTAGTTGGTTGATTTCTCTTTACTCTTGAATACGTACATGAATTAACTTGTGTATGTTCAGCACTAGTGGTTCCTTTTAAATTATTATTTGATTGATTGAATGCTATCCAAATTTAATCTAATCATTTTTGTATTGCATGAGAATGTCAGGCAGGAACAGGAACAGAGAATATTACTGTTATCATTGTGAGAAGGTGTTTGCAGACATGAAAAAAATTCAATTCCACAACAAGTTTCACAAAAACTTGGCTAAAAAGGGGGTTTCTGTTGTATGTCCAGTTTGTATCACACTGCTGGCTACTGAAATATATCTTGTTGATACATTATACATTAAATTTCTAATTTTTTTAAATATCATTTATACATTAAATCAAATATATAAATAAAACCAAACACAGGCCTAAACTCCCAGATCTCAATTCGAGCAGAGCAAAGCAAATCCAAAATCCAGGCCAATTCGAGCAAAGCACATCCAAAAGCCAGGCTAGTTTTAGTTGGTTGATTTCTCTTTACTCTTGAATACGTACATGAATTAACTTGTGTATGTTCAGCATTAGTGGTTCCTTTTAAATTATTATTTGATTGATTGAATGCTATCCAAATGTAATCTAATCATTTTTGTATTGCACAAGAATGTCAGGCAGGAACATGAACAAAGAATTTTACTGTTATCACTGTGAGAAGGTGTTTGCAGACATGAAAAAAATTCAATTCCACAACAAGTATCACAAAAACTTGGCTAAAAGGGGGGTTTCTGTTGTATGTCCAGTTTGTATGACACCGCTGGCTACTGAATCAGATCTTGTTGATACATTATACATTAAATTTCTAAATTTTTTAAATATCGTTTATACATTAAATCAAATATATAAATAAAACCAAACACAGACCTAAACTCCCAGATCTCAATTCGAGCAGAGCAAAGCAAATCCAAAATCCAGGCCAATTCGAGCAAAACACATCCAAAAGCCAGGCTAGTTTTATTTGGTTGATTTCTCTTTACTCTTGAATACGTACATGAATTAACTTGTGTATGTTCAGCACTAGTGGTTCCTTTTAAATTATTATTTTATTGATTGAATGCTATCCAAATGTAATCTAATCATTTTTGTATTGCAGGAGAATGTCAGGCAGGAACAGGAACAGAGAATTTTACTGTTATCACTGTGAGAAGGTGTTTGCAGACATGAAAAAATTCAATTCCACAACAAGTATCACAAAAACTTGGCTAAAAAGGGGGTTTTTGTTGTATGTCCATTTTGTATCACACTGTTGGCTACTGAATCAGATCTTGTTGATACATTATACATTAAATTTCTAAATTTTTTAAATATCATTTAGACATTAAATCAAATATATAAATAAAACCAAACACAGCCCTAATCTCCCGGATCTCAATTCGAGCAGAGCAAAGCAAATCCAAAATCCAGGCCAATTCGAGCAAAGCAAATCCAAAAGCCAGGCAAGTTTTAGTTGGTTGATTTCTCTTTACTCTTGAATACGTACATGAATTAACTTGTGTATGTTCAGCACTAGTGGTTCCTTTTAAATTATTATTTGATTGATTGAATGCTATCAAAATGTAATCTAATCATTTTTGTATTGCAGGAGAATGTCAGGCAGGAACAGGAACAGAGAATTTTACTGTTATCACTGTGAGAAGGTGTTTGTAGACATGAAAAAAATTCAATTCCACAACAAGTATCACAAAAACTTGGCTAAAAAGGGGGTTTCTGTTGTATGTCCAGTTTGTATCACACTACTGGCTACTGAATCAGATCTTGTTGATACATTATACATTAAATTTCTAATTTTTTTTAAATATCATTTATACATTAAATCAAATATATAAATAAAACCAAACACAGACCTAAACTCCCAGATCTCAATTCGAGCAGAGCAAAGCAAATCCAAAATCCAGGCCAATTCGAGCAAAGCACATCCAAAAGCCAGGCTAGTTTTAGTTGGTTGATTTCTCTTTACTCTTGAATACGTACATGAATTAACTTGTGTATGTTCAGCATTAGTGGTTTCTTTTAAATTATTATTTGATTGATTGAATGCTATCCAAATGTAATCTAATCATTTTTGTATTGCAGAAGAATGTCAGGCAGGAACAGGAACAAAGAATTTACTGTTATCACTGTGAGAAGGTGTTTGCAGACATGAAAAAAATTCAATTCCACAACAAGTATCACAAAAACTTGGCTAAAAGGGGGGTTTCTGTTGTATGTCCAGTTTGTATCACACTGCTGGCTACTGAATCAGATCTTGTTGATACATTATACATTAAATTTCTAAATTTTTTAAATATCGTTTATACATTAAATCAAATATATAAATAAAACCAAACACAGCCCTAAACTTCCAGATCTCAATTCGAGCAGAGCAAAGCAAATCCAAAATCCAGCCCAATTCGAGCAAAGCAAATCCAAAAGCCAGACAAGTTTTAGTTGATTGATTTCTCTTTACTCTTGAATACGTACATGAATTAACTCGTGTATGTTCAGCACTAGTGGTTCCTTTTAAATTATTATTTGATTGATTGAATGCTATCAAAATGTAATCTAATCATTTTTGTATTGCAGGAGAATGTCAGGGTGGAACAGGAACATAGAATTTTACTGTTATCACTGTGAGAAGGTGTTTGCAGACATGAAAAAATTCAACTCCACAACAAGTATCACAAAAACTTGGCTAAAAAGGGGGTTTCTGTTGTATGTCCAGTTTGTATCACACTGTTGGCTATTGAATCAGATCTTGTTGATACATTATACATTAAATTTCTAAATTTTTTAAATATCATTTAGACATTAAATCAAATATATAAATAAAACCAAACACAGCCCTAATCTCCCGGATCTCAATTCGAGCAGAGCAAAGCAAATCCAAAATCCAGGCCAATTCGAGCAAAGCAAATCCAAAAGCCAGGCAAGTTTTAGTTGGTTGATTTCTCTTTACTCTTGAATACGTACATGAATTAACTTGTGTATGTTCAGCATTAGTGGTTTCTTTTAAATTATTATTTGATTGATTGAATGCTATCCAAATGTAATCTAATCATTCTTGTATTGCACAAGAATGTCAGGCAGGAACATGAACAAAGAATTTTACTGTTATCACTGTGAGAAGGTGTTTGCAGACATGAAAAAAATTCAATTCCACAACAAGTATCACAAAAACTTGGCTAAAAGGGGGGTTTCTGTTGTATGTCCAGTTTGTATGACACCGTTGGCTACTGAATCAGATCTTGTTGATACATTATACATTAAATTTCTAAATTTTTTAAATATCGTTTATACATTAAATCAAATATATAAATAAAACCAAACACAGACCTAAACTCCCAGATCTCAATTCGAGCAGAGCAAAGCAAATCCAAAATCCAGGCCAATTCGAGCAAAACACATCCAAAAGCCAGGCTAGTTTTAGTTGGTTGATTTCTCTTTACTCTTGAATACGTACATGAATTAACTTGTGTATGTTCAGCACTAGTGGTTCCTTTTAAATTATTATTTTATTGATTGAATGCTATCCAAATGTAATCTAATCATTTTTGTATTGTAGAAGAATGTCAGGCAGGAACAGGAACAGAGAATTTTACTGTTATCACTGTGAGAAGGTGTTTGTAGACATGAAAAAAATTCAATTCCACAACAAGTATCACAAAAACTTGGCTAAAAAGGGGGTTTCTGTTGTATGTCCAGTTTGTATCACACTGCTGGCTACTGAATCAGATCTTGTTGATACATTATACATTAAATTTCTAAATTTTTTAAATATCATTTATACATTAAATCAAATATATAAATAAAACCAAACACAGCCCTAAACTCCCAGATCTCAATTCGAGCAGAGCAAAGCAAATCCAAAATTCAGGCCAATTCGAGCAAAGTGTTAGATCAAAATTCAATGATCGTCAGAAGCTAGACTCAACTGATCAGGATTGCTGACGTCATCAGTATTGCATGGTCATCAGTATTTGATCAAGCGTCAGTATCTTATTGATCATCAGGATTCCTACTCAGACTATGATCAGGATTGATCATCAGAACTTGAAGCTGATCAGGATTCCTACTTCGAGTTATATTTGGAGTCTAGATAAACATGGAAGTTTATTCTATTTGTTCCTGGTTTGTAGAATGTAGCTATCGATTAAGGATAGGTTTCTATCTTTGTTATTGATTAGGACTTATCTTGTTATTGATAGAGAAGCTGTGTGCACTATATAAACACAGTCTTGGTTTCGATTTATGTATTCATCCATTCGAGAGAGAACATAATCGAATAGAAGCTCTCGAGAACATAGAATTTCTTGAGAGAGTTTTTGTAAACTAGCAGCTCTCAAGAACATCAGAATTTCTTGAGAGAGTTTGTAACAGTTTTATATCAGATTTAATAAAGCTGTTATCTTTCTTTTTCATATTTGTGATATATACATTAAGAAGTCGATTATCTTACTCTATTGTATTCAACCCCCCCTTCTACAATAGATTATTACTGGGCAACAATTGGTATCAGAGCAAACTGATTTAATTCTGAATCAGATACGATCTAAAGATGTCGACAACCAAGTATGAAAGCATGAAGATTCCCATCTTGAAGATATCAGAATATCCTACATGGAGGGTAAAGATGTTGATGTACCTGGAGGCTATGGATCCTGACTACTTGGACAGGATTTGTGATGGACCATATATACCAACAAAGTTCGTAGAACGAACAGATACAGTACCAGAACATTATGTGGTCAAAGCTAAATCTGAATGGACTCCAGAAGAAAAAGCTCATGTACTCAGAGAACCAAAGATAAAGAATATCTTGCACAATGGTCTTGATGCTGTCATGTCAAACAGAGTGATTGCATGCAAGTCTTCAAAAGAAATCTGGGATACTTTGGAAACTCAGTGCCAGGGATCTGCATCTGTCAAGAAAAACAGAAGGGCTCTTTTGATTCAAGAATATGAACAATTCGATGCAAGACCTGAAGAGAGCCTGACTGATCTATATGATAGAATTCTGACACTATTGAACAGCTTATCCTTAGTTGACAAAGTATATGAAACTGAAGATTCAAACACCAAATTTCTTAGAGCTTTACCTGAAGAATGGGATACTCAGACCTCAATCATTAGACACCAGTATGATCTGAACATTGTGTCTCTTGATGAGATCTATGGGATGCTAAGAACTCATGATCTTGAAGTTCAACAGAGAAAGAACAAGAAAAGCAGCAAGGCAAAGTCAATTGCTTTGAATGTAGAAGCTAAATCAAAAGGAAAAGCTATGGAGGTCTCCAGAAGTAAATCAAGAGTAGCTGAGTCAGATCCTGACGACTCTTCATCAGATACTGATGGCAATCCTGATGCCAATACTGGTGATGAATCTTCTGATTCAGACATGGAAGAGATGGTTGCTATGATTGTCAGAAACTTCAGAAGGATGAAGTTCAGGAAGAATAGAAGACAAGGCAACTTTCAGAAAAAGACCTTCAAAGCAGACAAAGACAAGTATATCAAAAAGGACAGCAAGGGTAGCAAATTTGACAAGTCAAAGGTTAGATGCTACAAGTGTAATGGTATGGGTCACTTTGCTTCTGAATGCAACAAGACAAAGGCACTCATCACATCAAGCAAGGATTGGATGGACTCTTCCTCAGAATCTGATACTGAGGTAGTCAACTATGCGTTAATGGCCAATGCTGATGTAACTGCTGCTCCTGATGATAAGGTACTAAATACTATCTTTGATTTTGATACTGATAATGCTTCTGAGTTAAGACGTTTTCTAAAGTCATTACATATTAGCTTTAGAAGTCAAACTGCTGAGAATACCAGAATCTTATCTGAGATGTCTGACCTTAGAAAGAGGAATGAGATATTAGAAGCTGAATTTTCTCGTATGCAAGAAGTACAAAAAGAATGTGATAATGCTAAACACATGCACTTAGAGATGACATCTAAATGTACTTCCCTTGAAAAAGAACTTGAATATGCTAATGAGAAAATCAGAACCTGGACAGACTCTGGTAGGAAATTTCATGAGATTAATACCTCTAAGAATTGGAAAGAGTGTCTAGGATATAAGTCAGATGAAGATAAGAAATTAGCAGAGAAAATTGTCATTGATGAGACAGTCAGTCCAAAGACCTATAGACATGTTATAGACTCAACCAAATCTAAGATTACTCCTGTTAATTTTGTTTTTGGTAAGGATTCCAATTCTACTTTTGAAAAGGGATCTTCTTCTACTCAAGGAATTAAAATTATAAAGTCTAAACCTGTCATGAACAAAGTCACTAAGAATGTAGGTCTATTGTCTCAGAAACAGCTTAAAGATAAAATCTGTGAGGTTACAGATAAGAAAAAGGAAGCTACTGTTAAGAGAAACAGGAATGGTAAAGTTGGGATCAATAAAGAGAATGGTTATAAATATATCCCAAATGCACCTAGAAAGTGTTGTTTTAACTGTGGTAACTCTAATCATCTTGCTATTGATTGTAAGAAGAGTAAGAAGAAGATTACTGATATTCCTAAGTCTGATGTTAGGAATAGATCAGTACTCTATAAACCGCAGAAGTCCTGTTTTCATTGTGGTAGTCTATGGCATTCTATTTATACATGTAAAGAGTATCATGATTTGCACTATAACTTTTATGATCCATTGCCTAAGTTTGAAAGTAGTACAAAGTCTGATAGAACTGAAAATGTCATAGTGAAGCATGCTTTTGTTAATACTGATACTGACAAAGCAAATCCTGATGGAGTAAATCCTGTCAGGACTGCTAAAGTCAAAAAGTCTTCTGCTGTTAAATTTAATAAAATGCATGAACAAGGAATCCAACAAGTGTGGGTTCCTAAACATTCTGACTAGTGTTTTACTATTCTGATGCAGGGTAAAAGGAAAAATGTGTTAGTCATGGATAGTGGATGTTCTGTGCACATGACTGGAAACAAAGCCCTGTTATCAGAATATGAGGAAAAAGCTGGCCCAACTGTGTCTTATGGAGATGGCAACATTGGACAAACCTTGGGATATGGCAATATAATCATTGGAAATGTCATCATTGAAAAAGTAGCTCTAGTGAAGGGACTAAAACACAACTTGTTGAGTATTAGTCAAATCACTGACAGAGGTTATCATGTCAATTTCTATTCCATACATTGTGAAGTAGTCAGTAAAGCAACAGGGAAGATAGCACTAACTGGCTACAGGCATGGTAACATATATGAAGCCAACATTCTCTCAGATACTGATGGCTCCCCTACATGTTTCATCAGTAAAGCTTCAGTAGATGAAAGTTGGAATTGGCACAAGAAGCTTTCTCATCTCAACTTCAGCAACATCAATGAGTTGGTTAAGAAAGAGTTAGTAAGAGGATTACCTAATATCTTATATACACCTGATGGACTCTGTGATGCATGCCAAAAAGCAAAACAAAGAAGGACATCATTCCAGAGTAAATCAGAATCCTCTATTGAAGAACCATATCACATGCTACATCTTGATCTGTTTGGTCCAGTCAACATCATGTCCATCAGTAAGAAAAGTTCTGTTGGATCATGTGAGGATGATTGAGACAACCACAAAGTACAAAGTCAAGATTCTGAGAAGTGATAATGGTACTGAATTTAAGAATTCAAAGATGGAAGAGTTCTGCAAATACAAAGGAATCATTCAACAATTCTCTGCTCCTGGCACACCTCAGCAAAATGGAGTAGTAGAAAGGAAGAATATAACTCTTATTGAAGCTGGCAGAACTATGTTGGAAGAAGCTAAATTACCTACATATTTCTGGGCAGAAGCAGTCAACACAGCATGCTATACACAAAATCTCACATTGATAAACAGGCATGGTGTCACTCCTTATCAGTCACTCAAGGAGAAGAAACCAAGTCTGAAGCATTTGCATGTGTTTGGCTGTAAATGTTTTGTTCTCAGAACTCATCCTGAACAGCTAGGGAAATTTGAAACAAAGGCTGATGAAGGAATATTCATAGGTTATCCTACATCAAGAGCCTTCAGAGTTTTTAATTTGAGAACAAGAACTGTCATGGAGTCAATTCATGTATCTTTTGATGATAAGAAGATAACTGGAATCATTGAAGACTCGCATGATAGATTGTTATTTGAAAATGAAGCTTCCAAGGAACCTGAAGAAATTGAATCAGATCCTGTCAATTCATCAGATACTGATGGGTCACCAAATCCTGATGACTCACCAGGTACTGATGGTGCTAATACTGATGATGCAAACAACAGTGATACAACTAGTAGTGCTAATGTTGAGGGGGAGCAACGACATTCAACTACAAGTTCAGAGTCAACTCAATCATCAGGACAGAATTCTTCAGATACTGATTCAAGTGAAGATCCTGATAACACATCAGGAGGGCATAGCAATAATTCAGGGAGAGCTTCAAATCAATCAAATTCTTTCAATCAAGATAACACCAATCCAGGGGGAGCATCTACTTCAAGAAACAATTTGACACCAGCTAGGAAATGGACAAAAGATCATTCTCCTGATTTGATAATTGGAGATCCTGATGCAGGTGTTCAAACAAGAAGTGCAACTCAGAATGAATGTTTATATAATAACTTTCTAACCAAGGAGGAGCCTAAGAAAGTTGAAGATGCACTTAAAGATGCTGATTGGGTTACTGCAATGCAAGAAGAACTGAATGAATTTGAAAGGAATGAAGTCTGGAAACTGGTACCAAGACCAAAGAATAGATCAATTGTTGGTACAAAGTGGATTTTCAAGAACAAGACTGATTCTGATGGAGTCATTATCAGAAATAAAGCTAGACTAGTTGCAAAGGGGTATTCCCAACAAGAGGGAATTGACTATGATGAAATTTTTGCTCCTGTTGCAAGACTAGAAGCCATCAGGATATTTCTTGCTTATGCAGCACATAAGAAATTCAAGGTTTTCCAGATGGATGTTAAAAGTGCTTTCTTAAATGGTGAACTGGAGGAAGAAGTTTATGTTGAACAACCTCCTGGTTTCATTGATCCTACATATCCAGATCATGTCTACAGACTGGATAAGGCACTTTATGGACTAAAGCAAGCTCCAAGAGCATGGTATGAAACCTTAGCTCAATTCTTACTGGAAAGTGGATTCAAAAGAGGTGCAATTGATAAAACTCTATTTTATTTGAATCAAGGTAAGGAGTTGCTGTTAGTTCAGATTTATGTTGATGATATCATTTTTGGGTCAACAAACAATAAGCTGTGTGAAAAGTTTTCCAAGCTTATGCAGTCAAGATATCAAATGAGCATGATGGGAGAAATGAGTTACTTTCTGGGTCTTCAAGTTAAACAGACTGATGAAGGGATTTTTATTAATCAGTCTAAATACACAAGGAATTTACTGACAAGGTTTAACATGCAAGACAGTACTCCTGCTTCAACTCCCATAGCTACAGCTACCAAACTTGATCCTGATCAAGGTGAAGAGGTAGATGTAACTCACTACAGAGGAATGATTGGCTCTTTATTGTATCTCACTGCCAGTAGACCAGATATCATGTTTGCAACCTGTCTATGTGCAAGATTTCAAGCAAAACCTAGAGAACCACATCTGATTGCAGTCAAAAGAATTTTCAGATATCTCAAAGGCACTCCTTCACTTGGCCTTTGGTATGCAAGGGAATCAGATTTTGGGTTGTGTGGTTATTCAGATGCTGATTTTGCAGGATGCAAAATAGACAGGAAAAGTACTTCAGGAAGTTGTCAATTTTTGGGTGGAAGACTAGTTTCATGGTTCAGTAAAAAGTAGAAATCTATTTCCACTTCAACTGCAGAAGCTGAGTACATTGCTGCAGGAAGTTGTTGTGCTCAGATAATGTGGATGAGAAATCAGTTGTTAGATTATGGCCTGTCATACTCCAAAATCCCTATTTATTGTGATAACCAGAGTGCTATTGCAATGACAGGAAATCCAGTTCAGCATTCTCTTACTAAACACATAAGTATCAGATATCACTTTATAAGAGAACAGGTTCTGGAAGGAACAATTGAACTTCACTTTGTTCCTACTGATCAACAACTAGCTGATATATTCACCAAGCCACTGCCTGAAGCTACTTTCAATAAATTGGTGAATGAATCTTGAGAATTTCTGAGGAAAAGCTACAGAGAGGAAATCCTGATAACTGTCAAATTCTGATGGTTATTCAGAAAGGTATGTATCTTTGATCAAATCCTGATAGGACTCAATCCTGACAGGAAGTCAACTGGTCAAATCCTGATGCTCAGATATTGAAGCTGGTATGAAAACCAGAGGTTCTATGCTAATTTGTCATCAACACTCCTGGTAAACTCTGGACAATTAGATTATTACTTAGTCTTTGATTAAGTTTTCAGTCTTAATTATCAATTTCAATTTCATTATTATCAGAGTTTATCATTTATCATCTCTATATCACTATGAGTGTTACTAACAAATTTTGCAGGCAAGTACAGGAAGAAAACAATTGAGAAAATAGACAAATTTCATTAATACTTGAAGATTCATTACACATGAAAAATGGAAAGTACATATTTGTTTTCCTAGTCTATTTTCTACTCAGGAACTTGTGCTTTACAGATAAGCATGAACACGTGCCCTGTAAATTAGCATGAATGCTCCTGAGCAGCTTCACAGTCCATCAGGATTGGAAGATTTCTATGTCCATCCTTAAAGGACAAGAAGAGGAGCAGATGCACTTGAAGGTGGCTCGTCCCCATGATCACCGGAACTTTTCCGTGCTTCCAACTTGCAAGACATACAAGCATCACGGATCTTTCTATTTCTCTCAAGCTCTCGCTCGAGTTCCTCATCATCTTCATCATCACCGTCTTCTGGCTCTTCTTCATCGACGATGACTAAGTTGTGAAGAGGATTCCAGTCAGGATCAACCTGCTGGAAGTTATGGAGAAGGACTTCAGCCATTGCGTTGATAAATGCTTCATGTTCCTGAGGGTCAGGAACAGGTTGTGGTTCTTCGTGCTCTGCAATCTCAGCCAGAGCCTCATCCATCTCTTGTCATATTATTGCGAGATCATCATATTCCTCATCAGGTAAATCGTTTTGATTGTTGGCAGCCATTGAAAAACAAAGAAGGTGAAAGGTTTTCGTAAGTTTTTCTCTGGAGAGGGTTTGTGCTTTTAATAAATAAATGATGTTATGCTTAACAGTTCTCTTTTATAGAGAATGTGTATTAAGGGTGCAGGTCATTTCTACAATCTCGATGAGACGGTTCGGTTTTCCATAAATATTTTTGCCTCGTTTGCTGGTAAGCATGTTTTAATTCTATGACCATTAATTTGGTTATTTTTCTTAAACCAAAACGCTATTCAGGATTGTTAAAATAAATTTTGTTTTCTTAAATAAAATTTTATTTTAATCTTATTGAATATTTTTTCAATCCTGATATGGCAAAATATTTTGTGCGGAAATGCTTTTATTCCTGATGAGGTTAGGTTTTTCTTACATCAGAAAATGCCTACTCGTTATGGACTACTTTCTAATGCTATGGGGCAAGGTCCAACCCACCTTGTTCCTGACACAAACATGCAACCTAAACAGTCTAAACAGTTAACAACCACCTCTACTGTCTCTCAAAAGACTTTAGTTGTAAAATCAAAGAAATCAGCTAGAACTGATGTGTCTGGAAGGCAATCAGGTTCAAAGGATTTTTCCTCTACACCACTCACTAAACAGAAGATACAAGGGGGTGTACAAGGGGTCCTGGTGAAGAAAGCTGATAAGGTTGTTAAGAATGTTCCTGTGAAAAGGAAGTTAAGGTTGATTGATGAAAGTGATTCAGAGGATGACTTACCTATATCCTCTGTGATGAATGTGAACAAGGAAGTTGCTGATACTGCTACTAAAGTTGTGGTACCTTCGTCAAAACCACAAACGAAAAGGAAATTATCAAAGAGCAGGTATCATATTCCTTTGACAGTGCAAATGAAGGATACTGATATTCAGACATCAAATCCTGATGAGTCATCTACTCCTGATGCTCTAGCAAATCCTGATATTAGTATTCCTGATGCAACAACAACAGTTGTCTCTCTATCAGACTCTCCAGCCTCTCCATCTCAGATTAGAGAAATTTCTTGGGAGAAGGTTTCTAAAACTGCTTCCTTGGTTGGTCTTACACCTACATCAAAGAAAAAGAGGAATGCAGAAGAGTTAGTCTATCAGAGACAGAAGAAGCTGAAAGGATCAAGTCCACAAGAACCTGAATTTCAGAGTAATTCAGCAGCTACTGTTGATCCTGCCACACAAGAACCACTCAATCAAAGTTTGGGTGAAGGCTTAGCTAGTGGAATGGTCACACAAGAACCATTTTCTCAAAGGGAGAATGAAGACATCAACATTCCAGCTACACAAGAACCATCTTCTCAAAGTGAAGATGCAGGCAAAGCTACAGCTTCTGTTGAAAGATTGGTCGAGAACATTGTCAATGAGGGAAGCACACAAGAACCTTTAACTCAAAGTGTTGAAGAAGCTTCTGAACCTCAAGCTCCACAAGAACCATTGGTAGCAAATACTGATGCAAGCATATCAAATCCTGACGATGTTCATCCTGACGCTAGTGGTGCTCCTGATAATGAACCATTTTGATACAGCCACTTCGTTCAAGACCAATGGATCATCCTATCTCAGAACCACAGGATAAACTGAAAGGTATTGCTATTCCTGATCCTGATATTACTCATGATACTGCTGATGATACTTCTGATGATAGTGATGATGATAATGAGAATCGAAAAGAGAAGGAACAGCTTGCTACAGCACTCAAAATTAGTCTTGGAACTAATTTTGGTTCATCAAGTACATATATGGCTAGCAATGCTTCCACTGGGAAAGATCAGAGACAAGATTTTTCTACTCCTTCCTTTGATCCTGCAGAGGCATTTAGACAGAATGAATGGAACAATTCATGGCACCAATCTGATGAATCTATCAGTTTTTCTTCTGCTATTGAACATGCCTATCATGCAGTGAAATCTATAGAGAATCAAGACTTGAAGAATCATCTGAAGGCTACTACTCTGTTATCCAAAAGCCTGAAAAGTGAGATTGATTCTATCAAGGGCTCAACTGAAAAAGTGAGGACTGATATCTTTAATAATTTTACAAAGGTGCCTACTACTTTACAACTGAGGGTAGTGGAATCCCAAGTGAAATCTGTTGTTTCAGAAAAAACCTCCATCAATCAAAGAATTGATTCTCTGGATACTAAGGTAACTGAAATTCAAGCCTCTCTTTCCTTAATTTTGCAATTATTGTCAAATCCTGATGTCAAAAAGGGGGAGAAGGTTATTCAGACAAAATGTACACCTGATCTAGTATTAAGAAATAATGATGATGATACTGGAGATGATGGTGGTGACAAAGTGATACAAGGAGAAACCTCTGATGCTGCGGTTTTGAAGTCTACAATTCAAACTTCTCAAAGTCAGACTACGCAGTCAACTCATGTTTCTGATTCTGGAGTTAAGACAGTAAGAACATTGGTGCAATCTCAGATCCTGACGGAAGATCAAATCCTGACACCTGGTCATGGACACATTCTTGCTACAATTCCTGAAGGTGATGAAGATGTGATTATTGATAATCCTGAAGATGCATCAAATTTATTCCAGAAGTTTTCTACAAAAGACGGTAGAATTGTTACTCTTTATCACACTGATAAAAGAGTTCAACAATTATTTGCCAGAAAAGCACTCTCTACAACAAGTGAAGAATATCCAGATCTCTCACATGAAGAATTCTTGAGACTACAAAAAGAGACAATGGAAAGCTATACTGCTCCTGCTAGAGGTAGAGGAAGCAGAGGTAGGAGAGGTGCTAGAAGAAGTAAAAGAGGTTCTTCAACTCAAACAGTACCTAGACAGACAAGGTCTAGAGGGTTAAGAATTGAAGAAATTCCTGAAGCTTCACAAAATCTAACAGATCCTGTTATCAAGGATATCATGGAGAAAGAAGACAAGGAATTTGTTGAAGAAGAACCTGAATTGAGAAGAAAAACAAGTAAATCAACTCTCAGCAATACAAATCAAATTGAAGATTCTAATCCTGACAATATTCAAGATCCTGACGAATCAGAAATTCTGCAAGAGGTTGATTTGATAATCTTATCTACTGTTGTTGATTGTCACAACAAAGAAGTAGATGAAGAAGAAGAAACCAGAAGAAGAGATATTACAAAAAGAACATATGAAGATTTCAATCTCTATCTACAAAGGCTTAAAGTTTCAAATGAAAGACAATGGAGAAATACAAGCAGGCAAGAATCTTTACTTGAAAGAATCTACACTCATGAAAAGGAGAAAGACAAGAAGTGGGAACACATAAGTACACTGAAGTGTGATACACCTATCAATTTTCAGACTGGTGGAATTATTACAAGTGCTTCAAGTGTTGTTGATTTATCTGATATGGCTAGATCAAAAACACTCTGGTTAAAGATGTTTGCGAATCTGAAGCAAATGTCAAGTTACACAAGAGGAGGTATTGGACACAGGGATGCTGAATTTCTAAACATGACTTATGTTGATCCTTACTCCTTAACTGAAATTGGAGGTACTTTAACTTCTGAAAATCTGAACAATTTATTAGCTGTTGATATAGTTATAGATTGTCATGATGGTTTTGAAAAGAAAGAAAAGCTTCTGTACTTCATGAAAGATGGTAGTGTGAAGATTCTATCTATTCAAGATCTGCTGATGAAAACTACACAGGAACTGAAATATGTTCACTATCTGTTAAGATGGAAGAACCAAGTGTACAAAGTATGGGCTGACATGATTTTGTCAACTATAAGAAGAAGACTGGATGGAAACAGTAATTTCGATGGTAATTATATTCCCATGTACTTAAATCAAAGAGGTCAGGATGTGGAAATGCAAAGAGGTACTGCTGTTAAAGAAGTAACTTTTGGTATGACCCAACTTACTCTCAATCCTGATGGGAAGGAAATTGCTTATCTTTTGCTTGAAGAGCACAGTCTACAGAAAAGCTCCATACAGAATCTCAGAGCAGCTATCTACCAGATTAATGAGGAAGATGAAGAACTCAGAAATCTTAAGGAAAGACTGATTCAAATTCTTGAAGAAAAAGAAGAAAGTTTATTATCCAACTTCTTGAAGATGAATCTGTTCTATCAAAAAGCTTAAACAGATAAGTTGTTTCTGAAGATACTCGTACATTTTGATACATGTTTTTGACATCATTGAATATTTGGAATCTATACTTTATTTCACAAAGTATGAGATTGGGGGAGATTGTTAGATCAAAATTCAATGATCGTCAGAAGCTAGACTCAACTGATCAGGATTGCTGACGTCATCAGTATTGCATGGTCATCAGTATTTGATCAAGCGTTAGTATCTTATTGATCATCAGGATTCCTACTCAGACTATGATCAGGATTGATCATCAGAACTTGAAGCTGATCAGGATTCCTACTTCGAGTTATATTTGGAGTCTAGATAAACATGGAAGTTTATTCTATTTGTTCCTGGTTTGTAGAATGTAGCTATCGATTAAGGATAGGTTTCTATCTTTGTTATTGATTAGGACTTATCTTGTTATTGATAGAGAAGCTGTGTGCACTATATAAACACAGTCTTGGTTTCGATTTATGTATTCATCCATTCGAGAGAGAACATAATCGAATAGAAGCTCTCGAGAACATAGAATTTCTTGAGAGAGTTTTTGTAAACTAGCAGCTCTCAAGAACATCAGAATTTCTTGAGAGAGTTTGTAACAGTTTTATATCAGATTTAATAAAGCTGTTATCTTTCTTTTTCATATTTGTGATATATACATTAAGAAGTCGATTATCTTACTCTATTGTATTCAACCCCCCCTTCTACAATAGATTATTACTGGGCAACACAAAGCAAATCCAAAAGCCAGGCAAGTTTTAGTTGGTTGATTTCTCTTTACTCTTGATACGTACATGAATTAACTTGTGTATGTTCAGCACTAGTGGTTCCTTTTAAATTATTATTTGATTGATTGAATGCTATCCAAATGTAATCTAATCATTTTTGTGTTGAAGAAGAATGTCAGGCAGGAACAGGAACAGAGAATTTTACTGTTATCATTGAGAGAAGGTGTTTGCTGACATGAAAAAAATTCAATTCCACAACAAGTATCACAAAAACTTGGCTAAAAAGGGGGTTTCTGTTGTATGTCCAGTTTGTATCACACTGATGGCTACTGAATCAGATCTTGTTGATACATTATACATTAAATTTCTAAATTTTTTAAATATCATTTAGACATTAAATCAAATATATAAATAAAACCAAACACAACCCTAATCTCCCGGATCTCAATTCGAGCAGAGCAAAGCAAATCCAAAATCCAGGCCAATTCGAGCAAAGCAAATCCAAAAGCCAGGCAAGTTTTAGTTGGTTGATTTCTCTTTACTCTTGAATACGTACATGAATTAATTTGTGTATGTTCATCACTAGTGGTTCCTTTTAAATTATTATTTGATTGATTGAATGCTATCAAAATGTAATCTAATCATTTTTGTATTGCAGGAGAATGTCAGGCAGGAACAGGAACAGAGAATTTTACTGTTATCACTGTGAGAAGGTGTTTGTAGACATGAAAAAAATTCAATTCCACAACAAGTATCACAAAAACTTGGCTAAAAAGGGGGTTTCTGTTGTATGTCCAGTTTGTATCACACTACTGGCTACTGAATCAGATCTTGTTGATACATTATACATTAAATTTCTAATTTTTTTTAAATATCATTTATACATTAAATCAAATATATAAATAAAACCAAACACAGACCTAAACTCCCAGATCTCAATTCGAGCAGAGCAAAGCAAATCCAAAATCCAGGCCAATTCGAGCAAAGCACATCCAAAAGCCAGGCTAGTTTTAGTTGGTTGATTTCTCTTTACTCTTGAATACCTACATGAATTAACTTGTGTATGTTCAGCATTAGTGGTTTCTTTTAAATTATTATTTGATTGATTGAATGCTATCCAAATGTAATCTAATCATTTTTGTATTGCAGAAGAATGTCAGGCAGGAACAGGAACAAAGAATTTACTGTTATCACTGTGAGAAGGTGTTTGCAGACATGAAAAAAATTCAATTCCACAACAAGTATCACAAAAACTTGGCTAAAAGGGGGGTTTCTGTTATATGTCCAGTTTGTATCACACTGCTGGCTACTGAATCAGATCTTGTTGATACATTATACATTAAATTTCTAAATTTTTTAAATATCGTTTATACATTAAATCAAATATATAAATAAAACCAAACACAACCCTAAACTTCCAGATCTCAATTCGAGCAGAGCAAAGCAAATCCAAAATCCAGCCCAATTCGAGTAAAGCAAATCCAAAAGCCAGACAAGTTTTAGTTGATTGATTTCTCTTTACTCTTGAATACGTACATGAATTAACTCGTGTATGTTCAGCACTAGTGGTTCCTTTTAAATTATTATTTGATTGATTGAATGCTATCAAAATGTAATCTAATCATTTTTGTATTGCAGGAGAATGTCAGGCAGGAACAGGAACATAGAATTTTACTGTTATCACTGTGAGAAGGTGTTTGCAGACTTGAAAAAATTCAATTCCACAACAAGTATCACAAAAACTTGGCTAAAAAGGGGGTTTCTGTTGTATGTCCAGTTTGTATCACACTGTTGGCTATTGAATCAGATCTTGTTGATACATTATACATTAAATTTCTAAATTTTTTAAATATCATTTAGACATTAAATCAAATATATAAATAAAACCAAACACAGCCCTAATCTCCCGGATCTCAATTCGAGCAGAGCAAAGCAAATCCAAAATCCAGGCCAATTCGAGCAAAGCAAATCCAAAAGCCAGGCAAGTTTTAGTTGGTTGATTTCTCTTTACTCTTGAATACGTACATGAATTAACTTGTGTATGTTCAGCATTAGTGGTTTCTTTTAAATTATTATTTGATTGATTGAATGCTATCCAAATGTAATCTAATCATTTTTGTATTGCACAAGAATGTCAGGCAGGAACATGAACAAAGAATTTACTGTTATCACTGTGAGAAGGTGTTTGCAGACATGAAAAAAATTCAATTCCACAACAAGTATCACAAAAACTTGGCTAAAAGGGGGGTTTCTGTTGTATGTCCAGTTTGTATCACACTGCTGGCTACTGAATCAGATCTTGTTGATACATTATACATTAAATTTCTAAATTTTTTAAATATCGTTTATACATTAAATCAAATATATAAATAAAACCAAACACAGCACTAAACTTCCAGATCTCAATTCGAGCAGAGCAAAGCAAATCCAAAATCCAGCCCAATTCGAGCAAAGCAAATCCAAAAGCCAGACAAGTTTTAGTTGATTGATTTCTCTTTACTCTTGAATACGTACATGAATTAACTCGTGTATGTTCAGCACTAGTGGTTCCTTTTAAATTATTATTTGATTGATTGAATGCTATCAAAATGTAATCTAATCATTTTTGTATTGCAGGAGAATGTCAGGCAGGAACAGGAACATAGAATTTTACTGTTATCACTGTGAGAAGGTGTTTGCAGACATGAAAAAATTCAATTCCACAACAAGTATCACAAAAACTTGGCTAAAAAGGGGGTTTCTGTTGTATGTCCAGTTTGTATCACACTGTTGGCGATTGAATCAGATCTTGTTGATACATTATACATTAAATTTCTAAATTTTTTAAATATCATTTAGACATTAAATCAAATATATAAATAAAACCAAACACAGCCCTAATCTCCCGGATCTCAATTCGAGCAGAGCAAAGCAAATCCAAAATCCAGGCCAATTCGAGCAAAGCAAATCCAAAAGCCAGGCAAGTTTTAGTTGGTTGATTTCTCTTTACTCTTGAATACGTACATGAATTAACTTGTGTATGTTCAGCACTAGTGGTTCCTTTTAAATTATTATTTGATTGATTGAATGCTATCAAAATGTAATCTAATCATTTTTGTATTGTAGGAGAATGTCAGGCAGGAACAGGAACAAAGAATTTTACTGTTATCACTGTGAGAAGGTGTTTGCAGACATGAAAAGATTCAATTCCACAACAAGTATCACAAAAACTTGGCTAAAAAGGGGGTTTCTGTTGTATGTCCAGTTTGTATCACACTGTTGGCTACTGAATCAGATCTTGTTGATACATTATACATTAAATTTCTAAAATTTTTAAATATCATTTATACATTAAATCAAATATATAAATAAAACCAAACACAACCCTAAACTCCCAGATCTCAATTCGAGCAGAGCAAAGCAAATCCAAAATCCAGGCCAAATTCGAGCAAAGCACATCCAAAAGCCAGGCAAGTTTTAGTTGGTTGATTTCTCTTTACTCTTGAATACGTACATGAATTAACTTGTGTATGTTCAGCACTAGTGGTTCCTTTTAAATTATTATTTGATTGATTGAATGTTATCCAAATGTAATCTAATCATTTTTGTATTGCAGGAGAATGTCAGGCAGGAATAGGAACAGAGAATTTTACTGTTATCACTGTGAGAAGGTGTTTGCAGACATGAAAAAAATTCAATTCCACAACAAGTATCACAAAAACTTGGCTAAAAAGGGGGTTTCTGTTGTATGTCCAGTTTGTATCACACTGCTGGCTACTGAATCAGATCTTGTTGATACATTATACATTAAATTTCTAATTTTTTTAAATATCATTTATACATTAAATCAAATATATAAATAAAACCAAACACAGACCTAAACTCCCAGATCTCAATTCGAGCAGAGCAAAGCAAATCCAAAATCCAGGCCAATTCGAGCAAAACACATCCAAAAGCCAGGCTAGTTTTAGTTGGTTGATTTCTCTTTACTCTTGAATAAGTACATGAATTAACTTGTGTATGTTCAGCACTAGTGGTTCCTTTTAAATTATTATTTTATTGATTGAATGTTATCCAAATGTAATCTAATCATTTTTGTATTGCAGAAGAATGTCAGGCAGGAACAGGAACAGAGAATTTTACTGTTATCACTGTGAGAAGGTGTTTGCAGACATGAAAAAAATTCAATTCCACAACAAGTATCACAAAAACTTGGCTAAAAAGGGGGTTTCTGTTGTATGTCCAGTTTGTATCACACTACTGGCTACTGAATCAGATCTTGTTGATACATTATACATTAAATTTCTAATTTTTTTAAATATCATTTATACATTAAATCAAATATATAAATAAAACCAAACACAGACCTAAACTCCCAGATCTCAATTCGAGCAGAGCAAAGAAAATCCAAAATCCAGGCCAATTCGAGCAAAGCACATCCAAAAGCCAGGCTAGTTTTAGTTGGTTGATTTCTCTTTACTCTTGAATACGTACATGAATTAACTTGTGTATGTTCAGCATTAGTGGTTCCTTTTAAATTATTATTTGATTGATTGAATGCTATCCAAATGTAATCTAATCATTTTTGTTTGAAAAAAAATTCAATTCCACAACAAGTATCACAAAAACTTGGCTAAAAGGGGGGTTTGTATGTCCAGTTTGTATCACACTGCTGGCTACTGAATCAGATCTTGTTGATACATTATACATTAAATTTCTAAATTTTTTAAATATCGTTTATACATTAAATCAAATATATAAATAAAACCAAACACAGCCCTAAACTTCCAGATCTCAATTCGAGCAGAGCAAAGCAAATCCAAAATCCAGCCCAATTCGAGCAAAGCAAATCCAAAAGCCACACAAGTTTTAGTTGGTTGATTTCTCTTTACTCTTGAATACGTACATGAATTAACTCGTGTATGTTCAGCACTAGTGGTTCCTTTTAAATTATTATTTGATTGATTGAATGCTATCAAAATGTAATCTAATCATTTTTGTATTGCAGGAGAATGTCAGGCAGGAACAGGAACATAGAATTTTACTGTTATCACTGTGAGAAGGTGGTTGCAGACATGAAAAAAAATCAATTCCACAACAAGTATCACAAAAACTTGGCTAAAAAGGGGGTTTCTGTTGTATGTCCAGTTTGTATCACACTGTTGGCTATTGAATCAGATCTTGTTGATACATTATACATTAAATTTCTAAATTTTTTAAATATCATTTAGACATTAAATCAAATATATAAATAAAACCAAACACAGCCCTAATCTCCCGGATCTCAATTCGAGCAGAGCAAAGCAAATCCAAAATCCAGGCCAATTCGAGCAAAGCAAATCCAAAATCCAGGCAAGTTTTAGTTGGTTGATTTCTCTTTACTCTTGAATACGTACATGAATTAACTTGTGTATGTTCAGCACTAGTGGTTCCTTTTAAATTATTATTTGATTGATTGAATGCTATCAAAATGTAATCTAATCATTTTTGTATTGCAGGAGAATGTCAGGCAGGAACAGGAACAAAGAATTTTACTGTTATCACTTTGAGAAGGTGTTTGCAGACATGAAAAAAATTCAATTCCACAACAAGTATCACAAAAACTTGGCTAAAAAGGGGGTTTCTGTTGTATGTCCAGTTTGTATCACACTGTTGGCTACTGAATCAGATCTTGTTGATACATTATACATTAAATTTCTAAATTTTTTTAAATATCATTTAGACATTAAATCAAATATATAAATAAAACCAAACACAGCCCTAAACTCCCAGATCTCAATTCGAGCAGAGCAAAGCAAATCCAAAATCCAGGCCAAATTCGAGCAAAGCACATCCAAAAGCCAGACAAGTTTTAGTTGGTTGATTTCTCTTTACTCTTGAATACGTACATGAATTAACTTGTGTATGTTCAGCACTAGTGGTTCCTTTTAAATTATTATTTGATTGATTGAATGTTATCCAAATGTAATCTAATCATTTTTGTATTGCAGGAGAATGTCAGGCAGGAATAGGAACAGAGAATTTTACTGTTATCACTGTGAGAAGGTGTTTGCAGACATGAAAAGAATTCAATTCCACAACAAGTATCACAAAAACTTGGCTAAAAAGGGGGTTTCTGTTGTATGTCCAGTTTGTATCACACTGCTGGCTACTGAATCAGATCTTGTTGATACATTATACATTAAATTTCTAATTTTTTTAAATATCATTTATACATTAAATCAAATATCATAATAAAACCAAACACAGACCTAAACTCCCAGATCTCAATTCGAGCAGAGCAAAGCAAATCCAAAATCCAGGGCAATTCGAGCAAAACACATCCAAAAGCCAGGCTAGTTTTAGTTGGTTGATTTCTCTTTACTCTTGAATACGTACATGAATTAACTTGTGTATGTTCAGCACTAGTGGTTCCTTTTAAATTATTATTTTATTGATTGAGTGCTATCCAAATGTAATCTAATCATTTTTGTATTGCAGAAGAATGTCAGGCAGGAACAGGAACAGAGAATTTTACTGTTATCACTGTGAGAAGGTGTTTGTAGACATGAAAAAAATTCAATTCCACAACAAGTATCACAAAAACTTGGCTAAAAAGGGGGTTTCTGTTGTATGTCAAGTTTGTATCACACTGATGGCTACTGAATCAGATCTTGTTGATACATTATACATTAAATTTATAAAATTTTTAAATATCGTTTATACATTAAATCAAATATATAAATAAAACCAAACACAACCCTAAACTTCCAAATCTCAATTCGAGCAGAGCAAAGCAAATCCAAAATCCAGGTCAATTCGAGCAAAGCAAATCCAAAAGCCAGACAAGTTTTAGTTAGTTGATTTCTCTTTACTCTTGAATACGTACATGAATTAACTTGTGTATGTTCAGCACTAGTGGTTCCTTTTAAATTTTTATTTGATTGATTGAATGCTATCCAAATGTAATCTAATCATTTTTGTATTGCAGGAGAATGTGAGGCAGGAACAGGAACAGAAAATTTTACTGTTATCACTGTGAGAAGGTGTTTGCAGACATGAAAAAAATTCAATTCCACAACTAGTATCACAAAAACTTGGCTAAAAGGGGGTTTCTGTTGTATGTCCAGTTTGTATCACACTGCTGGCTACTGAATCAGATCTTGTTGATACATTATACATTAAATTTCTAAATTTTTTAAATATCATTTATACATTAAATCAAATATATAAATAAAACCAAACACAGCCCTAAACTCCCAGATCTCAATTCGAGCATGTTAGATCAGAATTCAATGATCGTTAGAAGCTAGACTCAACTGATCAGGATTGCTGACGTCATCAGTATTGCATGGTCATCAGTATTTGATCAAGCGTCAGTATCTTATTGATCATCAGGATTCCTACTCAGACTATGATCAGGATTGATCATCAGAACTTGAAGCTGATCAGGATTCCTACTTCGAGTTATATTTGGAGTCTAGATAAACATGGAAGTTTATTCTATTTGTTCCTGGTTTGTAGAATGTACCTATCGATTAAGGATAGGTTTCTATCTTTGTTATTGATTAGGACTTATCTTGTTATTGATAGAGAAGCTGTGTGCACTATATAAACACAGTCTTGGTTTCGATTTATGTATTCATTCGAGAGAGAACATAATCGAATAGAAGCTCTCGAGAACATAGAATTTCTTGAGAGAGTTTTTGTAAACTAGCAGCTCTCAAGAACATCAGAATTTCTTGAGAGAGTTTGTAACAGTTTTATATCAGATTTAATAAAGCTGTTATCTTTCTTTTCATATTTGTGATATATACATTAAGAAGTCGATTATCTTACACTATTGTATTCAACCCCCCTTCTACAATAGATTTTTACTGGGCAACAATTGGTATCAGAGCAAACTGATTTAATTCTGAATCAGATACGATCTAAAGATGTCGACAACCAAGTATGAAAGCATGAAGATCCCCATCTTAAAGATATCAGAATATCCTACATGGAGGGTAAAGATGCTGATGTACCTGGAGGCTATGGATCCTGACTACTTGGACAGGATTCGTGATGGACCATATATACCAACAAAGTTCGTAGAACGAACAGATACAGTACCAGAACATTATGTGGTCAAAGCTAAATCTGAATGGACTCCAGAAGAAAAAGCTCATGTACTCAGAGAACCAAAGATAAAGAATATCTTGCACAATGGTCTTGATGCTGTCATGTCAAACAGAGTGATTGCATGCAAGTCTTCAAAAGAAATCTGGGATACTTTGGAAACTCAGTGCCAGGGATCTGCATCTGTCAAGAAAAACAGAAGGGCTCTATTGATTCAAGAATATGAACAATTCGATGCAAGACCTGAAGAGAGCCTGACTGAGCTATATGATAGATTCCTGACACTATTGAACAGCTTATCCTTAGTTGACAAAGTATATGAAACTGAAGATTCAAACACCAAATTTCTTAGAGCTTTACCTGAAGAATGGGATACTCAGACCTCAATCATTAGACACCAGTATGATCTGAACATTGTGTCTCTTGATGAGATCTATGGGATGCTAAGAACTCATGATCTTGAAGTTCAACAGAGAAAGAACAAGAAAAGCAGCAAGGCAAAGTCAATTGCTTTGAATGTAGAAGCAAAATCAAAAGGGAAAGCTATGGAGGTCTCTAGAAGGAAAGCAAGAGTAGCTGAATCAGATCCTGACGACTCTTCATCAGATACTGATGGCAATCCTGATGCCAATACTGGTGATGATTCTTCTGACTCAGACATGGAAGAGATGGTTGCTATGATTGTCAGAAACTTCAGAAGGATGAAGTTCAGGAAGAATAGAAGACAAGGCAACTTTCAGAAAAAGACCTTCAAAGCAGACAAAGACAAGTATATCAAAAAGGACAGCAAGGGTAGCAAATTTGACAAGTCAAAGGTTAGATGCTACAAGTGTAATGGTATGGGTCACTTTGCTTCTGAATGCAACAAGACAAAGGCACTCATCACATCAAGCAAGGATTGGATGGACTTTCCTCAGAATCTGATACTGAGGTAGTCAACTATGCGTTAATGGCCAATGCTGATGTAACTGCTGCTCCTGATGATAAGGTACTAAATACTATCTTTGATTTTGATACTGATAATGCTTCTGAGTTAAGACGTTTTCTAAAGTCATTACATATTAGCTTTAGAAGTCAAACTGCTGAGAATACTAGAATCTTATCTGAGATGTCTGACCTTAGAAAGAGGAATGAGATATTAGAAGCTGAATTTTCTCGTATGCAAGAAGTACAAAAAGAATGTGATAATGCTAAACACATGCACTTAGAGATGACATCTAAATGTACTTCCCTTGAAAAAGAACTTGAATATGCTAATGAGAAAATCAGAACCTGGACAGACTCTGGTAGGAAATTTCATGAGATTAATACCTCTAAGAATTGGAAAGAGTGTCTAGGATATAAGTCAGATGAAGATAAGAAATTAGCAGAGAAAATTGTCATTGATGAGACAGTCAGTCCAAAGACCTATAGACATGTTATAGACTCAACCAAATCTAAGATTACTCCTGTTAATTTTGTTTTTGGTAAGGATTCCAATTCTACTTTTGAAAAGGGATCTTCTTCTACTCAAGGAATTAAAATTATAAAGTCTAAACCTGTCATGAACAAAGTCACTAAGAATGTAGGTCTATTGTCTCAGAAACAGCTTAAAGATAAAATCTGTGAGGTTACAGATAAGAAAAAGGGAGCTACTGTTAAGAGAAACAGGAATGGTAAAATTGGGATCAATAAAGAAAATGGTTATAAGTATATCCCAAATGCACCTAGAAAGAGTTGTTTTAACTGTGGTAACTCTAATCATCTTGCTATTGATTGTAAAAAGAGTAAGAAGAAAATTGCTGAAATTCCTAAGTCTGATGTTAGGAATAAATCAGTATTTTACAAACCATAGAATTCCTGTTTTCATTGTGGTAGTCTATGGCATTCTATTTATACATGTAAAGAGTATCATGATTTGTACTATAACTTTTATGATCCATTGCCTAAGTTTGAAAGTAGTACAAAGTCTGATAGAACTGAAAATGTCATAGTGAAGCATGCTTTTGTTAATACTGATACTGACAAAGCAAATCCTGATGGAGTAAATCCTGTCAGGACTGCTAAAGTCAAAAAGTCTTCTGCTGTTAAATTTAATAAAATGCATGAACAAGGAATCCAACAAGTGTGGGTTCCTAAACATTCTGACTAGTGTTTTACTATTCTGATGCAGGGTAAAAGGAAAAATGTGTTAGTCATGGATAGTGGATGTTCTGTGCACATGACTGGAAACAAAGCCCTGTTATCAGAATATGAGGAAAAAGCTGGCCCAACTGTGTCTTATGGAGATGGCAACATTGGACAAACCTTGGGATATGGCAATATAATCATTGGAAATGTCATCATTGAAAAATTAGCTCTAGTGAAGGGACTAAAACACAACTTGTTGAGTATTAGTCAAATCACTGACAGAGGTTATCATGTCAATTTCTATTCCACACATTGTGAAGTAGTCAGTAAAGCAACAGGGAAGATAGTACTAACTGGCTACAGGCATGGTAACATATATGAAGCCAACATTCTCTCAGATACTGATGGCTCCCCTACATGTTTCATCAGTAAAGCTTCAGTAGAAGAAAGTTGGAATTGGCACAAGAAGCTTTCTCATCTCAACTTCAGCAACATCAATGAGTTGGTTAAGAAAGAGTTAGTAAGAGGATTACCTAATGTCTTATATACACCTGATGGACTCTGTGATGCATGCCAAAAAGCAAAACAAAGAAGGACATCATTCCAGAGTAAATCAGAATCCTCTATTGAAGAACCATATCACATGCTACATCTTGAGCTGTTTGGTCCAGTCAACATCATGTCCATCAGTAAGAAAAGGTACACTCTTGTAATTGTTGATGAATATTCTAGATTCACCTGGGTGTATTTTCTGCACAGAAAAGATGAAACTCCTGAAGTTCTGTTGGATCATGTGAGGATGATTGAGACAACCACAAAGTACAAAGTCAAGATTCTGAGAAGTGATAATGGTACTGAATTTAAGAATTCAAAGATGGAAGAGTTCTGCAAATACAAAGGAATCATTCAACAATTCTCTGCTCCTGGCACACCTCAGCAAAATGGAGTAGTAGAAAGGAAGAATAGAACTCTTATTGAAGCTGGCAGAACTATGTTGGAAGAAGCTAAATTACCTACATATTTCTGGGCAGAAGCAGTCAACACAGCATGCTATACACAAAATCTCACATTGATAAACAGGCATGGTGTCACTCCTTATCAGTCACTCAAGGAGAAGAAACCAAGTCTGAAGCATTTGCATGTGTTTGGCTGTAAATGTTTTGTTCTCAGAACTCATTCTGAACAGCTAGGGAAATTTGAAACAAAGGCTGATGAAGGAATATTCATAGGTTATCCTACATCAAGAGCCTTCAGAGTTTTTAATTTGAGAACAAGAACTGTCATGGAGTCAATTCATGTATCTTTTGATGATAAGAAGATAACTGGAATCATTGAAGACTCGCATGATAGATTGTTATTTGAAAATGAAGCTTCCAAGGAACCTGAAGAAATTGAATCAGATCCTGTCAATTCATCAGATACTGATGGGTCACCAAATCCTGATGACTCACCAGGTACTGATGGTGCTAATACTGATGATGCAAACAACAGTGATACAACTAGTAGTGCTAATGTTGAGGGGGAGCAACGGCATTCAACTACAAGTTCAGAGTCAACTCAATCATCAGGACAGAATTCTTCAGATACTGATTCAAGTGAAGATCCTGATAACACATCAGGAGGGCATAACAATAATTCAGGGAGAACTTCAAATCAATCAAATTCTTTCAATCAAGATAACACCAATCCAGGGGGAGCATCTACTTCAAGAAACAATTTGACACCAGCAAGGAAATGGACAAAAGATCATTCTCCTGATTTGATAATTGGAGATCCTTATGCAGGTGTTCAAACAAGAAGTGCAACTCAGAATGAATGTTTATATAATAACTTTCTATCCAAGGAGGAGCCTAAGAAAGTTGAGGATGCACTTAAAGATGCTGATTGGGTTACTGCAATGCAAGAAGAACTGAATGAATTTGAAAGGAATGAAGTCTGGAAACTGGTACCAAGACCAAAGAATAGATCAATTGTTGGTACAAAGTGGATTTTCAAGAACAAGACTGATTCTGATGGAGTCATTATCAGAAATAAAGCTAGACTAGTTGCAAAGGGGTATTCCCAACAAGAGGGAATTGACTATGATGAAATTTTTGCTCCTGTTGCAAGACTAGAAGCCATCAGGATATTTCTTGCTTATGCAGCACATAAGAAATTCAAGGTTTTCCAGATGGATGTTAAAAGTGCTTTCTTAAATGGTGAACTGGAGGAAGAAGTTTATGTTGAACAACCTCCTGGTTTCATTGATCCTACATATCCAGATCATGTCTACAGACTGGATAAGGCACTTTATGGACTAAAGCAAGCTCCAAGAGCATGGTATGAAACCTTAGCTCAATTCTTACTGGAAAGTGGATTCAAAAGAGGTGCAATTGATAAAACTCTATTTTATTTGAATCAAGGTAAGGAGTTGCTGTTAGTTCAGATTTATGTTGATGATATCATTTTTGGGTCAACAAACAATAAGCTGTGTGAAAAGTTTTCCAAGCTTATGCAGTCAAGATATCAAATGAGCATGATGGGAGAAATGAGTTACTTTCTGGGTCTTCAAGTTAAACAGACTGATGAAGGGATTTTTATTAATCAGTCTAAATACACAAGGAATTTACTGACAAGGTTTAACATGCAAGACAGTACTCCTGCTTCAACTCCCATAGCTACAGCTACCAAACTTGATCCTGATCAAGGTGAAGAGGTAGATGTAACTCACTACAGAGGAATGATTGGCTCTTTATTGTATCTCACTGCCAGTAGACCAGATATCATGTTTGCAACCTGTCTATGTGCAAGATTTCAAGCAAAACCTAGAGAACCACATCTGATTGCAGTCAAAAGAATTTTCAGATATCTCAAAGGCACTCCTTCACTTGGCCTTTGGTATGCAAGGGAATCAGATTTTGGGTTGTGTGGTTATTCAGATGCTGATTTTGCAGGATGCAAAATAGACAGGAAAAGTACTTCAGGAAGTTGTCAGTTTTTGGGTGGAAGACTAGTTTCATGGTTCAGTAAAAAGTAGAAATCTATTTCCACTTCAACTGCAGAAGCTGAGTACATTGCTGCATGAAGTTGTTGTGCTCAGATAATGTGGATGAGAAATCAGTTGTTAGATTATGGCCTGTCATACTCAAAAATCCCTATTTATTATGATAACCAAAGTGCTATTGCAATGACAGGAAATCCAGTTCAGCATTCTCTTACTAAACACATAAGTATCAGATATCACTTTATAAGAGAACAGGTTCTGGAAGGAACAATTGAACTTCACTTTGTTCCTACTGATCAACAACTAGCTGATATATTCACCAAGCCACTACCTGAAGCTACTTTCAATAAATTGGTGAATGAACTTGGAATGATAAATTTTGAGAATTTCTGAGGAAAAGCTACAGAGAGGAAATCCTGATAACTGTCAAATCCTGATGGTTATTCAGAAAGGTATGTATCTTTGATCAAATCCTGATAGGACTCAATCCTGACAGGAAGTCAACTGGTCAATCCTGATGTACAGGTCAGTATTTCATTACTTAATTTGTGCCTAATTTTTCGTCAGTATCTGCTGATAGACGGTTGAGTTTTAGTAGGACAACTGTATGCGCGCGTGTGTTGCACTATTATAGATATATCAATACATACACATAAAAGGCGGTGCAGATTTATTTAAATGACACACGTAATCTGTCCACTAATTCTTTGTGCACAAATCATATTTTGCCACCTGTCTTTGAGAGTAATATTTTGTTTTAACAAAATACTTTTCATTGGTCTACATCGTTAATTACTCTCTTATCATCAGTTTTTCGTTTTCTATCTCTCTCTGTGCTTTCATACCCTAATTGCTTCAAATCTTAATTCTCGAGTTTTCAAAAGCATTACAATGACATCTTCATCATTCATGAACAAACAAACAGTGATTAGTGGTGTTACATTTGCCACTAACAATTTTGTGGCTATTCTAAATCATCAAGATTTACCCAATGAGTTTCATATCATTCAAGATTTTCTAGCTTCAAGCCCATTGAAGTTTGCTTTAACAGAACCTGCAAGTGTTTATTTTAAGTCTGTAATGCAGGTGTGGAACTCAGTTACTTTTGATAAAGGGCATTCTGATACAATCTTGATGAGTTTTGAATATAATGGAACTACTCACTATGTGACTCCTACAATTGTGGAGGCAGCCCTGCATTTACCCGTTCTTGGTGATGCTATTCCTGCTAATGTTTCGGACTCTACTCTTTTTGAGTTTGTTACAAAGTTGGGCTACAATGGTGAAGTAAAGAGATATGGAAATCTATTCAGGACAAAGCTTAAGAAGGAATGGAATTTCTTCTTTGATACAATCAGCCGCTGTTTCCTGAACAAGACATCAAATTTTGATGCTCTTCCATCAGGATCTCTTAAAATTGGGTACTCTCTTATCCATTCTACAGTGTTTGATTATGGGTCTTTTATCTTAAAAGCTTTAAGTGATAGGAAATCAGATAAATTGGGTTCTGTCTGTTTTCTTAGATTTTTACAGTTGATATTTAATCACTTATGTCCTAATGTTGTTTTTGAGGATGATGTAGTTCTACCAATCTGTAGAATTACTGAGCATAATATTAAGTCCTTAGTCAACAGTGATAAGGCAAATGGTTTCATAGGAAATGCTTTTATTCCTGATGAGGTTAGGTTTTTCTTACATCAGAAAATGCCTACTCGTTATGGACTACTTTCTAATGCTATGGGGCAAGGCCCAACCCACCTTGTTCCTGACACAAGCATGCAACCTAAACAGTCTAAACAGTTAACAACCACCTCTACTGTCTCTCAAAAGACTTTAGTTGTACAATCAAAGAAATCAGCTAGAACTGATGTGTCTGGAAGGCAATCAGGTTCAAAGGATTTTTCCTCTACACCACTCACTAAAAAGAAGATACAAGGGGGTGTACAAGGGGTCCTGGTGAAGAAAGCTGATAAGGTTGTTAAGAATGTTCCTGTGAAAAGGAAGTTAAGGTTGATTGATGAAAGTGATTCAGAGGATGACTTACCTATATCCTCTGTGATGAATGTGAACAAGGAAGTTGCTGATACTGCTACTAAAGCTGTGGTACCTTTATCAAAACCACAAAAGACAAGGAAATTATCAAAGAGCAGGTATCATATTCCTTTGACAGTGCAAATGAAGGATACTGATATTCAGACATCAAATCCTGATGTTAGTATTCCTGATGCAACAACAAAAGTCGTCTCTCTATCAGACTCTCCAGCCTCTCCATCTCAGATTAGAGAAATTTCTTGGGAGAAGGTTTCTACAACTGCTTCCTTGGTTGGTCTTACACCTACATCAAAGAAAAAGAGGAATGCAGAAGAGTTAGTCTATCAGAGACAGAAGAAGCTGAAAGGATCAAGCCCACAAGAACCTGAATTTCAGAGTAATTCAGCAGCTACTGTTGATCCTGCCACACAAGAACCACTCAATCAAAGTTTGGGTGAAGGCTTAGCTAGTGGAATGGTCACACAAGAACCATTTTCTCAAAGGGAGAATGAAGACATCAACATTCCAGCTACACAAGAACCATCTTCTCAAAGTGAAGATGCAGGCAAAGCTACAGCTTCTGTTGAAAGATTGGTCGAGAACATTGTCAATGAGGGAAGCACACAAGAACCTTTAACTCAAAGTGTTGAAGCAGCTTCTGAACCTCAAGCTCCACAAGAACCATTGGTAGCAAATACTGATGCAAGCATATCAAATCCTGACGATGTTCATCCTGACGCTAGTGGTGCTCCTGATAATGAACCTATTTTGATACAGCCACTTCGTTCAAGACCAATGGATCATCCTATCTCAGAACCACAGGATAAACTGAAAGGTATTGCTATTCTGGATCCTGATATTACTCATGATACTGCTGATGATACTTCTGATGATAGTGATGATGATAGTGAGAATCGAAAAGAGAAGGAACAGCTTGCTACAGCACTCAAATTAGTCTTGGAACTAATTTTGGTTCATCAAGTACATATATGGCTAGCAATACTTTCACTGGGAAAGATCAGAGACAAGATTTTTCTACTCCTTCCTTTGATCCTGCAGAGGCATTTAGACAGAATGAATGGAACAATTCATGGCACCAATCTGATGAATCTATCAGTTTTTCTTCTGCTATTGAACATGCCTATAATGCAGTGAAATCTATTGAGAATCAAGACTTGAAGAATCATCTGAAGGCTACTACTCTGTTATCCAAAAGCCTGAAAAGTGAGATTGATTCTATCAAGGGTTCAACTGAAAAAGTGAGGACTGATATCTTTAATAATTTTACAAAGGTGCCTACTACTTTACAACTAAGGGTAGTGGAATCCCAAGTGAAATCTGTTGTTTCAGAACAAACCTCAATCAATCAAAGAATTGATTCTCTGGATACTAAGGTAACTGAAATTCAAGCCTCTCTTTCCTTAATTTTGCAATTATTGTCAAATCCTGATGTCAGTAAAGGGGGAGAAGGTTATTCAGACAAAATGTACACCTGATCTAGTATTAAGAAATAATGATGATGATACTGGAGATGATGGTGGTGACAAAGTGATACAAGGAGAAACCTCTGATGCTGTTGTTATGAAGACAATCCAAACTTCTCAAAGTCAAACAACGCAGTCAACTCATGTTTCTGATTCTGGAGTTAAGACAGTAAGAACATTGGTGCAATCTCAGATCCTGACGGAAGATCAAATCCTGACACCTGGTCATGGACACATTCTTGCTACAATTCCTGAAGGTGATGAAGATGTAATTATTGATAATCCTGAAGATGCATCAAATTTATTCCAGAAGTTTTCTACAAAAGATGGCAGAATTGTTACTCTATATCACACTGATAAAAGAGTTCAACAATTATATGCAAGAAAAGCACTCTCTACAGCAAGTGAAGAATATCCAGATCTCTCACATGAAGAATTCTTGAGACTACAAAGAGAGACAATGGAAAGCTATACTGCTCCTGCTAGAGGTAGAGGAAGTAGAGGTAGGAGAGGTGCTAGAAGAAGTAAAAGAGGTTCTTCAACTCAAACAGTACCTAGACAGACAAGGTCTAGAGGGTTAAGAATTGAAGAAATTCCTGAAGCTTCACAAAATCTAACAGATTCTGTTATCAAGGATATCATGGAGAAAGAAGACAAGGAATTTGTTGAAGAAGAACCTGAATTGAGAAGAAAAACAAGTAAATCAACTCTCAGCAATACAAATCAAATTGAAGATTCTAATCCTGACAATATTCAAGATCCTGACGAATCTGAAATTCTGCAAGAGGTTGATTTGATAATCTTATCTACTGTTGTTGATTGTCACAACAAAGAAGTAGATGAAGAAGAAGAAGCCAGAAGAAGAGATATTACAAAAAGAACATATGAAGATTTCAATCTCTATCTACAAAGGCTTAAAGTTTCAAATGAAAGACAATGGACAAATACAAGCAGGCAAGAATCTTTACTTGAAAGAAGCTACACTCATGAAAAGGAGAAAGACAAGAAGTGGGAACACATAAGTACACTGAAGTGTGATACACCTATCAATTTTCAGACTGGTGGAATTATTACAAGTGCTTCAAGTGTTGTTGATTTGTCTGATATGGCTAGATCAAAAACACTCTGGTTAAAGATGTTTTCGAATCTGAAGCAAATGTCAAGTTACACAAGAGGAGGTATTGGACACAGGGATGCTGAATTTCTAAACATGACTTATGTTGATCCTTACTCCTTAACTGAAATTGGAGGTACTTTAACTTCTGAAAATCTGAACAATTTATTAGCTGTTGATATAGTTATAGATTGTCATGATGGTTTTGAAAAGAAAGAAAAGCTTCTGTACTTCATGAAAGATGGTAGTGTGAAGATTCTATCTATTCAAGATCTGCTGATGAAAACTACACAGGAACTGAAATATGTTCACTATCTGTTAAGATGGAAGAACCAAGTGTACAAAGTATGGGCTGACATGATTTTGTCAATTATAAGAAGAAGACTGGATGGAAACAGTAATTTTGATGGTAATTATATTCCCATGTACTTAAATCAAAGAGGTCAGGATGTGGAAATGCAAAGAGGTACTGCTGTTAAAGAAGTAACTTTTGGTATGACCCAACTTACTCTCAATCCTGATGGGAAGGAAATTGTTTATCTTTTGCTTGAAAAGCACAGTCTACAGAAAAGCTCCATACAGAATCTCAGAGCAGCTATCTACCAGATTAATGAGGAAGATGAAGAACTCAGAAATCTTAAAGAAAGACTGATTCAAATTCTTGAAGAAAAAGAAGAAAGTTTATTATCCAACTTCTTGAAGATGAATCTGTTCTATCAAAAAGCTTAAACAGATAAGTTGTTTCTGAAGATACTCGTACATTTTGATACATGTTTTTGACATCATTGAATATTTGGAATCTATACTTTATTTCACAAAGTATGAGATTGGGGGAGATTGTTAGATCAGAATTCAATGATCGTCAGAAGCTAGACTCAACTGATCAGGATTGCTGACGTCATCAGTATTGCATGGTCATCAGTATTTGATCAAGCGTCAGTATCTTATTGATCATCAGGATTCCTACTCAGACTATGATCAGGATTGATCATCAGAACTTGAAGCTGATTAGGATTCCTACTTCGAGTTATATTTGGAGTCTAGATAAACATGGAAGTTTATTCTATTTGTTCCTGGTTTGTAGAATGTAGCTATCGATTAAGGATAGGTTTCTATCTTTGTTATTGATTAGGACTTATCTTGTTATTGATAGAGAAGCTGTGTGCACTATATAAACACAGTCTTGGTTTCGATTTATGTATTCATTCGAGAGAGAACATAATCGAATAGAAGCTCTCGAGAACATAGAATTTCTTGAGAGAGTTTTTGTAAACTAGCAGCTCTCAAGAACATCAGAATTTCTTGAGAGAGTTTGTAACAGTTTTATATCAGATTTAATAAAGCTGTTATCTTTCTTTTCATATTTGTGATATATACATTAAGAAGTCGATTATCTTACACTATTGTATTCAACCCCCCTTCTACAATAGATTATTACTGGGCAACAGAGCAGAGCAAAGCAAATCCAAAATCCAGGCCAATTCGAGCAAAGCAAATCCAAAAGCCAGGCAAGTTTTAGTTGGTTGATTTCTCTTTACTCTTGAATACGTACATGAATTAACTTGTGTATGTTCAGCACTAGTGGTTCCTTTTAAATTATTATTTGATTGATTGAATGTTATCCAAATGTAATCTAATCATTTTTGTATTGCAGAAGAATGTCAGGCAGGAACAGGAACAGAGAATTTTACTGTTATCACTGTGAGAAGGTGTTTGCAGACATGAAAAAAATTCAATTCCACAACAAGTATCACAAAAACTTGGCTAAAAAGGGGGTTTCTGTTGTATGTCCCGTTTGTATCACACTGATGGCTACTGAATCAGATCTTGTTGATACATTATACATTAAATTTCTAATTTTTTTAAATATCATTTATACATTAAATCAAATATATAAATAAAACCAAACACATGCCTAAACTCCCAGATCTCAATTCGAGCAGAGCAAAAACAAATCCAAAATCCAGGCCAATTCGAGCAAAGCACATCCAAAAGCCAGGCTAGTTTTAGTTGGTTGATTTCTCTTTACTCTTGAATACGTACATGAATTAACTTGTGTATGTTCAGCACTAGTGGTTCCTTATAAATTATTAATTTATTGATTGAATGCTATCCAAATGTAATCTAATCATTTTTGTATTGTAGAAGAATGTCAGGCAGGAACAGGAACAAGGAATTTTACTGTTATCACCGTGAGAAGGTGTTTGCAGACATTAAAAAAATTCAATTCCACAACAAGTATCACAAAAACTTGGCTAAAAGGGGGGTTTCTGTTGTATGTCCAGTTTGTATCACACTGCTGGCTACTGAATCAGATCTTGTTGATACATTATACATTAAATTTATAAATTTTTTAAATATCATTTATACATTAAATCAAATATATAAATAAAACCAAACACAGACCTAAACTCCCAGATCTCAATTCGAGCAGAGCAAAGCAAATCCAAAATCCAGGCCAATTCGAGCAAAACACATCCAAAAGTCAGGCTAGTTTTAGTTGGTTGATTTCTCTTTACTCTTGAATACGTACATGAATTAACTTGTGTATGTTCAGCACTAGTGGTTCATTTTAAATTATTATTTTATTGATTGAATGCTATCCAAATGTAATCTAATCATTTTTGTATTGCAGAAGAATGTCAGGCAGGAACAGGAACAGAGAATTTTACTGTTATCACTGTGAGAAGGTGCTTGTAGACATGAAAAAAATTCAATTCCACAACAAGTATCACAAAAACTTGGCCAAAAAGGGGGTTTCTGTTGTATGTCCAGTTTGTATCACACTGCTGGCTACTGAATCAGATCTTGTTGATACATTATACATTAAATTTATAAAAATTTTAAATATCGTTTATACATTAAATCAAATATATAAATAAAACCAAACACAACCCTAAACTTCCAAATCTCAATTCGAGCAGAGCAAAGCAAATCCAAAATCCAGGTCAATTCGAGCAAAGCAAATCCAAAAGCCAGACAAGTTTTAGTTAGTTGATTTCTCTTTACTCTTGAATACGTACATGAATTAACTTGTGTATGTTCAGCACTAGTGGTTCCTTTTAAATTATTATTTGATTGATTGAATGCTATCCAAATGTAATCTAATCATTTTTGTATTGCAGGAGAATGTCAGGCAGGAACAGGAACAGAGAATTTTACAGTTATCACTGTGAGAAGGTGTTTGCAGACATGAAAAAAATTCAATTCCACAACAAGTATCACAAAAACTTGGCTAAAAGGGGGTTTCTGTTGTATGTCCAGTTTGTATCACACTGCTGGCTACTGAATCAGATCTTGTTGATACATTATACATTAAATTTCTAAATTTTTTAAATATCATTTATACATTAAATCAAATATATAAATAAAACCAAACACAACCCTAAACTCCCAGATCTCAATTCGAGCAGAGCAAAGCAAATCCAAAATCCAGGCCAATTCGAGCAAAGCAAATCCAAAAGCCAGGCAAGTTTTAGTTGGTTGATTTCTCTTTACTCTTGAATACAGACATGAATTAACTTGTGTATGTTCAGCACTAGTGGTTCCTTTTAAATTATTATTTGATTGATTGAATGTTATCCAAATGTAATCTAATCATTTTTGTATTGCAGAAGAATGTTAGGCAGGAACAGGAACAGAGAATTTTACTGTTATCACTGTGAGAAGGTGTTTGCAGACATGAAAAAAATTCAATTCCACAACAAGTATCACAAAAACTTGGCTAAAAAGGGGGTTTCTGTTGTATGTCCCGTTTGTATCACACTGATGGCTACTGAATCAGATCTTGTTGATACATTATACATTAAATTTCTAATTTTTTTAAATATCATTTATACATTAAATCAAATATATAAATAAAACCAAACACATGCCTAAACTCCCAGATCTCAATTCGAGCAGAGCAAAGCACATCCAAAATCCAGGCCAATTCGAGCAAAGCACATCCAAAAGCCAGGCTAGTTTTAGTTGGTTGATTTCTCTTTACTCTTGAATACGTACATGAATTAACTTGTGTATGTTCAGCACTAGTGGTTCCTTTTAAATTATTATTTTATTGATTGAATGCTATCCAAATGTAATCTAATCATTTTTGTATTGTAGAAGAATGTCAGGCAGGAACAGGAACAAAGAATTTTACTGTTATCACTGTGAGAAGGTGTTTGCAGACATGAAAAAAATTCAATTCCACAACAAGTATCACAAAAACTTGGCTAAAAAGGGGGTTTCTGTTGTATGTCCCGTTTGTATCACACTGATGGCTACTGAATCAGATCTTGTTGATACATTATACATTAAATTTCTAATTTTTTTAAATATCATTTATACATTAAATCAAATATATAAATAAAACCAAACACATGCCTAAACTCCCAGATCTCAATTCGAGCAGAGCAAAGCAAATCCAAAATCCAGGCCAATTCGAGCAAAGCACATCCAAAAGCCAGGCTAGTTTTAGTTGGTTGATTTCTCTTTACTCTTGAATACGTACATGAATTAACTTGTGTATGTTCAGCACTAGTGGTTCCTTTTAAATTATTATTTGATTGATTGAATGCTATCCAAATGTAATCTAATCATTTTTGTATTGTAGAAGAATGTCAGGCAGGAACAGGAACAAAGAATTTTACTGTTATCACTGTGAGAAGGTGTTTGCAGACATGAAAAAAATTCAATTCCACAACAAGTATCACAAAAACTTGGCTAAAAAGGGGGTTTCTGTTGTATGTCCCGTTTGTATCACACTGATGGCTACTGAATCAGATCTTGTTGATACATTATACATTAAATTTCTAATTTTTTTAAATATCATTTATACATTAAATCAAATATATAAATAAAACCAAACACATGCCTAAACTCCCAGATCTCAATTCGAGCAGAGCAAAGCAAATCCAAAATCCAGGCCAATTCGAGCAAATCACGTCCAAAAGCCAGGCTAGTTTTAGTTGGTTGATTTCTCTTTACTCTTGAATACGTACATGAATTAACTTGTGTATGTTCAGCACTAGTGGTTCCTTTTAAATTATTATTTGATTGATTGAATGCTATCAAAATGTAATCTAATCATTTTTGTATTGCAGGAGAATGTCAGGCAGGAACAGGAACAAAGAATTTTACTGTTATCACTGTGAGAAAGTGTTTGCAGACATGAAAAAAATTCAATTCCACAACAAGTATCACAAAAACTTGGCTAAAAAGGGGGTTTCTGTTGTATGTCCCGTTTGTATCACACTGATGGCTACTGAATCAGATCTTGTTGATACATTATACATTAAATTTCTAATTTTTTTAAATATCATTTATACATTAAATCAAATATATAAATAAAACCAAACACATGCCTAAACTCCCAGATCTCAATTCGAGCAGAGCAAAGCAAATCCCAAATCCAGGCCAATTCGAGCAAAGCACATCCAAAAGCCAGGCTAGTTTTAGTTGGTTGATTTCTCTTTACTCTTGAATACGTACATGAATTAACTTGTGTATGTTCAGCACTAGTGGTTCCTTTTAAATTATTATTTTATTGATTGAATGCTATCCAAATGTAATCTAATCATTTTTGTATTGCAGAAGAATGTCAGGCAGGAACAGGAACAGAGAATTTTACTGTTATCACTGTGAGAAGGTGTTTGTAGACATGAAAAAAATTCAATTCCACAACAAGTATCACAAAAACTTGGCTAAAAAGGGGGTTTCTGTTGTATGTCCAGTTTGTATCACACTGCTGGCTACTGAATCAGATCTGGTTGATAAATTATACATTAAATTTATAAAAATTTTAAATATCATTTATACATTAAATCAAATATATAAATAAAACCAAACACAACCCTAAACTTCCAAATCTCAATTCGAGCAGAGCAAAGCAAATCCAAAATCCAGGTCAATTCGAGCAAAGCAAATCCAAAATCCAGACAAGTTTTAGTTAGTTGATTTCTCTTTACTCTTGAATACGTACATGAATTAACTTGTGTATGTTCAGCACTAGTGGTTCCTTTTAAATTATTATTTGATTGATTGAATGCTATCCAAATGTAATCTAATCATTTTTGTATTGCAGGAGAATGTCAGGCAGGAACAGGAACAGAAAATTTTACTGTTATCACTGTGAGAAGGTGTTTGCAGACATGAAAAAAATTCAATTCCACAACAAGTATCACAAAAACTTGGCTAAAAGGGGGTTTCTGTTGTATGTCCAGTTTGTATCACACTGCTGGCTACTGAATCAGATCTTGTTGATACATTATACATTAAATTTCTAAATTTTTTAAATATCATTTATACATTAAATCAAATATATAAATAAAACCAAACACAGCCCTAAACTCCCAGATCTCAATTCGAGCAGAGCAAAGCAAATCCAAAATCCAGGCCAATTCGAGCAAAGCAAATCCAAAAGCCAGGCAAGTTTTAGTTGGTTGATTTCTCTTTACTCTTGAATACGTACATGAATTAACTTGTGTATGTTCAGCAGTAGTGGTTCCTTTTAAATTATTATTTGATTGATTGAATGTTATCCAAATGTAATCTAATCATTTTTGTATTGCAGAAGAATGTCAGGCAGGAACAGGAACAGAGAATTTTACTGTTATCACTGTGAGAAGGTGTTTGCAGACATGAAAAAAATTCAATTCCACAACAAGTATCACAAAAACTTGGCTAAAAAGGGGGTTTCTGTTGTATGTCCCGTTTGTATCACACTGATGGCTACTGAATCAGATCTTGTTGATACATTATACATTAAATTTCTAATTATTTTAAATATCATTTATACATTAAATCAAATATATAAATAAAACCAAACGCATGCCTAAACTCCCAGATCTCAATTCGAGCAGAGCAAAAGCAAATCCAAAATCCAGGCCAATTCGAGCAAAGCACATCCAAAAGCCAGGCTAGTTTTAGTTGGTTGATTTCTCTTTACTCTTGAATACGTACATGAATTAACTTGTGTATGTTCAGCACTAGTGGTTCCTTTTAAATTATTATTTTATTGATTGAATGTTATCCAAATGTAATCTAATCATTTTTGTATTGCAGAAGAATGTCAGGCAGGAACAGGAACAGAGAATTTTACTGTTATCACTGTGAGAAGGTGTTTGCAGACATGAAAAAAATTCAATTCCACAACAAGTATCACAAAAACTTGGCTAAAAGGGGGTTTCTGTTGTATGTCCAGTTTGTATCACACTGCTGGCTACTGAATCAGATCTTGTTGATACATTATACATTAAATTTCTAAATTTTTTAAATATCATTTATACATTAAATCAAATATATAAATAAAACCAAACACAACCCTAAACTCCCAGATCTCAATTCGAGCAGAGCAAAGCAAATCCAAAATCCAGGCCAATTCGAGCAAAGCAAATCCAAAAGCCAGGCAAGTTTTAGTTGGTTGATTTCTCTTTACTCTTGAATACAGACATGAATTAACTTGTGTATGTTCAGCACTAGTGGTTCCTTTTAAATTATTATTTGATTGATTGAATGTTATCCAAATGTAATCTAATCATTTTTGTATTGCAGAAGAATGTCAGGCAGGAACAGGAACAGAGAATTTTACTGTTATCACTGTGAGAAGGTGTTTGCAGACATGAAAAAAAATCAATTCCACAACAAGTATCACAAAAACTTGGCTAAAAAGGGGGTTTCTGTTGTATGTCCCGTTTGTATCACACTGATGGCTACTGAATCAGATCTTGTTGATACATTATACATTAAATTTCTAATTTTTTTAAATATCATTTATACATTAAATCAAATATATAAATAAAACCAAACACATGCCTAAACTCCCAGATCTCAATTCGAGCAGAGCAAAGCACATCCAAAATCCAGGCCAATTCGAGCAAAGCACATCCAAAAGCCAGGCTAGTTTTAGTTGGTTGATTTCTCTTTACTCTTGAATACGTACATGAATTAACTTGTGTATGTTCAGCACTAGTGGTTCCTTTTAAATTATTATTTTATTGATTGAATGCTATCCAAATGTAATCTAATCATTTTTGTATTGTAGAAGAATGTCAGGCAGGAACAGGAACAAAGAATTTTACTGTTATCACTGTGAGAAGGTGTTTGCAGACATGAGAAAAATTCAATTCCACAACAAGTATCACAAAAACTTGGCTAAAAAGGGGGTTTCTGTTGTATGTCCCGTTTGTATCACACTGATGGCTACTGAATCAGATCTTGTTGATACATTATACATTAAATTTCTAATTTTTTTAAATATCATTTATACATTAAATCAAATATATAAATAAAACCAAACACATGCCTAAACTCCCAGATCTCAATTCCAGCAGAGCAAAGCACATCCAAAATCCAGGCCAATTCGAGCAAAGCACATCCAAAAGCCAGGCTAGTTTTAGTTGGTTGATTTCTCTTTACTCTTGAATACGTACATGAATTAACTTGTGTATGTTCAGCACTAGTGGTTCCTTTTAAATTATTATTTTATTGATTGAATGCTATCCAAATGTAATCTAATCATTTTTGTATTGTAGAAGAATGTCAGGCAGGAACAGGAACAAAGAATTTTACTGTTATCACTGTGAGAAGATGTTTGCAGACATGAGAAAAATTCAATTCCACAACAAGTATCACAAAAACTTGGCTAAAAAGGGGGTTTCTGTTGTATGTCCCGTTTGTATCACACTGATGGCTACTGAATCAGATCTTGTTGATACATTATACATTAAATTTCTAATTTTTTTAAATATCATTTATACATTAAATCAAATATATAAATAAAACCAAACACATGCCTAAACTCCCAGATCTCAATTCGAGCAGAGCAAAGCAAATCCAAAATCCAGGCCAATTCGAGCAAAGCACATCCAAAAGCCAGGCTAGTTTTAGTTGGTTGATTTCTCTTTACTCTTGAATACGTACATGAATTAACTTGTGTATGTTCAGCACTAGTGGTTCCTTTTAAATTATTATTTTATTGATTGAATGCTATCCAAATGTAATCTAATCATTTTTGTATTGTAGAAGAATGTCAGGCAGGAACAGGAACAAAGAATTTTACTGTTATCACTGTGAGAAGGTGTTTGCAGACATGAAAAAAATTCAATTCCACAACAAGTATCACAAAAACTTGGCTAAAAAGGGGGTTTCTGTTGTATGTCCCGTTTGTATCACACTGATGGCTACTGAATCAGATCTTGTTGATACATTATACATTAAATTTCTAATTTTTTTAAATATCATTTATACATTAAATCAAATATATAAATAAAACCAAACACATGCCTAAACTCCCAGATCTCAATTCGAGCAGAGCAAAGCAAATCCAAAATCCAGGCCAATTCGAGCAAATCACATCCAAAAGCCAGGCTAGTTTTAGTTGGTTGATTTCTCTTTACTCTTGAATACGTACATGAATTAACTTGTGTATGTTCAGCACTAGTGGTTCCTTTTAAATTATTATTTGATTGATTGAATGCTATCAAAATGTAATCTAATCATTTTTGTATTGCAGGAGAATGTCAGGCAGGAACAGGAACAAAGAATTTTACTGTTATCACTGTGAGAAGGTGTTTGCAGACATGAAAAAAATTCAATTCCACAACAAGTATCACAAAAACTTGGCTAAAAAGGGGGTTTCTGTTGTATGTCCCGTTTGTATCACACTGATGGCTACTGAATCAGATCTTGTTGATACATTATACATTAAATTTCTAATTTTTTTAAATATCATTTATACATTAAATCAAATATATAAATAAAACCAAACACATGCCTAAACTCCCAGATCTCAATTCGAGCAGAGCAAAGCAAATCCCAAATCCAGGCCAATTCGAGCAAAGCACATCCAAAAGCCAGGCTAGTTTTAGTTGGTTGATTTCTCTTTACTCTTGAATACGTACATGAATTAACTTGTGTATGTTCAGCACTAGTGGTTCCTTTTAAATTATTATTTTATTGATTGAATGCTATCCAAATGTAATCTAATCATTTTTGTATTGCAGAAGAATGTCAGGCAGGAACAGGAACAGAGAATTTTACTGTTATCACTGTGAGAAGGTGTTTGTAGACATGAAAAAAATTCAATTCCACAACAAGTATCACAAAAACTTGGCTAAAAAGGGGGTTTCTGTTGTATGTCCAGTTTGTATCACACTGCTGGCTACTGAATCAGATCTTGTTGATAAATTATACATTAAATTTATAAAAATTTAAAATATCATTTATACATTAAATCAAATATATAAATAAAACCAAACACAACCCTAAACTTCCAAATCTCAATTCGAGCAGAGCAAAGCAAATCCAAAATCCAGGTCAATTCGAGCAAAGCAAATCCAAAATCCAGACAAGTTTTAGTTAGTTGATTTCTCTTTACTCTTGAATACGTACATGAATTAACTTGTGTATGTTCAGCACTACTGGTTCCTTTTAAATTATTATTTGATTGATTGAATGTTATCCAAATGTAATCTAATCATTTTTGTATTGCAGGAGAATGTCAGGCAGGAACAGGAACAGAAAATTTTACTGTTATCACTGTGAGAAGGTGTTTGCAGACATGAAAAAATTCAATTCCACAACAAGTATCACAAAAACTTGGCTAAAAGGGGGGTTTCTGTTGTATGTCCAGTTTGTATCACACTGCTGGCTACTGAATCAGATCTTGTTGATACATTATACATTAAATTTATAAAAATTTTTTAAATATCATTTATACATTAAATCAAATATATAAATAAAACCAAACACAGACCTAAACTCCCAGATCTCAATTCGAGCAGAGCAAAGCAAATCCAAAATCCAGGCCAATTCGAGCAAAACACATCCAAAAGCCAGGCTAGTTTTAGTTGGTTGATTTCTCTTTACTCTTGAATACGTACATGAATTAACTTGTGTATGTTCAGCACTAGTGGTTCCTTTTAAATTATTATTTTATTGATTGAATGCTATCCAAATGTAATCTAATCATTTTTGTATTGTAGAAGAATGTCAGGCAGAAACAGGAACAGAGAATTTTACTGTTATCACTGTGAGAAGGTGTTTGTAGACATGAAAAAAATTCAATTCCACAACAAGTATCACAAAAACTTGGCTAAAAAGGGGGTTTCTGTTGTATGTCCAGTTTGTATCACACTGCTGGCTACTGAATCAGATCTTGTTGATACATTATACATTAAATTTATAAAAATTTTAAATATCGTTTATACATTAAATCAAATATATAAATAAAACCAAACACAACCCTAAACTTCCAAATCTCAATTCGAGCACAGCAAAGCAAATCCAAAATCCAGGTCAATTCGAGCAAAACAAATCCAAAAGCCAGACAAGTTTTAGTTAGTTGATTTCTCTTTACTCTTGAATACGTACATGAATTAACTTGTGTATGTTCAGCACTAGTGGTTCCTTTTAAATTATTATTTGATTGATTGAATGCTATCCAAATGTAATCTAATCATTTTTGTATTGCAGGAGAATGTCAGGCAGGAACAGGAACAGAGAATTTTACTGTTATCACTGTGAGAAGGTGTTTGCAGACATGAAAAAAATTCAATTCCACAACAAGTATCACAAAAACTTGGCTAAAAGGAGGTTTCTGTTGTATGTCCAGTTTGTATCACACTGCTGGCTACTGAATCAGATCTTGTTGATACATTATACATTAAATTTCTAAATTTTTTAAATATCATTTATACATTAAATCAAATATATAAATAAAACCAAACACAACCCTAAACTCCCAGATCTCAATTCGAGCAGAGCAAAGCAAATCCAAAATCCAGGCCAATTCGAGCAAAGCAAATCCAAAAGCCAGACAAGTTTTAGTTGGTTGATTTCTCTTTACTCTTGAATACATACATGAATTAACTTGTGTATGTTCAGCACTAGTGGTTCCTTTTAAATTATTATTTTATTGATTGAATGCTATCCAAATGTAATCTAATCATTTTTGTATTGCAGAAGAATGTCAGGCAGAAACAGGAACAGAGAATTTTACTGTTATCACTGTGAGAAGGTGTTTGTAGACATGAAAAAAATTCAATTCCACAACAAGTATCACAAAAACTTGGCTAAAAAGGGGGTTTCTGTTGTATGTCCAGTTTGTATCACACTGCTGGCTACTGAATCAGATCTTGTTGATACATTATACATTAAATTTATAAAATTTTTAAATATCGTTTATACATTAAATCAAATATATAAATAAAACCAAACACAACCCTAAACTTCCAAATCTCAATTCGAGCAAAGCAAAGCAAATCCAAAATCCAGGTCAATTCGAGCAAAACAAATCCAAAAGCCAGACAAGTTTTAGTTAGTTGATTTCTCTTTACTCTTGAATACGTACATGAATTAACTTGTGTATGTTCAGCACTAGTGGTTCCTTTTAAATTATTATTTGATTGATTGAATGCTATCCAAATGTAATCTAATCATTTTTGTATTGCAGGAGAATGTCAGGCAGGAACAGGAACAGAGAATTTTACTGTTATCACTGTGAGAAGGTGTTTGCAGACATGAAAAAAATTCAATTCCACAACAAGTATCACAAAAACTTGGCTAAAAGGGGGTTTCTGTTGTATGTCCAGTTTGTATCACACTGCTGGCTACTGAATCAGATCTTGTTGATACATTATACATTAAATTTCTAAATTTTTTAAATATCATTTATACATTAAATCAAATATATAAATAAAACGAAACACAACCCTAAACTCCCAGATCTCAATTCGAGCAGAGCAAAGCAAATCCAAAATCCAGGCCAATTCGAGCAAAGCAAATCCAAAAGCCAGGCTAGTTTTAGTTGGTTGATTTCTCTTTACTCTTTAATACATACATGAATTAACTTGTGTATGTTCAGCACTAGTGGTTCCTTTTAAATTATTATTTGATTGATTGAATGTTATCCAAATGTAATCTAATCATTTTTGTATTGCAGAAGAATGTCAGGCAGGAACAGGAACAGAGAATTTTACTGTTATCACTGTGAGAAGGTGTTTGCAGACATGAAAAAAATTCAATTCCACAACAAGTATCACAAAAACTTGGCTAAAAAGGGGGTTTCTGTTGGATGTCCCGTTTGTATCACACTGATGGCTACTGAATCAGATCTTGTTGATACATTATACATTAAATTTCTAATTTTTTTAAATATCATTTATACATTAAATCAAATATATAAATAAAACTAAACACATGCCTAAACTCCCAGATCTCAATTCGAGCAGAGCAAAGCAAATCCAAAATCCAGGCCAATTCGAGCAAAGCACATCCAAAAGCCAGGCTAGTTTTAGTTGGTTGATTTCTCTTTACTCTTGAATACGTACATGAATTAACTTGTGTATGTTCAGCACTAGTGGTTCCTTTTAAATTATTAATTTATTGATTGAATGCTATCAAAATGTAATCTAATCATTTTTGTATTGCAGGAGAATGTCAGGCAGGAACATGAACAAAGAATTTTACTGTTATCACTGTGAGAAGGTGTTTGCAGACATGAAAAAAATTCAATTCCACAACAAGTATCACAAAAACTTGGCTAAAAGGGGGGTTTCTGTTGTATGTCCAGTTTGTATCACACTGCTAGCTACTGAATCAGATCTTGTTGATACATTATACATTACATTTATAAAAATTTTAAATATCATTTATACATTAAATCAAATATATAAATAAAACCAAACACAGCCCTAAACTTCCAGATCTCAATTCGAGCAGAGCAAAGCAAATCCAAAATCCCGCCCAATTCGAGCAAAGCAAATCCAAAAGCCAGACAAGTTTTAGTTGGTTGATTTCTCTTTACTCTTGAATACGTACATGAATTAACTTGTGTATGTTCAGCACTACTGGTTCCTTTTAAATTATTATTTGATTGATTGAATGCTATCAAAATGTAATCTAATCATTTTTGTATTGCAGGAGAATGTCAGGCAGGAATAGGAACATAGAATTTTACTGTTATCACTGTGAGAAGGTGTTTGCAGACATGAAAATATTCAATTCCACAACAAGTATCACAAAAACTTGGCTAAAAGGGGGGTTTCTGTTGTATGTCCAGTTTGTATCACACTGCTGGCTACTGAATCAGATCTTGTTGATACATTATACATTAAATTTATAAATTTTTTAAATATCATTTATACATTAAATCAAATATATAAATAAAACCAAACACAGACCAAAACTCCCAGATCTCAATTCGAGCACAGCAAAGCAAATCCAAAATCCAGGCCAATTCGAGCAAAACACATCCAAAAGCCAGGCTAGTTTTAGTTGGTTGATTTCTCTTTACTCTTGAATACGTACATGAATTAACTTGTGTATGTTCAGCACTAGTGGTTCCTTTTAAATTATTATTTTATTGATTGAATGCTATCCAAATGTAATCTAATCATTTTTGTATTGCAGAAGAATGTCAGGCAGAAACAGGAACAGAGAATTTTACTGTTATCACTGTGAGAAGGTGTTTGTAGACATGAAAAAAATTCAATTCCACAACAAGTATCACAAAAACTTGGCTAAAAAGGGGGTTTCTGTTGTATGTCCAGTTTGTATCACACTACTGGCTACTGAATCAGATCTTGTTGATACATTATACATTGAATTTATAAAATTTTTAAATATCGTTTATACATTAAATCAAATATATAAATAAAACCAAACACAACCCTAAACTTCCAAATCTCAATTCGAGCAAAGCAAAGCAAATCCAAAATCCAGGTCAATTCGAGCAAAACAAATCCAAAAGCCAGACAAGTTTTAGTTAGTTGATTTCTCTTTACTCTTGAATACGTACATGAATTAACTTGTGTATGTTCAGCACTAGTGGTTCCTTTTAAATTATTATTTGATTGATTGAATGCTATCCAAATGTAATCTAATCATTTTTGTATTGCAGGAGAATGTCAGGCAGGAACAGGAACAGAGAATTTTACTGTTATCACTGTGAGAAGGTGTTTGCAGACATGAAAAAAATTCAATTCCACAACAAGTATCACAAAAACTTGGCTAAAAGGGGGTTTCTGTTGTATGTCCAGTTTGTATCACACTGCTGGCTACTGAATCAGATCTTGTTGATACAATATACATTAAATTTCTAAATTTTTTAAATATCATTTATACATTAAATCAAATATATAAATAAAACCAAACACAACCCTAAACTCCCAGATCTCAATTCGAGCAGAGAAAAGCAAATCCAAAATCCAGGCCAATTCGAGCAAAGCAAATCCAAAAGCCAGGCAAGTTTTAGTTGGTTGATTTCTCTTTACTCTTGAATACATACATGAATTAACTTGTGTATGTTCAACACTAGTGGTTCCTTTTAAATTATTATTTTATTGATTGAATGCTATCCAAATGTAATCTAATCATTTTTGTATTGCAGAAGAATGTCAGGCAGAAACAGGAACAGAGAATTTTACTGTTATCACTGTGAGAAGGTGTTTGTAGACATGAAAAAAATTCAATTCCACAACAAGTATCACAAAAACTTGGCTAAAAAGGGGGTTTCTGTTGTATGTCCAGTTTGTATCACACTGCTGGCTACTGAATCAGATCTTGTTGATACATTATACATTAAATTTATAAAAATTTTAAATATCGTTTATACATTAAATCAAATATATAAATAAAACCAAACACAACCCTAAACTTCCAAATCTCAATTCGAGCAAAGCAAAGCAAATCCAAAATCCAGGTCAATTCGAGCAAAACAAATCCAAAAGCCAGACAAGTTTTAGTTAGTTGATTTCTCTTTACTCTTGAATACGTACATGAATTAACTTGTGTATGTTCAGCACTAGTGGTTCCTTTTAAATTATTATTTGATTGATTGAATGCTATCCAAATGTAATCTAATCATTTTTGTATTGCAGGAGAATGTCAGGCAGGAACAGGAACAGAGAATTTTACTGTTATCACTGTGAGAAGGTGTTTGCAGACATGAAAAAAATTCAATTCCACAACAAGTATCACAAAAACTTGGCTAAAAGGGGGTTTCTGTTGTATGTCCAGTTTGTATCACACTGCTGGCTACTGAATCAGATCTTGTTGATACATTATACATTAAATTTCTAAATTTTTTAAATATCATTTATACATTAAATCAAATATATAAATAAAACGAAACACAACCCTAAACTCCCAGATCTCAATTCGAGCAGAGCAAAGCAAATCCAAAATCCAGGCCAATTCGAGCAAAGCAAATCCAAAAGCCAGGCTAGTTTTAGTTGGTTGATTTCTCTTTACTCTTTAATACATACATGAATTAACTTGTGTATGTTCAGCACTAGTGGTTCCTTTTAAATTATTATTTGATTGATTGAATGTTATCCAAATGTAATCTAATCATTTTTGTATTGCAGAAGAATGTCAGGCAGGAACAGGAATAGAGAATTTTACTGTTATCACTGTGAGAAGGTGTTTGCAGACATGAAAAAAATTCAATTCCACAGCAAGTATCACAAAAACTTGGCTAAAAAGGGGGTTTCTGTTGTATGTCCAGTTTGTATCACACTGATAGCTACTGAATCAGATCTTGTTGATACATTATACATTAAATTTCTAATTTTTTTAAATATCATTTATACATTAAATCAAATATATAAATAAAACTAAACACATGCCTAAACTCCCAGATCTCAATTCGAGCAGAGCAAAGCAAATCCAAAATCCAGGCCAATTCGAGCAAAGCACATCCAAAAGCCAGGCTAGTTTTAGTTGGTTGATTTCTCTTTACTCTTGAATACGTACATGAATTAACTTGTGTATGTTCAGCACTAGTGGTTCCTTTTAAATTATTATTTTATTGATTGAATGCTATCAAAATGTAATCTAATCATTTTTGTATTGCAGGAGAATGTCAGGCAGGAACAGGAACAAAGAATTTTACTGTTATCACTGTGAGAAGGTGTTTGCAGACATGAAAAAAATTCAATTCCACAACAAGTATCACAAAAACTTGGCTAAAAGGGGGGTTTCTGTTGTATGTCCAGTTTGTATCACACTGCTGGCTACTGAATCAGATCTTGTTGATACATTATACATTACATTTATAAAAATTTTAAATATCATTTATACATTAAATCAAATATATAAATAAAACCAAACACAGCCCTAAACTTCCAGATCTCAATTCGAGCAGAGCAAAGCAAATCCAAAATCCCGCCCAATTCGAGCAAAGCAAATCCAAAAGCCAGACAAGTTTTAGTTGGTTGATTTCTCTTTACTCTTGAATACGTACATGAATTAACTTGTGTATGTTCAGCACTACTGGTTCCTTTTAAATTATTATTTGATTGATTGAATGCTATCAAAATGTAATCTAATCATTTTTGTATTGCAGGAGAATGTCAGGCAGGAATAGGAACATAGAATTTTACTGTTATCACTGTGAGAAGGTGTTTGCAGACATGAAAAAATTCAATTCCACAACAAGTATCACAAAAACTTGGCTAAAAGGGGGGTTTCTGTTGTATGTCCAGTTTGTATCACACTGCTGGCTACTGAATCAGATCTTGTTGATACATTATACATTAAATTTATAAATTTTTTAAATATCATTTATACATTAAATCAAATATATAAATAAAACCAAACACAGACCTAAACTCCCAGATCTCAATTCGAGCAGAGCAAAGCAAATCCAAAATCCAGGCCAATTCGAGCAAAACACATCCAAAAGTCAGGCTAGTTTTAGTTGGTTGATTTCTCTTTACTCTTGAATACGTACATGAATTAACTTGTGTATGTTCAGCACTAGTGGTTCCTTTTAAATTATTATTTTATTGATTGAATGCTATCCAAATGTAATCTAATCATTTTTGTTTTGCAGAAGAATGTCAGGCAGAAACAGGAACAGAGAATTTTACTGTTATCACTGTGAGAAGGTGTTTGTAGACATGAAAAAAATTCAATTCCACAACAAGTATCACAAAAACTTGGCTAAAAAGGGGGTTTCTGTTGTATGTCCAGTTTGTATCACACTGCTGGCTACTGAATCAGATCTTGTTGATACATTATACATTAAATTTATAAAATTTTTAAATATCGTTTATACATTAAATCAAATATATAAATAAAACCAAACACAACCCTAAACTTCCAAATCTCAATTCGAGCAAAGCAAAGCAAATCCAAAATCCAGGTCAATTCGAGCAAAACAAATCCAAAAGCCAGACAAGTTTTAGTTAGTTGATTTCTCTTTACTCTTGAATACGTACATGAATTAACTTGTGTATGTTCAGCACTAGTGGTTCCTTTTAAATTATTATTTGATTGATTGAATGCTATCCAAATGTAATCTAATCATTTTTGTATTGCAGGAGAATGTCAGGCAGGAACAGGAACAGAGAATTTTACTGTTATCACTGTGAGAAGGTGTTTGCAGACATGAAAAAAATTCAATTCCACAACAAGTATCACAAAAACTTGGCTAAAAAGGGGGTTTCTGTTGTATGTCCCGTTTGTATCACACTGATAGCTACTGAATCAGATCTTGTTGATACATTATACATTAAATTTCTAATTTTTTTAAATATCATTTATACATTAAATCAAATATATAAATAAAACGAAACACAACCCTAAACTCCCAGATCTCAATTCGAGCAGAGCAAAGCAAATCCAAAATCCAGGCCAATTCGAGCAAAGCAAATCCAAAAGCCAGGCTAGTTTTAGTTGGTTGATTTCTCTTTACTCTTTAATACATACATGAATTAACTTGTGTATGTTCAGCACTAGTGGTTCCTTTTAAATTATTATTTGATTGATTGAATGTTATCCAAATGTAATCTACTCATTTTTGTATTGCAGAAGAATGTCAGGCAGGAACAGGAACAGAGAATTTTACTGTTATCACTGTGAGAAGGTGTTTGCAGACATGAAAAAAATTCAATTCCACAGCAAGTATCACAAAAACTTGGCTAAAAAGGGGGTTTCTGTTGTATGTCCCGTTTGTATCACACTGATAGCTACTGAATCAGATCTTGTTGATACATTATACATTAAATTTCTAATTTTTTTAAATATCATTTATACATTAAATCAAATATATAAATAAAACTAAACACATGCCTAAACTCCCAGATCTCAATTCGAGCAGAGCAAAGCAAATCCAAAATCCAGGCCAATTCGAGCAAAGCACATCCAAAAGCCAGGCTAGTTTTAGTTGGTTGATTTCTCTTTACTCTTGAATACGTACATGAATTAACTTGTGTATGTTCAGCACTAGTGGTTCCTTTTAAATTATTATTTTATTGATTGAATGCTATCAAAATGTAATCTAATCATTTTTGTATTGCAGGAGAATGTCAGGCAGGAACAGGAACAAAGAATTTTACTGTTATCACTGTGAGAAGGTGTTTGCAGACATGAAAAAAATTCAATTCCACAACAAGTATCACAAAAACTTGGCTAAAAGGGGGGTTTCTGTTGTATGTCCAGTTTGTATCACACTGCTGGCTACTGAATCAGATCTTGTTGATACATTATACATTACATTTATAAAAATTTTAAATATCATTTATACATTAAATCAAATATATAAATAAAACCAAACACAGCCCTAAACTTCCAGATCTCAATTCGAGCAGAGCAAAGCAAATCCAAAATCCCGCCCAATTCGAGCAAAGCAAATCCAAAAGCCAGACAAGTTTTAGTTGGTTGATTTCTCTTTACTCTTGAATACGTACATGAATTAACTTGTGTATGTTCAGCACTACTGGTTCCTTTTAAATTATTATTTGATTGATTGAATGCTATCAAAATGTAATCTAATCATTTTTGTATTGCAGGAGAATGTCAGGCAGGAATAGGAACATAGAATTTTACTGTTATCACTGTGAGAAGGTGTTTGCAGACATGAAAAAATTCAATTCCACAACAAGTATCACAAAAACTTGGCTAAAAGGGGGGTTTCTGTTGTATGTCCAGTTTGTATCACACTGCTGGCTACTGAATCAGATCTTGTTGATACATTATACATTAAATTTATAAATTTTTTAAATATCATTTATACATTAAATCAAATATATAAATAAAACCAAACACAGACCTAAACTCCCAGATCTCAATTCGAGCAGAGCAAAGCAAATCCAAAATCCAGGCCAATTCGAGCAAAACACATCCAAAAGTCAGGCTAGTTTTAGTTGGTTGATTTCTCTTTACTCTTGAATACGTACATGAATTAACTTGTGTATGTTCAGCACTAGTGGTTCCTTTTAAATTATTATTTTATTGATTGAATGCTATCCAAATGTAATCTAATCATTTTTGTATTGCAGAAGAATGTCAGGCAGAAACAGGAACAGAGAATTTTACTGTTATCACTGTGAGAAGGTGTTTGTAGACATGAAAAAAATTCAATTCCACAACAAGTATCACAAAAACTTGGCTAAAAAGGGGGTTTCTGTTGTATGTCCAGTTTGTATCACACTGCTGGCTACTGAATCAGATCTTGTTGATACATTATACATTAAATTTATAAAATTTTTAAATATCGTTTATACATTAAATCAAATATATAAATAAAACCAAACACAACCCTAAACTTCCAAATCTCAATTCGAGCAAAGCAAAGCAAATCCAAAATCCAGGTCAATTCGAGCAAAACAAATCCAAAAGCCAGACAAGTTTTAGTTAGTTGATTTCTCTTTACTCTTGAATACGTACATGAATTAACTTGTGTATGTTCAGCACTAGTGGTTCCTTTTAAATTATTATTTGATTGATTGAATGCTATCCAAATGTAATCTAATCATTTTTGTATTGTAGGAGAATGTCAGGCAGGAACAGGAACAGAGAATTTTACTGTTATCACTGTGAGAAGGTGTTTGCAGACATGAAAAAAATTCAATTCCACAACAAGTATCACAAAAACTTGGCTAAAAGGGGGTTTCTGTTGTATGTCCAGTTTGTATCACACTGCTGGCTACTGAATCAGATCTTGTTGATACATTATACATTAAATTTCTAAATTTTTTAAATATCATTTATACATTAAATCAAATATATAAATAAAACCAAACACAACCCTAAACTCCCAGATCTCAATTCGAGCAGAGCAAAGCAAATCCAAAATCCAGGCCAATTCGAGCAAAGCAAATCCAAAAGCCAGGCAAGTTTTAGTTGGTTGATTTCTCTTTACTCTTGAATACATACATGAATTAACTTGTGTATGTTCAGCACTAGTGGTTCCTTTTAAATTATTATTTGATTGATTGAATGTTATCCAAATGTAATCTAATCATTTTTGTATTGCAGAAGAATGTCAGGCAGGAACAGGAATAGAGAATTTTACTGTTATCACTGTGAGAAGGTGTTTGCAGACATGAAAAAAATTCAATTCCACAACAAGTATCACAAAAACTTGGCTAAAAAGGGGGTTTCTGTTGTATGTCCCGTTTGTATCACACTGATAGCTACTGAATCAGATCTTGTTGATACATTATACATTAAATTTCTAATTTTTTTAAATATCATTTATACATTAAATCAAATATATAAATAAAACTAAACACATGCCTAAACTCCCAGATCTCAATTCGAGCAGAGCAAAGCAAATCCAAAATCCAGGCCAAATTCGAGCAAAGCACATCCAAAAGCCAGGCAAGTTTTAGTTGGTTGATTTCTCTTTACTCTTGAATACGTACATGAATTAACTTGTGTATGTTCAGCACTAGTGGTTCCTTTTAAATTATTATTTGATTGATTGAATGCTATCCAAATGTAATCTAATCATTTTTGTATTGCAGGAGAATGTCAGGCAGGAATAGGAACAGAGAATTTTACTGTTATCACTGTGAGAAGGTGTTTGCAGACATGAAAAAAATTCAATTCCACAACAAGTATCAGAAAAACTTGGCTAAAAAGGGGGTTTCTGTTATATGTCCAGTTTGTATCACACTGCTGGCTACTGAATCAGATCTTGTTGATACATTATACATTAAATTTATAAATTTTTTAAATATCATTTATACATTAAATCAAATATATAAATAAAACCAAACACAGCCCTAAACTTCCAGATCTCAATTCGAGCAGAGAAAAACAAATCCAAAATCCAGGTCAATTCGAGCAAAGCAAATCCAAAAGCCAGACAAGTTTTAGTTAGTTGATTTTCTTTACTCTTGAATACGTACATGAATTAACTTGTGTATGTTCAGCACTAGTGGTTCCTTTTAAATTATTATTTGATTGATTGAATGCTATCCAAATGTAATCTAATCATTTTTATATTGCAGGAGAATGTCAGGCAGGAACAAGAACAGAGAATTTTACTGTTATCACTGTGAGAAGGTGTTTGCAGACATGAAAAAAATTCAATTCCACAACAAGTATCACAAAAACTTGGCTAAAAGGGGGTTTCTGTTGTATGTCCAGTTTGTATCACACTGTTGGCTACTGAATCAGATCTTGTTGATACATTATACATTAAATTTCTAAATTTTTTAAATATCATTTATACATTAAATCAAATATATAAATAAAACCAAACACAGCCCTAAACTCCCAGATCTCAATTCGAGCAGAGCAAAGCAAATCCAAAATCCAGGCCAATTCGAGCAAAGCAAATCCAAAAGCCAGGCAAGTTTTAGTTGGTTGATTTCTCTTTACTCTTGAATACGTACATGAATTAACTTGTGTATTTTCAGCACTAGTGGTTCCTTTTAAATTATTATTTGATTGATTGAATGTTATCCAAATGTAATCTAATCATTTTTGTATTGCAGTAGAATGTCAGACAGGAACAGGAACAGAGAATTTTACTGTTATCACTGTGAGAAGGTGTTTGCAGACATGAAAAAAAATTCAATTCCACAACAAGTATCACAAAAACTTGGCTAAAAAGGGAATCCGGGCCAATTCGAGCAAAGCAAATCCAAAAGTCAGGCAAGTTTTAGTTGGTTGATTTCTCTTTACTCTTGAATACGTACATGAATTAACTTGTGTATGTTCAGCACTAGTGGTTCCTTTTAAATTATTATTTGATTGATTGAATGTTATACAAATGTAATCTAATCATTTTTGTATTGCAGAAGAATGTCAGGCAGGAACAGGAATAGAGAATTTTACTGTTATCACTGTGAGAAGGTGTTTGCAGACATGAAAAAAATTCAATTACACAACAAGTATCACAAAAACTTGGCTAAAAAGGGGGTTTCTGTTGTATGTCCAGTTTGTATCACACTGCTGGCTACTGAATCAGATCTTGTTGATACATTATACATTAAATTTATAAATTTTTTAAATATCATTTATACATTAAATCAAATATATAAATAAAACCAAACATAGCCCTAAACTTCCAGATCTCAATTCGAGCAGAACAAAGCAAATCCAAAAGATCTGAATTGGCCTGGATTTTGGATTTGCTTTGCTCTGCTCGAATTGAGATCTGGGAGTTTGGGGCTGTGTTTGGTTTTATTTATATATTTGATTTAATGTATAAATGATATTTAAAAAATTTAGAAATTTAATGTATAATGTATCAAAAGATCTGATTCAGTAGCCAGCAGTGTGATACAAACTGGACATACAACAAAAACTCCCTTTTAGCCAAGTTTTTGTGATACTTGTTGTGGAATTGAATTTTTTTCATGTCTACAAACACCTTCTCACAGTGATAACAGTAAAATTCTCTGTTCCTGTTCCTGCCTGACATTCTCCTGCAATACAAAAATGATTAGATTACATTTGGATAGCATTCAATCAATCAAATAATAATTTAAAATGAACCACTAGTGCTGAACATACACAAGTTAATTCATGTACGTATTCAAGAGTAAAGAGAAATCAACCAACTAAAACTTGCCTGGCTTTTGGATTTGCTTTGCTCGAATTGGCATGAATTTTGGATTTGCTTTGCTCTGCTCGAATTGAGATCTGGGAGTTTAGGGATGTGTTTGGTTTTATTTATATATTTGATTTAATGTATAAATGATATTTAAAAAAATTAGAAATTTAATGTATAATGTATCAACAAGATCTGATTCAGTAGCCAGCAGTGTGATACAAACTGGACATACAACAGAAACCCCCTTTTTAGCCAAGTTTTTGTGATACTTGTTGTGGAATTGAATTTTTTTCATGTCTGCAAACACTTTCTCACAGTGGTAACAGTAAAATTCTCTGTTCCTGTTCTCCTGCAATACAAAAATGATTAGATTACATTTGGATAGCATTCAATAATCAAATAATAATTTAAAAGGAACCACTAGTGATGAACACACACAAGTTAATTCATGTACATATCAAGAGTAAAGAGAAATTAACCAACTAAAAATTGTCTGGCTTTTGGATTTGCTTTGCTCGAATTGGCCTGGATTTTGGATTTGCTTTGCTCTGCTCGAATTGAGATCTGGGAGTTTAGGGCTGTGTTTGGTTTTATTTATATATTTGATTTAATGTATAAATGATATTTAAAAAATTTAGAAATTTAATGTATTTTTGTTTTGTTTTTTGACCATTAGAGCTAGTTAGAATTGTATTCAATAAAAATTTGTAAAATTTGGCTCTTTTTTCTGAACCAATCCTTTGTTATTCCCAAATGACCTAACAGAATTGTAGAAGGGGGGGTTGAATACAATTCTTGATATTTTCTTGAAACTAAACACTTTTTAAAATAAAACTGAACTGAATAAATAAAAACACAAGATATAAATAATTCAGTTGGATTGTGTGATGATCCAACTGAAGTGTTTTTATTGCGGAAATAATCTGTGATACAAAAGTACACAGCTGCTCAGTTACAAGGTTGTAGAGAAGAATTGCTCTCAAAAATAGCTAATACAATCTATTTGTTTTTCTTCTCTCTTCTTTCTAAAGTAACTGCTACATTTGGTTATATAATCCCAAGTTTACAATTCTACGTTTGGTTAAACTAAAGAATAATAGTAGTAACCATCAGTAGCTTGCTTTTCATTCCTTTTGTCCAATGGTCCTTGGAGATCTTTGCTTTTGTCTTCATGCTCATTATAATCATTTCCAAGAGCCTTATTGGAAATTGGAATGTTTCCTTATTTCCAGTATCCACTTTGATGGCTTCCAATGCAAAGTACACTTCCATATCTCCTTTTAGATCTGTTCAGTAAACTGTCACTATCACTTTGTCAACTGTTCAAAAAGCAACATTGATTCGTTGATAGCAAGGAGATGTGTTTCGTTGATAGCTTCATTCTTCATTCCGTTGATGGTGTTTCCCTCGTTTCGTTGATGGGTAAACTCCATACCGTTGACAGAGTAATCTTCATACCGTTGACATGTCTTCACTTAGTCAAAATTACAAGGCATAACATATTTACAATTAACCAACCTATTTTGCCTATCTAGTACTTAGTCAACATGACTTAGAAAACCTATCTAATACATATAACAGAATGCCTATCATACTGTGAAGTATTGTACAATGCAATTGCTACAACACTCATTTCGTTGATGAGCTTCCTGTCAACGGAATGCTGCAAAGCATGCCATTTCGTTGACAGTTACAAAAATGACTTTACACAAATTCTACTAAGTGTTTTATGTTTATCATCAAGAACAACATATTCCTAACAATCTCCCCCAATTTATGACTGATAGAATAACAGCCATAAATCAAGAGACTTGATGATAACAAAAACACTCAGATACATCATAAATTACAAAAGTAGAATATGTATTAAGCTTCAAAATTTTATAGACAAGATATAAGACTTACAAGACTAATGCCCACAAATGCTCCTCTAGTCTGAGCAAATGTTTCATCTATGATTTCTTTGTGGCATAGTCTTCTTCCCTTTCTTGGAGTTGTTTTCCTCAATCTGGACCTGTAGCCTTCTGTAGAAGATTTTCTCCTCTTCATCTTGATCACCAAGCTTGGATTGCATCAGCTTTAGAGTTTGATTAGATGCCTTCTCCAGCTGGTCTTCCATTCTGAAGAATCTTCTGCAATTGTCCTTGTCCTTAAACTCCATCATCCAATAAGGTTGAAGATGGATTTTCTTTCCTGTTGAGGGAACTCTAAGTATCCTGGGAAGAGCCTCAGGCTTGTTCCAGCTAGCCTTTATCTGACAGATTTTGGAGACCACCTCAGACTTGGCTGTTTTGGTGAAACCAAAGTCCTTTTTCAAGCATCTAAACACTGAGAGTAGTGTTTGATAGTCTTCTCCTAAAATTCTGTAGAGAGGCCACACTTGTTCTCTACCTCCCTTGAATATGAACACTAGTCTTTCAGGCAACTTTTGAGAAGCTGCAATTCCCCTTACTTCCACCAGGTTGTCTAAGTCAAGATGTAGACTGGATTCTTCCCTGATGTCAGCAATGTACATGCAGTCCTCTGGGTTTGCAGGGGGTTTTTGAGATTGTGGCTTTCTCACAAGAACAGGCTTTGCTTTGACAGACCTCTTCTTTGTCTTCATTGGTTGGTCCTTCTCTAACAGGAACTTTGGAAAGTAGGCTTCATCAAATTCAAAAGGTTCCTCTTTTGGCATGATTGGATGATCATGAAAGTTGACAGGATGTGCAGGATCACAAGCCAACTTTCCCTCAATAGGTAGATCAACAGGAATTTGATGTGCACTTGTTGTGGAAGAGTCTTGAGCAGTTTCTTGAGAATCATCTTCATCAAAGTTCAGATTCCTCTTAGCTCTAGCCTTTGGCTGACTTGTTCTCTTCTTCTTTCCAGCTTCCTTAGCTTTATCCTTGGCCTTTTCTTCCTGTAGGGCTTCTTCATCTTCAAGTGATTGAGCAACTGCAAGAGCTTGCATTGCTGCCCTTTCACTTTCTTCAGCTTTGGCCTTAGCAAAATTTGGGTGACCAACCCAAATGTAGATTTCCTTGCTATCCCTGTAGATGAGTGCCCTCTTGTTCCTTATGCTTGGATGATTGCTTTCTTTGCTCTCCTTGATCAGCTTCCCTAAGACTTTGAACTCATCTGGCTTTGGTGGAGGATAAGCTATCCTTTCTATGTTCTTGCCTTTGGGTTTTATGGGAGATACTGGAGATATCCCTCTTGCATCCACATTCCTCAAACATGAAGCTTGTCCTTTCTCATTCCTTGAATCTTGAAGGACTCCATGCTGAAGGGGTTCCATGACATAGGAACTCCTGAATTGTGGCTCCATTTGCACTGTCACCATTGCATTTGTTGATGGTGGTATTGAAGTAGCTTGTACAGATGATACCTTTTTAGTGTCAGCTAGCTTCTTGACCTTTGCTTCAATATTTGACCAGTGATCCTTGATTTGTTCTGCAAGTTTCAT